>NEWO01000024.1:1298117-1329442 GCA_003013225.1 Phalaenopsis aphrodite | reverse complement strand
TTTTGAATAATTTACATATATAATGCGTTCGATCTTCATTTTTCAGATGGGCAGATTGAATACTCCATCTAAGAAAATTTAAATTTATGGGGGCAGGATTTACTACCTTTTGAAATAAATGGGATTTAAGGATAAAAAGAAATTGCAAAAATAAAAGAATATTTTCAATGCATTATGTTCATCGTGACAATGATATTTTGAAATATCTTTTTCATTGAAATGATTTTGATACGTTATTGATAAATTCTATCATCTGACATAATCTGTTGAGCAATAAATATGCAAACATTAATAAAAAATTATCTATAGCTCAGATTTGAACAAACTGACAGTCAAAATGATTTGCTTGACGAGAGTGGCACATTTGAATACCAACATTAATCCAATTTGAACCAAATTGAGCCCTGAACAAGTCATTAAATCATGTTTGAAAGTTTTCCGGACACATTGGAAGGTCAAATTTGGATGTTGAATTCGACGAGTTCAATGTCGAATTTAGCGTATTGGCGGGACTAATTCGAAGAGCCAAAGATCGCTAAATTCTGACATTGTTAAGGTACTCAAATGTCCATCAAATGTCATATGATAGAGAGAAACCCTCTAAATCGTTCAACCAAAATAATTCATATTTCTGCATTAATTGCACTCAAACTCTATAAATAGAGTCTCACCTCTCTCGAGAAAAGGTGATGCTTGAAGCTTGTAGAAAAAACTTGAAGTTTTGAGAAGGAACTAAATTCTAACACCACTCATGTTGTCGTCAACCACCCTCGACCACTGCCGATCGCAGTAGACCACCGTTGACTGTTGTCGACCATCGCCTCGAAGCTTTGAGAAGGAACTGAAGTCTAACACCATTCATGTTGTCGTCAACCATTGTCGGTCACTGTCGATCGATATCAACTATCGACTACAGACCACTACTGATCGCTATTGGTTATTGTTCGTTCCTTGCAACAAGTTCATCCACACGTCGATATCATAACTCGGGAGACCTAGTAATCATTTCCCTCTTGTAGAACAAGTGGTTACATTTATAATCATGTTACAATGAAACTCTTTAGTTGAGTCAAGCTCCATGGTTTTTCCCATTACGAGTTTTCGACATAAAAACCTCTGGTGTCTCCACTGGTTCTTTATCTTTTATCCAAGTGTTTGTTAAATTTTCATGCAACACTAAAACGATAATTCATCACTCTACCACCGTGAATTTCCCAGCACACATCAAATTTAGTACTTAATTTTTTTTTTTTTGCCTTTCATCTTTCCTACACCCTAAAACTCAATCATTTCTTTAGATCATAAATGGTAATGAGATCCACAAAGCATTGTTATAACTTATATGGGGTCATATTGTCCTATAATATAAAAATGGGTTTGTTATATCATATATTAGCTTCTTATAATCTCAAGAGGCCTTAAGTTATTTTCTTTCATTATTTTCTAAAAAAAAAAATCCCTAATATAAAACCTTAGTGTATTACATATATTTTTGGCATATGTAAGCCTTTTTGTAAACTAATATAATAGAAAAATTTCCCAAACATTTGTAAGGAGTAAGGAGTAGATAATTAAAAAGATATTTGTGAGATTCTCTTGTAGAATCATATTGATTGTCCATAATTTTCAATAATAATACCCTAGTAAAGAGATTAATCAATATTCAATGATTCTTATTTATTATTAAGAGAGATTTATTAGGTTATTAAGAAAGAAATTTAACATTGTTGTAGTCAACAAGAAATGTAACATTGATCTTCTTAGGGATAAATATTATTAAAACCATTCAACTTCTATGAATTACATATCGAACGCCTAAGTTCTAGATTTTGGATAAAGTCACCTTGCATTTGCATGAAAATGTGTATTTGACTTCTTAAATCTTATAATTGTTAGATGTGATAGAAAATTTTTCGGTGGAATAAATATAGAAAGCAGAATTTAGGTGTTGGATATTTAATTGTCATGATGTGGCCCAGGGTTTGGAATTAAAAAAAAACGAGAAAGAATGGTTGGACGGGTGAATGAAACTTTCCTTTTGAACTCACACTTATGAAAAAGACACTAAAAATTAAATTAAAAAAATATAATCTATAATTACCTTATTGATGGTTGTCCACGTCTTCTATAAACGCCTTCTCGTTTATCACTCATCTTTTAATAATTTAATTGAATCTAAAAAGTTAGTTAAAACAATTGCGAGTTAAAACGAGTTGGTGAATACTCATACTTCTAAACTACAACAATACAACTAAAAGAAATAACAATATGTATCTTAGTTACGCTTCTTTGTGAATCAATATAAACATTTAATATGTTATTCAAAGTAGTTTATATAATTATCATATCAATGTTATTTAATATCTATACAACCGTCACAGGAGACACCATCTAAAAATTTGTATCACTTAAGGTACTTCAATGTCAATTTCTTTTTTCATTTGTATGCATGAGTATATTAATGTTCCCCGACTAATATCATTAAGGGATATTCCATCATGATCAGTCATGAACTTACAAGCATTCAACATAAACATATGGTTTCATTGCATTCAATTATATTTTATAAAATATATGTTAAAATGCATGTGTAAATAGCTACAACATTCCTAATGATATAACCAATAAAAAAAAAGCTTAATCAGAGTAAAACATCTACAAAAATCATTAACTCCAAACATATTTGAGAAGAAGTAAATTATTAGTATAATTTAAAAGTGAAAGTACTCACCTCGAAGACACTTAATTTGATAACATTTTTGCCCTGAAGTCAACTCTTCTAAAGTGAAACCTAATATGTGTATTCATATTATAATTTTTTATTAGTTATAATTAGCTATTAAATTGACATCATTTAAGAATTAAGCTTTCATTATTTTACTTCAAAAAGAGGCCTTAATTAAATGTATTTATTAAAATTTTTCTTACCGAAGTTTGCTCAGACGAACCTTCCTCTTCTCTAGTGGCACCCTTTGCCTCCTATCCTCCCATTAAATCTGAATCACACACACACACACACACACTCATATATATATCATTTAAATTATATTTTATCTATATAACTCAGTTGAGTAAAAGTCAGGCACAAGAACTCGGCCAATGTCGCCTTCTTCCCCGCGAGCTTCTCCTTCGATTGAAAACCTACACAAGACTCTGGTTCTCCTCACATGCCTCCTTCCTCCCTCTGCCTCACTCTATCTTGCACGTTGTTACCCTCTTCCCTAAGTTTCCTCATTGTCGGCTAGGCAAAAGCCCTAAATGCTCTTGAGCACAGTGTCCCCAGCCCGACTTCGGCTTCCTCCCACAAGCGTCACCTCCTCTTCACGACGGTTGCGTCGTCCCTTCCCCCACTCGACACCAACTTCGAGATCTCCCACCTCTTCTATGCTCGACGGAGCTTCGTCCTACTCGAGATCGTGTCGTCCCTTCTCTCATCTCTGTAGATAGGTAAAACTCACCTTGTCGTGATTTATAAAGCGAAAACACCTCCCTAGCTTTCCTCCCTTCCCTTCCTCTTCTTTTGTTGTTCGTTTCCTCTCCATTCCCTCATTGTCTTCTTTCATCATTGTTCGTTTCTTCTTCTCTAGTCCTTTATTTTCCCACTTTCTTCTTACCCCACACAAAACCATTAAATAAATACATAAAAATTTGGTGATATGTATGTAAATGCCCCTTGTTATTAATACATACCACTTAATGCCCATGTATTTAGATATTAAAAACCTAAACTTGAATTTTTACATACACACCAAATTACCTATATATATGAAAATATGTATTTCACTTTTTAAAACTTTAAGCATTATAATTTGTTTTTTGATAAGAAATACTTGAGTGGTATATATATAAAACTAAAAATTCAGATGATAGGTATGTAAATACATAGGAAGGAGTGGTATGTAGGTAAATTCTCCTTCTTATTATTATCATTTATTAAAAGCTCTAGCCACCAAGATTATAGCACCTAAATGTGGAGAAAATATTATTTGTGATACACGACGACATGATTATATCCAGACTATCTATAGTCCTTACATGAGATCCACCGCAACATACTTCCATTTGGGTCAGCTTATTTGATGCGGTGGTGTTTTGAAAACGCGCGTGATCTATTTGAGTAAATTGAGTTTTGGCATCTTGTGTGTTTTCAAAACTCTGAAAACAACATTTTTCACGCCGCACAAATCCAGGTACAATGACAGTTTTCTGGCTGCGATTTGGCTTTTCAAAAAAAAAAATTTGTAATGGTCGCCGCACCTAGCTTCTCAGCAGATTATTTTTAAGCAGCTTACCAACATATTGTTCAATAAGCTGCAGCTGCCCCAAATAAACCCTAAAGATGAGTATGAATGTATAACAGCACATTTAGGCCTCCTTTTGACCCTCACCGCACCCTTCAAAATCAACCTACCGCCACACACCTTGCACCCAAAACTCTCCCATTCCCCACTAAAGTCTACAAAATTAATGCCGAGATCAACGGTCAAATATCAAAAATATACGACCAATACTCATTTTTTCCCAAAATATATAAGCAACAAAATTAGATTTTTTTTTTTTTTTTTCAAATCTGTTTTCCACTAAGGCTTAATTGGAATTTGAATTTTAATCCAATTACCAGTTATATTGATATATGATAATTAGTGTGCACTGAGGAAAAGAGTCGGCATGGATTTGGGAGCCATACAAGAAAAAACATGAAAAATGGTCTACCGACAGAAGACCCGAGGGCCAAGTTGTCCTACTGGACGAATCAAAGTCAAGGCCAGCCAAGATAACCGAACAACCTGAATCTAAGTGGTTTGATCATAAGCAAGGCACAAGTTATTTCGCGTCATTCGCAACGATTAAGCCAATTCAATGAGGAGCTAACTAGTATGGTCTTGCAATTATTCCGGAGACATTCAATGATTTCCATGAACATCATTAAAAATTAATATTATGACAAGTCTTATAATGTTCCTCGGGATTTATTTCTCTAAGGCAGTTGTCTATCAGATTATGGTGATTCACCTTCAACTCAATAGTCTGTCTTTGTTATGACGACAAAAGTTCTTCATTAGGGATGAAGGCTCGACGGTCAGCCCGACCAACCAATCGACAAAACTTAGCAATAGAAGGTCAATCAACCGGCAACGTCTAGCGAACTTAGCCGAGTTGGACTGACGATGCCTACCAACTCCTCATTAGCCTAGCCAACCTGCAAAACATCTACCAAACCTAGCCGACCAACAATATTAAGGGCTCGCTAGTTCATCCAGCTAATGAGAGAGAAACCAAGCTTTGGGCCCATATATGCAAAAATACCTTAAATAACCTGTATAGCTCTCAATTTAAAAAGTGACATAAATGTAACTTCTCACCTTATACCCACTTTTTATGTAAAAAGGTGAGCATTCAACGAAGAAAGAGTTACACACTTGTTACAAATTAAATTTCATCTCTCTCTCTCTCTCTGCATTTTTCATACATACCACTCAATACCTATATATTTGCACATCTTACAAACTTTATTTTTACATATATACAGCTTACGTATGCAATGCCAATGTGTATTTTACTTCTTAAAAAAATTAAAATTGATTTCTTTGATTTGATAAGAAAGATTGGGGTGATAAAAATGCAAAAAGTAAAGTTTACGGTTAAATCCATAAGACTTGAGTGGTGTGTATGTAAATGCCTCTAATACTTTAGGGATAAGTTTCTTACATTTCAATCATACATAGAAGGCTTAAATAAATGGATCTAAAAGGCCAAAATATATGTACTTAAACACGTATAACTTCTTTTTAATTTTCAACAACTATCTAAAAGTCTCATTGTCATCACTTAAAAGTCATGAATTTAACTTAAATCCAATCAAATACTAAAAAATAAAATAAAAATTAAATCCAACACTCCCTTAGATTGAATTTTCTCGTGTTACATTTCTTTTACGATGTAAATCCAGGTTAACTAAATCCGATTGTCAGGTGGATTTATTTCATTGCTGCTTGCAAGCACCATTTTGCCGCACACTGGATTTGATAACTACGAATTTACATATTTACTAGATTTGATAAATTTTACATAACGTAAATCCATGTTGCAACCAAGCGTTTCCTTAATGTTTTCACATATTTATAATCGTCATCATGTTGTTTGACTATGGGTCTACAAAACGATGTGCGGCTACTTCTAAACACCAGGATGGGCACCGAATATGTCTCATGTCCTGAATGAGCCCCTCCGACGATTGGTTCTCACAAACAAGGCTAAATCACTGCCAACCCTAACTCATTGCCCTGAACAAGTGCTAGAGAATCCCAGATGATATCAATGAGCAGTGAATTGTCCCGAGCCAGTCATGTAGATGCCCTACACGCATGATATCAAAAATTGACACCAACATATATTATAGGGGCATTTACATTCATGGCAATTCTTACGCATTCACACATTTCACAATTAAACTTCCATATATTCACCCATTGCATTTAAATGATGAATATTACATCAAAAATAATATTATAATAATTTTTAAAATGGAATACACATTTTAAGGCATAATTCTAAAATAATAAATATTATGTTTGCAAAAACGAATTTTACCAGTGGCATGTGTAAATACATAAGAATTATGTGCGAGTGGTATAAATTTTCCTACATTATATTATCTAAATGAAGATATCACGAACAAATCAACTATTAGCAACTGATCAAATGTCCGCCACGACGAGTTAAGCATGTCGCTCAACACCTAAAAGTCGTTCTATATCCAATTCAAAGGAAGAATTCATCCACACCTTTGATGCCATTTAAGACCTTCTCCCTTTTTTTTTTCCTTCCTCTTTGCCTTCTTATCATTTCACCTTAATATTTGGAGGAGGATCATTTTATCCAATCTCAAAGGTAGGAGAAAATAATACATCCAAACTACGCATGTGATACAACGGAGGTCCAAATTCCGCTCCTTTCCACTGTATCATGTTCATTATCTGGACGCAGCTCTGTGTCAAGACACAATATTTTTTTTCAAAGATAGGGGGTGTCAAAGAGTCGAGCTTGAGCGAGTTAAACACGTGTTCTTGTTCGCTCTTTTATATATTTTTTTTGTTTGAAACTTATTTGTATTCGAAATGACTCGTGAACAATCTATTCATATTTGGCACGAATTTGCTCGTTTATAATAAGAGCTGAAAAAATATATTTGTGTAAACAAGTAGAATATGAGTTAACAGCTCTAGGGCTGTCAAAAAAGCTCGTTGTTCGTGAACAGTTCGTGTTCGGTTCGTCAATGAGTTCGTGTTCGATTCGTTCGATAAGTAAATGAGACAAACATCAACAAACTCTTTTCGTTCAGTTAGTTAAATGAATCAAACACGAACAGTGATGCGTTCGTTCGTGTTCGAATCGTTATTGTTCGAAATATAAAATAATTAAAAATAATTATATATAAATAAATTTATGATATTTTAAAAAATTAAATTTTATAAATTATAATATATATAATAAATTAATAATAGTAATATACTAATATACTATATTAGCAATATACTAAAATAGATATTATATATTTATATAATATATGTTATATAATTAATATAATATATTATTTATATAAATTAATATTACGGATGTCTAACTGGCTCGTCGTTCGTGAACAGCTCGTGTTCGACTCATTCGTTAAGAAACGAACACGAACAGTGACTTCACGAACAATTTCAAACACGAGCTTATTTCAAACAAACTAAATTTTAAACAAATCAAACACGAACACAAGTTCTGTTCGTTCGTGTTCGGTTCGTTTACACCCCTAAACAGCTCTACTCAAATGTTACCACAGTTTTTAGTATTAACCAAACTCACTCAAATAAATTATGTCCTTTCCAAGTTGCCTACTCGCCGGTCATCCAAATTGCCCCGCCACCGGTTTATCGGGTTTCTATGCCAGACGGTACAACAAACCACCGGATACAGTAAGTTTCCCGGTTCCCAACCGCACGTGCCCCGCTCCAGTTCCACACTTTCACCCGCTCCCCGCTCCCCCACCTCTGCGTGGCTGATGAGCTAACTGCACCATCGCCTCTTTAATATTCCATATTTATTCTTAGTTTCACCAACAAAATAACCCCAAACCCCACCCACAAATCAAACCCCGAGTAAATAACCACTAACAAGTAACAATAAATAAATAAATAGATAACTAATACACGATAACATTTGGTTACATAAATATGTAATATTAAATTTATTTTTAAAAAAATTTAAAATTAAAAATCACATCTTATTTTTATTAAGTTATTGTAATAAAAATCCTTTTTTGATTTAAATACCTTTTTAAAAGTTTAAGTTTGATTACAAAAAATAAATAAAAGAATAAAATGCCAGCTTCTTGCCTCCTTGCTCTCTCTCTATCTCTCTCTTTATTATCTTGGGCTTAGACAAGGTAAGCGGTTTTGCACTCTTACACTCTCCTCCATCCATTGCTCTTCTCATCCCCATGAGAATCCGCAGAAGGCCAGCCTTTCTCCTCCCTCTTCCTCCTAATCAAACCCCGGATCTATTAACTCAAACTCATGAGCTCGCAAACAACCATACATGGCGCTCCCAACCAGCTGATCAGCAAGATTTCAATAGAAAAGTTTCAGAAGGCCGGTTATTGCACTCAGTTGAAGATCTGAAACCAGAACACAACAAAGCTTCTCCTTTCTTTGTTCTGGATCAGGTAAACAAAATGAATAGATATTACTCTGCCATTTTCTCCTCATAAAAATCCCTCCTTTACTTCTTTTACACCTTTCCTTTTTTTTTTCTTCGTTTCTTCAAGTCCGATCAAAGCTCCCTCTCCTTATTTCTCGATTCGAACAGAGATCTGAAAGAACCTCATTCTCAGAATCCATCGGTTAATGCCACTAAAAGGTCAGTCAAAATCACACTATTAAATCCACCCATTAAAAAAAATCTCCCTTTTTGCCAACCGTGATATATTAGTTTGGTTATAGCAGCTCAGGTGCACCGCCGCCACCGCCGCCCCCGGCGGCGAATAGGAGGAGAAGACCAGCTCTGTTAATGGAGGGTTCGAGGTGCAGCCGAGTTAATGGAAGAGGGTGGCGTTGCAGCCAGCCAACGCTGGTTGGTTACTCTCTCTGTGAGCACCATTTAGGCAAAGGCAGACTGAGGAGTATGAGCTCAGTTAAGGAGAAGCTTGAAAATAGTTCGCCGGAGGTTGAGTTGAGGAAGAAGACAAAGAAGAAGATTGGAGTGTTTAAAGCTAGGTCTCTTAGCAGTCTTCTCGGTGATGAGATCGCCGGCGATTTGGCATTGCCGCCGCAGCATCTCCGGCGAACTGGTGAGAGATAATAATATTATATCTGTTTTGATCATTTGGCTTAAATGTCTTAAATTTATTCGAAGGATCATGCATGCAACCAATGTCTCTCTTTCTCTATATATATTTATATATATTAATTAGTTTGTATGAACATTATGATCGAACATGTGAATGATTGTTTCTGTTTGATCAAAAAATGTTAGATTTATTACTTTATATGTATGAAAATTAAATAATTTTATATATTACGTTCATTGAAAATCTCATGAGTATTATTTCATGAACACTTAGTTCTTATATAAGGATATTGGAATACTTGAATAATGGAGAAAATAATTTGTTCATTGTTTGGATGATTGTGTGGATCTCATTACTTCCAGTGCACAATGACACAGCATGATTCAGGCTGAGTTAGAATGTAATTCGAACGATCATCCACATGTCTGGTTATCCATACATAATGTTAGAATGTGTTAAATGACTGCACTGATATATATGACAAGTGCAACTATTTAGAGAGTATAGTATATAGCTTGTTGTAAAATTATGGCTTGATATTATATGTATTTTTAGTTTGAATTATTGTATATTTTATATGCTGGATCAAGAAATGTGGTGATGGATTGAACTTAGATTAGAAGTGTAAGTGTTAAAATGACTGATAAACTGATTTTAAAAAGCTGATCAGGATTTAGATTCGAGCCTTTTCTGATTAATTAGAGGCATTAGTTCTTGAGTAATTATGATTATTTAAAAATTCATTAAAGCATAATAGTTTTAAAGCATACCTGAATTCAATAGGCTAAGCGCAGCATAATTATAAATATTGAAAAAATAATTCTCTCTTTTCTGATTTAATTCTCATATTCATAGTTTTATAGCTAGCAATAATTATAAATATGAGAATTTAGCTTATGAAATGATTTAACCAGTAGAATTTAGCTTTTGATTTTAAGCTAAACTCAATAGTTTGGGCCCGTTTGGGGCAGCTTATAAGTGCGGGCGGCGTTTTCAAAACACTGTCGTATTGTTTAGTTCGCGCGTTTCACCAGCTTATTTGAAACTGCGTTTGGGTTTTTCTACTAAACGCGAGCCGTGAGTTGACCCATGTTGTCGGCCCGCGGGCTGCGTTTCAAGATAAACAACTTATCCTAAAACGCACAAGCTGCCACAAACGGTTCAAGCTCAAGTTTAATCAAACCTAAGCGAAGGATATAATATTATGTCTGAACATACCATGTTTGCATGTTCAGGAGGTCAAGTCACTACAAATTCACGTATATAATGACCTGACAAATGGATGTTATATATATATATATATATATAATACAAAGAAAAAAAAAGTTTAAGCTCCTCTAATAATTAAGCCGAGAAATTAGTGTATGGAAAAATATATTATTGTATGTATTAATATAAGTCCAACGACAGCTAGGCTTTGTAAGGAAAAATGCTGGCTTGTGAAGCATGAAGAGACAATTTTTGTTTTTCTTTGTCTTTTTATCACATTTATAATGAATCAACATTTTAATTTTTTTTATTTTTTTATTTCTTTGGTCCAGTTGGGATGAGCGGTGTGGCGTATGACAGATCTGCCGGTATTTTAAATAAAATTAAATTAAATTAATTTTTATTTTATTTTAATGCAGATAATAAATTAAAAAATATTTATTTCTTATTCTCTTAGAAATATATATAAACTTCTTCGTAGGTAGGTTAGCTAATTATATTGACACAAATGACATATATTTAAATTGTAGGTATTTATATAAATTAAAATAGTTGGAAAAAAATATGAATAATAGAAAAAATCAAACCAAATGAAGTCAATGTCTATGCCACATCAGCACCATTTAGTTTTATTTGTAGGGTGAGGTGGTGATGAGAGGAAATCGAGCTGTCTTACGATATAATTTTTATCAATTTGTAGTCGCTATTAAGAAAAGTTAAAATATATGAGCTCCGTTTTGTCCTCACCAAAATTTTAATTGCATGATTGAGACAAATGGCCTCAAATGTAATAAAGAGTTTAAGATTTGTTTGGTAGACAACATTCTACTAATTTCACTCACTAGGATGAATGTGAAAATATGAAGTAGTCTTTAATATTTTATTTTAATAAACGAGTGTGTCTATATATATATATATATATATAATGTATATATATATGGTAAAAGACTCATAATGCAAGGCAAGCTAGGAATAATATGAATTCACAAGCTGTGGGTCAAGCTAGCATAGAAGCTCTCTCTCTCTCTCTCTCTCTCTCTCTCTCTCTTTCTCTCTCATGGATATAATTATGAAGAGAAGAAACATGATTTGGTTTAGAGTATTTTCAATGTATGAGAGAGAGAGAGAGAACACTAAACCCTATTTAAGAAGATATCTCCACAACCACTCTAAAGAGACTATTAGGCCTCCTATAAATCTAAATCTCTTAAGAGTAATTGTGTAATTCTTGTATTAATTGACATGTTGTGGGTCAAGCTAGCATGGAATCTCTCTCTCTCTCTCTCTCTCTCTCTCTCTCTCTCTCTCATTCATTTAATTATGAAGAGAAAAAACCCGGTTTAGGGTTGAGAGTTTTTTTCATTGTATGAGAGAGAGAGAGAGAGCCCTAAACCCTATGTAAAAAAAGATATCTCCACATCCACTCTAGAGAGACTATTAAGGGTCTGTTTGGGTCAGTTTGTGTGTTTCATGTTAAGCAGTTTATATTGAAACAGTCTGTGTTTAGTGTAAAAAACCAAAATGTGGTAGACAGCGTTTTCAAAAACACGCAAACCAAACGGTTAGGCGCCGTTTTAAAAAATATCGCTACACTTATAAGCAGCCCCAAACGGGCCCTAAGTCTTTTGTAAATCTAAATCTCTTAAAAATATTTGTGTAATTATTAGTTAATTTTTTAGACACTGTTGGATATGTTTTTTTTTTAATATATCTTTTTGTTTAATCTAGTTATGTCCAATCGTGCCCCATAAATAAAGTGTAGAGACTGGGGGAAAGAAATTGGAAGAGTTGAGGAAGATAAAGAAAAGAAGACTAGTCTTGTTGTGCAGGGGCAAATGAGGTGTTACTGGAGCTCTTAGATCCATTTTATTTCATGTGTGATTACAAAGGGGGAATAAAAAACCCCTAATATATGGAAGCGTCTTCCTATTTATAGATGATAAGAGGACAAAGATAAAATTATATTGCTGCCTTTGCTAAAAAGGGGGGAGTAGTAGAAGTTGGGTCTTATTTATTATGGACCGTTAAAGACCGTTTGGTTGGCTTAAGATCTGTGCAGACCATTTTTTGATGTACATTATTAATTGGTTGTTGCTCGAAATGTTTGTATATTTATATACCTAATACCTACACATCGGTCTTTAAAATCACATCAAACAAACTGCTTTTATTGACTTTTTGAAAGTCAATTGCATCTTTTTTTTATATAAATTTATAGCACTAAGGTATTATAAATGTAAATACCAAACTTTAAGAGTTGCATAAGTAAATCCATGAGAATTGTGTAGTGCGCATGTAAATTTCTCGTTCAAATATGACTCCTATATTATCAATCAAAATTAAATAAGTACAAAACATCAATAAAAATCAAATTAATATACCTTATTTATTTCACTGCAACCCTCTATAGAAAATATTGATAAAATCATTCATATACCATAAGAGGTTTAAAATGTTCATAGAATTAAACATGATTTAACCATAGTTTTTTTTTTTTTCATTTTCTATTATCTTGATTGACAAAGGTCTAAAATGTAAACTGTCCTTTTTTCCTCCCCCATCAGGGTTAAATTTCTAAAACATTGAATTTGCATTATATGTATCGACTATAATGCTTAGTTTATCACTTGTTTTAATCATAGTTGCATTTAAGCTTCTCTTTGAGCAGTTGTAGTTTATTAAAAAATATTTGTGAAGTTGTTGAAAAATAATATAATGTTTAAAAAGTTGCACCGACAATTATATATATATATATATATATATTGAAAAAGTTAGACTGCAGATACAAGCTGCCACCGCACCTTGTAAGGAATGGTGGGAAAACATAATTTGAGCAGCAACTTTTTGATAAAACTGTCAAGACTTAGTTTACCGAAAGAGACACTTAATTTGCTAATGAATTTGCCAAACATGAGTCATTAGCATTGATTACTGTCAACTATTGACCCTCTATATTTTTGAGAGGAAGTTTTACATACATACTACTTAATTTTTACGTATTTAAACATCTAACCCTCAAACATCTAATTTTACATAAATGTCATCTTAATTACCCCTATATGAAAATGTATTTAACTTTTTAAAAAAATAAAAATATGATTTTCCTATGTGACATGAAAGATTTTGGTGGTATAAATATAATTAGTAAATATTATGTTTTGAACACTTAAATACATAGGAGCTGGGGGTATGCATGTAAAGTTCTCCTTTTTCTGTACTATAAAGAGATCAATAAGTGCCTCCTGAAAAAACAAATATGACGTAAAAATGGGGCCAAATAATTTAATTATATAAAANAACACTTAAATACATAGGAGCTGGGGGTATGCATGTAAAGTTCTCCTTTTTCTGTGCTATAAAGAGATCGATAAGTGCCTCCTGAAAAAACAAATATGACGTAAAAATGGGACCGAATAATTTAATTATATAAAAAAAATTGTCTTAAAATTCAAGATTGTATTTTTTTAGGGCAATTGCATGCATACCACCTAATTCCTATGAAATTTCATATCTAACACCGGCATGTTGCTTTTTACATTTGTAACACCCAAATGTCTCATATCAAATAAAATCTCACCATTTTAATTAACCTTTAACAATTGAAATGCACATACATAGATAATATGACATGTTGGTAAAAATTAAAGTACAGGGGTTAGATTTGTAAACATACAGGGATTAAGTGGGTTTATATGCAAATCTTTCTTTACATGCAAACATTGCTATTTAGAAATCAAGCACACCTAGGTAGTTTTCTTAAGTTTCACATTGATACAGCACCGACAAATTTTCATCATCCAACACGAATCTCGAAGCATGACACGAATCTCGAGATGATATTTGAAGCAAGAAACATTCAAATCTTGATAAAAAGTCATCCAGAGATCCGATTTCAACAAACTTATAGTCAAACTGACTTGTTCAATGAGACGGACCTAATGATATGAAAACTAACCCAATCCAAGTCAAATCAAGCCCAGATAAAGTCATTAAACCACAGTTAGAATATTTATAAATACATTTGAAAAGTCAAACTACTGTAAAAAATGGTAAGTTTATATTGAAATCGAGCGGCTCGACAAGAAGAATCCAACAAGCCTAAAATCACTCAATTCTGACATCATTAAGACACCCAAATGTCCATTAAACGCCGTATGATCGAGAGAAGCTCTCTGAACCGTCCGATCAAAATGGTTCATATTTCTGCATTAATTTCACACAAAGCACTATAAATAGAGCCTCATCACTCTCATGAGGGGGAGGAAGTCTAGAGAGAGTCTGTTACAGACCGCCGCCGAGCTTATACGACCATCACCGACCTCAGACGACCACCGCGACCGTCGTCGACCACCGCCAACCAGACGTCGCCAGTCAACGTTATACCTTAAAAAATATAATTACTCTTTCCCGTCTGTGGGACAATGAATTTTTGTAATCATCAATAAATAGTGGAATTCCGCAACTGGGTAAGGTCCCGTGGCTTTTCCCTTACGGGTTTTCCACGAAAAAACTTATGGAGTCATCACAGTTTTTTTCTATTTCATCTGTGTGTGTGCTAAACTTGCGTACAACGCTAAAACAATAATTTGTTACACTACCGCCGCGAACTTTTTAACACCCATCACACATGTTACTTCTAAATATAACTAAACTATTTGCCAATATTACCTATTTCAAAGAAAAAAAAAATTAAAATTTTCAACATTATAAAAAAATTATTTAAAAAAAATGATTTTATATGATACACATGAATGAATATTAGATGAAATAATGAGAAAAAATGTATAAATGTCCACATAATTAAAAATTTATGTAATATATTTAAAAAAAACTTATATTATTTCATAATACTATTAATCTATTAAAAATTAATAAATATAAGTATTACAGAAAATTTAAGAGAATCAACGAAATTACCAAAAATTGAATTGTCCTGTATTTTTATGGATAATCATAGCAAAAATTCATTATTACTAATTTTTTATTGGATTTTAGGAAAATTTACATAACTATCACACAATTATTTTGTATTTACATATCTCATATATAATTTTCATATTTACATAAATATTACTTCGGTGCTGTAAATCCATGCATGAACAAGTGCATTTAGGTCTTGAAAAATTATAATAATGCTATTTTGATATTATATTAAAACTTTAACTACTATGTGCGTCAATATGAAAATTCGGGGGTGAGATGTGCACAAACCAAAGAATTTTGTGTTATGAATGTAAATTCTCCTAGATTTTAACACAATCCTAAATATAAAATACCAACCATTTTCTAAAAAATTACATATCTAACTCCTAAATTTTAATTTTTATATTAATGTCACACAAATATTTCATATTGTATTGTTGAATCTGAATTATCCGTAAATCACATCGAAGGAATAGAACATAAAACACGTGAGAGAAAGAGAATGAAAGACAAGAGAACTATGTAACAATAAAATGTAATTTAAAATAAGCGTGTAACATTTTACACATCACGTGACTTCTTAATAATAGAGAAAGCGAGTACAATATATAAAATTGTAGTTATGCTTGTGCTTTTAATGGGGGTTGTGTGGGTTTTGGTATTTTACATTTGTGAGCCTTTGATTAAGCCCTTGTCTAACTCAGTTGGCCGAACTTAGTTGGACCCGGTTCGTCGATCTATTTTGAATTGGGTTAATAGTTGACCTTTTATGTTGTATAGGTCGGTCGAACTTGGCTAGATCGACTCCATTAATCTAGTTATCGATCATCAATCTCAAAATAGGAAACTCTTGTCTAAGGAATAAAACTAGGTTATCGTGCATACGGTAAATTATTGTAATCCGACAGACAACTCACTCATCGACAAACAAAGGAATTTTTCAGGATGTTCTGCTGAGAGCATTGCGGCCAAATCTTGGCCACGAGCAAGGAATCGTGTGAGCGTCTGTAAGAGGATCGGCGATGTTGAATCCTTCCTTTCACTCAAATCAAGACGAGATGGATCAATGCTTTCGTTTGGTTCGATAGACTTTGGTCTATGACTCAGACGATTTTCGTTCAACCAACCTTTGACCCGACTAATCATGGGGGTTGTGCCTGATCAGACAAGTCCCTCTGGTATTTTGCCTATGAACACTTAAATGAGGGACCGTTTGTCTTTCGTTTGTGAGCTTTTGCCTTTTTGCTAGTGGGCCTTATTATTCTGTGCTTCTTTGTGCTTATCATCTTTTGGGTTTTCTCGAGATTCTTGTTTCAACTTGAAAAAAAAAAGTATGTAAATATTGAAGTTTAGGTATAATTCAGAATTGAGGGATATGTATGTCCATCTTCCCAATATCAAATTTAAAGGATTACATGTGCAAATACATAAGATTTTTGCGGTATGTATGTAAATTTTACTTTCGCATTCCCAAATGTTCTGCAAGCGGTCCACTTGCAGGGAAAAGAAAGATGGCGATTCTCTTGAGGCGTCGCAGCAGCTTCTTCTCTAAACTCCTCCCCCAGTTACCGCAATCACGATTGCTCTCCACGGATGCCATAGTTGAGTACAAGCCCGGCGAGATAGGGTTCGTTTCCGGTATCCCCGAGGAGCATCTCCGTCGCAGGGTATTCCCTCTTCAGTTCTTCTGTTTCCCCCAACCTTTTACAAATCTTATGATTCATATGGAGGCCTTTGAGCCCTTTTGAGAAGTTAATCATGGTTTCAATTTCCCGTTTTTGTGATATAGGGATCTTAGGCTTAGCATCGGTCCTACGTTTTTATAGTGTTAGAAATTTAGGAGAATTGCAAGCTATATCAGCTGATTGTGCTAACTACAAAACAAAGTTTAGTTTATCGTTTCTTCATTAGAGTCTTCAAATGCAACTTGATCGGCACTTACTTTTAATTTTTTCCATTCGTCGTAGATTACTATTGCCCTAATTGCAGTTAATAGCTCTTTCGAAATTTGAATGTCAACTCAACACTTTTATGTTTTGGTGGTTGTAACCAGTGATCTGAGAATAATTTCATTCGTACGAAGGACTTGAGACTTTGTTGGTTCTATCTCCTGTTTTGTAATATAGGGTTTATAATCTTAGCATTCAGAAGAGAATAATTTCACTATCAGCAGGTCCTGCATTTTTAAAGAGTGTGAGAAAGTTATAGAAAATTTGCTACTTACGTTAGCTGTTTGTGCTGATTACAATTCAATAAGTTTAAAGTTAGAAAACTTCTTTTTAATAATGTCGATCCATTGTACACTACAATTGCCCTAATTGCAGTGACATCTCATAACGTGTTAGTGTTTCTGTATAAAGCTTCACAATGGCTCGTCTTCTTGAAGCTTTTGTTAACAAGACCTGTACCATATTGCTAGAAATGCAGCAGATCAAGAGCTCTTTCCAAACAACAATACTTGAAATTTGTTAATAAATTTAAGGCATTGTTTATTTTATAAACCTTGTAAGTATTATGAAGTATGAATGCCTTGTTCAAAGTAGGGTGCTCCCTTTAAAAATGATAAAACATTTTGCTACATGGTATCATAAATTTAGTTTTCTTTAAGTTTAAATATACAAAGCATATTAGCTAATCTCCATTTTGTTTTCAAATTTAATTTTCATTTTCTGCCCGAGTTGATTTTCTCATTTTGTAGGTCATTATCTACTCACCAGCCCGCACGGCAACTCAGCAAGGCTCTGGGAAATTTGGAAAATGGAAGATCAATTTTATGTCCACTCAAAAGTACGCTCATCAGTGCAGACACTATTTTCGCCGCACATCTGTTGTATATGAAATATTGTTAAATTGTTAACTTATTGCATGTACAGGATATATTGTGTGATAGATTTGCTTGGGCATAGTTTTTATTTTTTCACTGAACATTTTTGTACTTGAAGATTTAATAAGGATGAGTGTACCGCTTTTGGAGTTTTTTATTGCTGTTTGATAGCTGCTGAATATCTTTTATTTTTTCGCCTTCTAATTGAGAAACCTTTTAAGGAACTTTGTTCAATTATGTGTTAAGGTTCAGTTCTTTTTGTGGGATAGCCTAAAGTTTTTTGGTTTCAGGAAGTCCTTGTTGCTTCCTTCTATGCTTGTCCCGGTGGTATATTGCTTAATATCTTCAAGGTGCATTTACATACATACCAAGTACCAACCAATTCTTATGTACTTACATATCTAACACTTAAACTTTACTTTTTATGTTTTTAGCACCCAAATCTTTCATTTCACATAAAAAATACTACCATTTTTATTTTCAAAAGTGAAATACACCTTCTCATGCACAAGTGAAGTGGCATGTATGTTAAAAACTCAAGTTTAGTTTTTAGATATGCAAATAAATAGAAATTGAGTGGCATGTATGTAAATCTTCAAAATACATAGAGGCACCTTTGTAGGTTTAAGAATGATCTGTATGAATGGAAGCATGGGTTGTGCAAATTTGCTTATTTTAGAATACATCAATGCTCTTTTGTTGGTCTAAGATTGATCTGTATGAATGGAAAATACAGATATGGAGATCATTTGGCAGCGAATTTAAGATCCATGCAAGGAAGAAGCCTACGGAAGCGACATCACATGAACTTTCATTTGATATATAGATTTTTTTTTTCTTTGGGTTTAGGGCACCTTTCAGGTGTCTAGCTTATATTATTGTAAATTGCATAAGACCATTTTTTGGCAAGTTGTAGGTAGATTTTAGATGGTTTTCTGCTTATTTTGGAAATGATTATGGGCGCTTTGCTTGAGACATTTCTTGTATCATGTATATGATTGTCTCTTGGATCCACGAGTTGCCTGCTTTTTAAAGTCTTCGGTTTAAAACAAGTGAATTTCTCTTGCTTTTTTGTGATAGCTTTCTCGCTAATCTGTTTCATGTTGACTTGAGTGGTAATCATTGGAGGTTTTGATTCTAATACTATTTTAGTTTTTTTTTTTTTCATATATTTGGCCTTTCCTCTTGAAACTGCATATTATCTCGACTCTTAGTTTCAATATGGCATTTTGTTCTGTTGATTTTTATTTCAGTTTTTTGAAAATTTCTTTATATGACGCTGCTTCCCCACTTTTTTTTTCTCATTGTTTTCCTTCATTTTCAGCAACATAACATTTCCTAAGAGTGGATTTGTATTATTGTTTGTTTTGACATAGAGAAGCTTTAGGATTTGCATTTTATCATTTGTTTTGATATACAGGCAGAAAACTATCCTAAACAGACCCTCAAACTCAAGTTCCTATTCCTCAAGCTACTCATCATCCAAATCTTTTTCCCACTTGAGACAATCCAATCGAGACAATCTAAATCAGACGTTGGTTTGGATCGAGTTGTGAATTCAATTTCACAAACGAATTTGATCTCATTTAAACCATTATTTTAAACTTCAAATAGATTCACAACTTAGCTTCCTTTTGATTTTGTTTCCTACACACGGGAGATGAATGAAAGCGAGATCACTCGCAGGCTTTCTACCTTGATAACATAATGGAGCCAAACCATTTGAGCTAACATTTAAGAAATTAATTTTAGCATGTTAGATTTTACTTAAATAAATAGGAATGTTATTAATAATAAACCAATTCTATTTCCTTAAATTAAGTTTGGTTAACTTATATTACAGGTAATATAATGATACATCTCATCAACTGGGTGCAAAAAGTGCCTCCTTTGCGTCTTGGGCGACGTTATGTCGTTTAAGACATATGTCCGCAAGCTAATAGCCTCCCTTGATTACTTTAATGCCATTTTGCTTCCCTCTACACTTGAGTCCGAAGCCATGTTTGAAAATGCTTCTTATATATTTATATATATATATGAAGCACGGGGTATATTGATGAGGACACAAATTCTAGAGTTAAAGTAAGGTTGATAAATTTGAAAAGGATTTGGGAGGATTATCTGATAAGGAACATTATGAAAATTGAAGATCGCTTTTGTAGGATTATAATAAAACCAACTAAGGATGTTAATGAGTCGAGTTAAGCTCGAATCACGAGTCAAGCTCGTGTATTGAGGTTGAACTCAGCTCACCTGTTTAATGCAAAATTAGAGCTTGATTAGTAGCTCGAGGTCACTAATGAAATATAATTAGAGTTATGACATGAGCTGGTATCAACAATGGGGAGGGAATCAAGAGTCGTGATGGGAGCTTGCTGGAATAGAGATTGATGAAACTAATGTTGTTTGAAGAACTTGCAACGAGGCCAATAGTGTTGTATCCAAATTTGTTTCTGGGTATGCTAGAACCTTACTAATTAAGAGGAGACCGAGAAGGTCAAGAGAAATGAAGTAAAAAGAGTAAAAACCCACTTAATATGATTAAGAATATAGAATGCATGAGTAAAATTTAGACCCAAGCGCCAAAAAAAGTTGGAATCCTGGCTCGTCTTGAAATCTCCTATTTATAAATAGGGATTTGAGGATTGAAGCGATACAAAAAAAACTTTAGGACAAACCATCTGCATAAAAAAAATGATACAAGAGTCATATAACCTTGATACAAGCATAGACTCAGAATTTGTACTAGTAGTTGGTTGCCGATCATAGTGTTCACTAGGCCCCCTTGTAATACAATCTAAATATCTTCTTAAAATGTGAACTACTATTTGGGCTAGTTTGGTGCGAGGAGTCCATGGTTAGCTCCGATGGTGTTTTCCTTAAGACTTTGTGGTTTTTTCTTTAAATGGAAAATGAGTTTGTTTAGTCTTTGGTTGACAGATACTTCAAACTCGGTTGAGCGAACTATTCGGGGCTTCACTTGACGAGTCCTTTAGTGATCCCAATTTGACAAGTTTGTCTTGAGCCCTATCCTGGTGTGTCCCCTTGGAATCTTGCTGGCTAGTTCATTTTATAGCTTTCCTTGTGAGTAAAACTAGGGGTGTAAGTGAGTCAAGCCACTCGCTCGTGAATTGAGCTCGATGAGCTAAAAGCCCAAGCTTAAGCTAGCCTCGATTCAACTAGTTAGCTCGTGAGCCGTCTCATTTAAAAATAATATCAATATAAAATATACTCAAAATATATTAAATTTAAAGAGTTTATCTTCAATGCATTTAAAATATTTTAAAATTATATATTTTGGAATTTAAAATAAAGGAATTTCTTATTATTTATCTCCTAATTGCTCATTTTATATGCCATTTTTTTATAACACTACCATAAATTAATATTCTTTTCTCTATTTTATAATAAACAAGCTGGCTCGAACTCGCAGACTTAAGCTCGAGGTTGAACTCAAACTCAATAAAATTAATCAAGCTCAAGCCGATGGGCTTTCGAGCACGCTCGACTTGACTCATTTACACCCCTAGAATGAATCTTCTCATAGGGTGTACATGTGGTATTTAAAGAAGAAGAGAAAGTTATGATGGAATGGGGGACATTTGAAGAAGTCACCATGGGACAAAAACATTTTAGTTGTGATGGGAATGACATTTCATTTCAGTGCCCTAAATCAAGTGATATTGATTTAACTATAATTGTGGAGAAATGGATTTTTTGAGCAAATATATATATTCCTCGACCTCTCAACACATGTCGAATGAAGCCTAATTCGGATGTGGATGAACCATCAAATCTTTTTGATGATTCGGACATGCTCACCCAATCTTTTTTGTGAAACTAAGCCTTGATAAGAAAAAAAAATTATATAAATAAAACTCTGCTTGTATGAAGTAATGTTAGAGCTTTGAATCATCGACACACTCATTCGTGCATCCTCAAATTATAAAGAACATGATACAACTTGTGGAGTACAATTTTGAGCATGATGATGACCCCAATGACCACAAGTGACTCGGACTGTTGTCACGCATGATTGCACAAATAACACGTAGATTCGAGTCGATCAATCACTATCAAAGCCAACTATAATCATGAACAATGGATGAGTATTCTACAAAGCACGTTAATGAGTCCGAAGATGGTCTGTGATGAAAATGAGGTCAGCGCCTTGTGAGCAATGAGCTGACTGTTAAGCTCGAACTTGATCTCATAATACACAATTTATTACCTAAGTGTGAACTCAAGGCTTGATAAGCTTGACCTATGAGCGTGTTGGCAAGTTGAGTTTGAGGGAGCTTGTGATCTGGCTTGGCTCATTTACACTTTTAGAACCAACTATACTATATTGCTATGGGTGTTACGCAACAAAGTACCTTGTTGCAATTTGCTTGATTATGAAAAAAAATTCAAAATATTAAGATAGATGCAAAGGCATAGCTTGAAGCAGATATTGACAAATGATTATATTTGATAGAGTAAACCCCATTAAACATGAGGTACTATATATTATGATTAAGTATATTTGAATTAAACAATGGATGATTAAAGCTTCATAAATCAGACGGGTAATTAGAGTTTGTGTGGAAATCTTAAGAGGAAAAAGTATTAAATGAAGGGTTTGTTAGCTACAAATTACGAAAAATTCAAACTAAAATTGAAAAATCATTTAACACTCAAAGAATGGAAAAGGAGGACTCATAAAAAATTGACCTCAATTTTTCAAGAAAAGGTATTTATGATGATGACAATGAAGGCAAACTAATTTGGGTGACACTATCAATTCATAGTGGTTAATGGTATATAAATGGTCTTAAGTTGTAGCCAATGGTAAAGGCTACCCGTTAATGATTGCAACAATAACAACAATAACAAGCCTTTATTCCACTAAGTGGGGTCGGTTACCTGAATCCTTTTTTTCTATTGTGTCTTATTGAGTGTCATATTTTCATTTAGTACTGATAAATTAAGATCACTTTTAATACAACATACCCAATTCATTTTAGTTTTGCCTCTACTTTTTTAACATAATTCAAATCTAAAACATCCACTCTGCTGATCAGATCATCACGTGATCGACGTTTAATGTGACCAAACCATCTAATATAATTCTCTCTAATCTTGTCTGCCACTAGAGCCATACCAACCCTTTCACGGATACATTCATTTTGCATTGTCTAAGCGTTGAGCCACTTATCCACCTAAGCATTCTCGTCTCACTAACTCTTAACTTGGGTTTATGCTTCTCTTTTAAAGGCCAACATTCTACGTCATAAAGCATTGCAGGTCAAGCCAACATCTTATAAAATTTTCCTTTAAGTCTAAATAATACTTTTCTATCACACAATAGGCCCAATGCATTCCTTCATCTCAACCATCCAACTTAAATTCTAATAATAACATCCCCATCTATATCACCATCACTTTGAATAATAGACCCGGGGTATCTAAAATGTTCACACTTTTTAAAGATTTGATCACCTATTGTTACAACACTACCACTAGTTCTACTACTACTACTAAAACTGCAATCAATGTATTCAATTTTAGATCTACTCAAATGGTGACCTTTATACTCTAATGTAGACCTCCATGGTTCAAGTATTTTTTGAACTCTTTCTCTTGTTGTCCACAAGAAGGATATCATCACTGAAAAACATACTCCAAGGTACATCCTCCTGTAAATATCTAGTAAGAGCATCCAAAACTAAAGCAAAAATTTATTGGCTTAGAGTTGATCCCCTATGTAATCCAACTGAAATAGGAAAATACTTGATCAATCCTCCTTCTGCTCGAACATATTAACAACTCTGGCGTACATATCTGTAATGAGTTGAATATAAACCACATTAAGATCTTTCTTTTCTATAACTCTCCAAAGAACTTCTCTTGAAATCTTATCGTAAATCTTTTCTAAATCATTAAAAATCATATGTTGATCTTCCTTATTCTTTTTGTACTTCTCCATCGCACCTTTCAATAAATGTATAGCTTCCATGGTAGACTTGCTTGACATAAATACAAATTGATTATGAGAAATCTTTGTATGACGTCTTAGATAATAATGATTGCAATTGAAGCGGCTGAAGACTATAGATTGGTATGGTGGTTAAATTATCAACAAGGATGGACTTGATGCCAATTTTTACTTTTCTGCTCTAATCTGGTTGAATGTCTCATTGCTTTTATATCAATTCTTCCTGAATGGTTCCATAATAAATGGTTGAAGCAATCATTTTGAGCTTTGAATAGGTTTTCTATTACATAACAAGATTTTCATCATATGTGCTATTTTGAAGTATTTTATGTTCATATATCAATCATGAAGATTAAGAGATCCACAAGTATAAACAAATGTGCATTTCTCTTTTTAGCCCCTCATTCTCCCCTATGAAAAATATTCTCTTAAGACATGGTTTCAGTGAAAGGAAAGCTTGTATATACTGATTTTATTAGGGCTTGTTTGGGATCATTTCTGTTTTTTATTTTTGCTTTTGTTTTGCTTTTGCTTTTATTTTAAAATATATTTGTTTAGTGCATTTTTTTGCATATTTTTATTTTTTATTTTCTATTAAAAAAAATAGATTGTTTTTAAAACACTCAAAACATCTAAAAATTATTTTGAGTGTTTTTAATGACAACTAAACATATTTTATTTTAAATCAAAACATAAAACAAAAGACGAATAACAAAAGGGATCCCAAATGGCCCCTTAGTGGTTGACTTTTGTTTTTAAAATATTCTGATTACTTATGATTACAAAGAAGTTTTAAAATAAAAACTTGTTTTTAAAATAAAGGCAAAAAAGAAAAAAGAAAAAAAGTTCTCAAATGGGCCCTTTTTAAATTTGCTCATATTTCTTGTACCACATTGCAGAATAACGGAGTGGTCTTGAATTATCCTTGTAGTTCTGCTTTCAGATTCTTTTCAGCCGTTGTGTGAATAATATTGATGACTAACACTCTTCTATAATCTCATTAACTCTCCTTTTTGGAATCAATTATCGATGTGCCTTACTTATCCTTTCATTTATGTATTAAAAAAATATATTGTCCGACATTTTGTTATCCCCTTTATATTCTACTCAGTATTTGCTTGTTAACAGCCGAAGTTTTTTATGATTAGGGTGTCTTCTTACTCTGTTTTCTTTTGTTACTTTGAAGGTGGGAAAATCCATTGATGGGCTGGACTTCTACAGGAGATCCGTATGCTAATGTCGGTGATGCAGCACTTTCATTTGACAGCGAGGATGCTGCGAAGTCATTTGCTGAGCGGCATGGGTGGTACTATGAGGTCTGTGCAGAAATCTCCTCTTGAAAAAGAATTCAATTGATATGGAACCTAATAAAACATCCCAAAAGTACATTTTTATCTTGGAAAATTTACATACATAGCACAAAATTCTTATGTATTTACATATCTCACAACTAAACTTCCATATTCACACACATAGCACTCAAACTTTTTATATCACATAAAAAATAGCACTACTATATCTTTTTAAAAGTGAAATACATCTTTTAATGCATTGGTTTAAAGCACCACTGCTATGTATGTAAATATGAAAGTTTGGGTGTGGGTTATGTAAATACATAAGAATCGTGTGCCACACATGTAAATTTCTTATTAATCATTTAGTGGAGAATGGTTCTGAGCTAACACAACCGGGCCTTCTGTTTAAATACAACTTCTCTGTACATTCATTTTTCTTCAAGTGAAATTAAAGATCCTTTCCAATATCTTCCACTACTTGTAGTTAAAGGCTTACATCAATTCCATCTATATTTGCAACAAAGAACAAGGAGTAATTGGACTAAAATTAGAAACAGGTGTAACTATTTTATAATTTGTTCTGCTCATTGGCTCTTTATATATATTTGGAAATTAGGTGGAAATAAATCCATGATCCCTTCAAACAAATTTAGCAAGTTAAAATGTCTCCACAGCTTTCTTAATCATGAATGTTGTCTTAATCTAGTATTCAATCCCATTAATCTTATTTTCAAACCATTTGAGACTTGCAATTTTAATCATCAGTTAGCTAGTTTTATCTTGAATAACAAATTTCTACTACAATTATATGTAGCTTAATTATTGATTTAGCCGTTCAATAACATTAGCTAGTTTTACACGTGCACCTATTACATACATATTTATCTATTTTTTATTTCAAAACTTTGTCAAAAGAAGTTAGATACTTGAATGGCTCAAGAACATCACTTTTGAACATAAATGATATGTTATTATGCTTAAGTTCTAAGAATAACAGTAGTACTGCGTGCTAGAAATCACCTTTAAAGCATAGTTTGTTTATTATACGCACTCTCGAAAAAGTAGTTAGGTGATTCTTACTCCTTTGGAGTTGTAGCAAAGTTGCTAGCCAGTTTCTATACTGGGCATAAGGGTCACTATTTTTGACTATTGCTAGATCGGTTTCATATGATATTTTTTGCATATTTTCTATCATTATTTAGGATTAGTTTCACATGGCACCTGGGATTAGCTACAATTCTTGCATGTTGGTTCTCTTCTCGTGATCTTAATGACTAATTATAAGTTAATTTTAGGTTTGTGGATGCCCATGAATTATAATTTTTTGATTAAATCTATGCATCTGCCCGTTCACCAAGCTTGAGCTATAACCTGCTATGATGATATTTTGGGAAATTGTTTTTTAATTATAAAAACTCATTCATGGCTTGTAATTTTAGGGGAACTTGTGCATTTTGTTTGATTTCGATTCGTTTTGGTGCGGTATAAGTGCTACTACTAATTTCTGGGGAATTCATCTTGTTGTATGGACGTGAGCTGTGCATTTCCGTGTTTTGTGATTTTTTACTGTTTTCATATACATAATTTGATAATTGTTAGTGAGCATTATTAATTTTAATCAGAATGATTATTAATTGTTTTTAATTGATGCGTGAATAATATTTTTTAATTGTTTTGAATTTCTCTCTTTCAATTTCTTTGAACAGACATTCCTTAAATTTTCTCTTGTTTTTTTTTGTTTCTAATAAGCAGGAATGCTTGTTTTAATTGGTGGTTTTTGAATACGCTAATCTGAAATTTGGTTTTTGTGGTTTATTTCTTTTGTATCATTTTTTTGTTGCATTAGGAAACCTAGACTGCATGAAGTCCTGCGTAACCATAGATTGTCGCAATTCTTTTGTGAAGGCGCATGCCAAACCATCTTATGTTAGTAGTATATGGGAAGATATACCTCAAAATTCAATAGTTGCAAAGGTTTAGAATGAACATATGCAAAATATGTAGTGTACGAGGGAATTTATTAAGTACATTTTGAGGATACTTGGGTCTTTAATACAGTTTAATGATAGATTTGCTTGTAACTTAAATAATGCTATCCTGTAATTCGGAAGCTTGTTGCTCCTCATTAAGAAGCATTGTGCTTAGCCAACCCATAATTTATATTGAAATGAGTTTGATTTTAGCCGAACCATCATAAAGCACCAATTATAAATACTTTAGGTCTGTTTTGAGCTGGGAAGACTTGAATCAAGCTAAAATGGCTTAAAAATCAATTGGGTCAAAAGTGGGTATTTTTCTATTTAGTTTGACATTATGTATATTTGGTATTTGTATGGTCAAAGATGTGAAGGTGCGCTGCTCTAGATTTTTTGAAGATAATGAAAGAGTTTTTTAGATAATTAATCCAATTTTGCTTCCCTGATCTTATTTTTAATCTGTCTTGTAATTGACGTGTGCGCATGAATGAAATTTTATTAAGAGTGCCAAGTAGGATTCTTTTTCATGGAGTAAATCTTGATCATTTTTGAAATTGTATGTTTATTCAATAAAGTTTAGATTTTAGCGACAATTAAATTATTATTTGGAATGAAAGAAACATATTTGTTATTTATATATTATTTTTGTAAGTTTACAGTTGGTAACATTTGAATTGTGATTTTTTTTGTGTATTTTCATTATGCATTGCATTATAGATTCATTAATGAATCCTAGTGTCTTTATTTCCTTGCAACAAATTGATATTAGATCCTATGCATGCGTCATCCAATTAACTAAAAGCAGGACATATTAATTGGATTGCTGAAAATTTTAATAAAAGGTGCTTTATATGCTTAATTTCATATTCTTCCCTACTTTAAGCCATTGTCTGGGTTTGCCTGGTTACTAAAATCAATTATTACATATTAGCTTGATGTTGTTACACGCGGATCTCAATTCTACATTTAAAATTCAGCTGTTTTTCTCGTTCAATTTTGCTTAGAGTGCCTTTTGGGTAAACAAAACATATTAAAGGATCTTAATCCTACACATTTAAAATTCTGTTCTTTTTCTCGTTCAATTTCGCTCATGGTTGCCTTTTGGGTAAACAAAACACATAATAATAATAATAATAATAATAATAATAATAATAATAATAATAATAACTAGATTATAACGGCTATATTTAATTTTTATCTCATAATAATATTTTTTCTCTTTTGCTTTATTCTGTTTTATTTTCTTTCCTTGTTATTTTATTTATTTTATTTATTTTATTGTTTTCCATTATTATGCATATTATAATTGCATTTAAATATTTTTCCTATAAATAAAGTCGAGCTGGTATATTCCAAATTTCTACATGGTATCAGAGCCTAACCATAGATCCATTAGCCACCAGCCTTCTCTGCAGGTCCTCACTGTTCCTCTATTCTACGACGCTTCTCCCCAAGATCCTGTTGTTCCGCAAAGTCTCGCAAGGTACCGCTGTCCCACTCTCCTATGGTTCTTCGGAAGATCCCGTTGTTCTAAGACATTTATCCGCAGGTTCCAGTTCTTTAGCAGCCACAATTCTCTGATCCAACCCCCACTGTTCTCTCCTTTACTAGTTTTCTGTTGTCCACTACCCAACCAAACAATAGCTCATCGATGACTCAGAATCTCAACATTTCCTTTGGCTCAGTCAGAATTATGGCGGATTTCCCCAACTCTGAACCACTTTCAGAAGGTTATCTGGATTCCATCAAAGGATCTGCTCCAATTTCCGCTCCCTTGCAGATTGGAGAATCATAAACTAACATTAGTTTTTAATCGCAACCCATTAACTGAACGACAATAACTTTCTCCAATGGTCCCAAGCTGTGCCTTTGTTCATTAACGGATGTGGGAAGTTTGGTTACCTCACTGGTGTGGTTCATGAGCCTCCAAAGACTAATTTGGCTTTTAGAGCCTGGGAAGTGGAGAACTCCATGGTTATGTCATGACTGATGAACTCCATGGAAACCTCAATTGGTCGTTCATACATGTTCCTCATTACTGCTAGTGCCTTCTGGACGTCTGTCTGTGATACCTACTATGATGTAAGAAATTTTAGCCAATTCTATGAGGTATCTAAGACCCGAGAGGCAAAACAGGGGTCTAAGACTGTGATCCAGTATTATAATGATCTTGTTGCACTATGGAGGAAATATGATATGTACTATGACTACACTTGGGATTCTCTAGCGACTTATCTCACTTACAGAAGATCATAGAAAAGAATTGTATGTTTCAATTTCTTATTGGCTTTAACAAAGACCTTGATTAAGTCCGGGGTAGTATTCTTGGTCTGGATTCTCTTTCTTCCGCCCGCGTTGCTTTTACCAAGATTCATTGGGAAGAAAGCATGAGACTTGTCATGCTCGACACTTCTCCTTCAACTGAATTGTCTACCTTAATCCTCAATAGTGTTCAACCCTCATCCATGTAACCTCAAACTGGTCACCCCACTTATGATTACTATCACAAACCCAAACATACTCGGGACAAGTGTTGAAAACTTCACGGTAAGCCGACATACAAACCTTCAACCAAATCCTCTACTGTCGAGGGATGCACGGTGACAACTGAACCAGACACGACTCAATCAACTCATACACAGAACATCCTGGAATCCTCCGAATATCTAAAGAACCGGATGAAACAATTGATCAAGCTTATTGGAGCTAATCAAGTCTCTGCGGGTCTGTCAACCTCTCATGTCTGATAAAGTATTCTTTCTATGACTCTCACAGTTTATTCCTCTAATCCGTGGATTATTTATTCAGGTGCAATTGATCACATGACTAGCTGCTCATAAGCTTTCTCGATTTACGATCAGTGCTTTGGAAGAAATACCGTCATAAGTGCTAATGGATCATTGAGTCACATTATTGGTAAAAGGTCGGTTGTACTAACGACCGATCTAACTTTGTGTTTTGTTTTACACGTTCCCGATTGCAATGTAACTTATTATATATCAACAAGTTGACAAGTGATATCAATTGCGTTATTAATTTCTCTTATGATGGTTGTGTTTTTCATGATCGTCGTTTTGGGAGGATAATTAGAACTACCAAAATGAGAATATGGAGGGTGAAGACACGACACTAAAAAATTGTATCCTATCTCAGGTCATTGAATGTCACGTTATGTTGGTAATTTGTCGTTCAAGGCATCATTATTTTTCAATATTTTAAAAAGTTGTATCATTTGATATTTTCTAATAAAAACCTCTCAAACTTCAATTGTGAGACATGCCAGTTAACTAAGCATTACCAGGTCCATTATTCACCTCACGCTTACACATCTTCTGCTTATTTCTCCCTCTTTCACAATGATACATGGGGTCCTTGCACTCCTAACTACATCCATAAACTGTGGTTCTTAACATTAATTGATGACCACACTCGAATGACGTGGGTCTACATTTTAAAAGACAAATTAGAAATCGCTGCAACCTTCCGAAACTTCTACACCTCTTAACTCAATTCAAAACTCTTATTTTGGTCCTTCTACTCTCCCTCTTACTTTTGTTCTCTCTACCACTCTTCATCCCTCGCTCTCTCCCTCCCTCTCCCAATCCATACCTCTACCTAGATCTCACTCCATCCCACATTTTTCTATATATCTCTCTCTCTCATCCCATTTCTCTATCTTTTATCTCTCCCATCCACTCTCTCTCTTACTACCGCCTCCCTCTTTCTCTCTTTCACCATTTCTCTCTCTATCTCACTCTCTTCATACGCTCACTCATCTCTAATTTCTTTA
>NEWO01000024.1:1285612-1297950 GCA_003013225.1 Phalaenopsis aphrodite | reverse complement strand
TATCTCTCTCTTTCTCTCTTTCATCCCATTTCTCTATCTTTTATCTCTCCCATCCACTCTCTCTCTTACTACAACCTCCCTCTTTTTCTCTTTCACCATTTCTCTCTCTATCTCACTCTCTTCAGACGCTCACTCATCTCTAATTTCTTTATCCTTCTTTTATATCTCATGCTATCATTCCCTTTCTATCTCTCTCTCTCTCTATTACTCATTATCTCTTCTCATTATTCTCCACCTCTTTGTTTCTCTCCTAACATCTTTGCTATCATTTCCTCTTTCTCTTCTCTCTCAATCTCTCTCTATTCCTCTTTCGATCTTTCTCTCTTTATTCTCGCACTTCCTCTCTCTCTCTCTCATTCTCTCTTGCTCTATCTCTCTTTCTTCCTTTAGTCTCTCTTACTCCATCTCTCTTTGTCTCTCAATGAAGTGTCTATGAGGTCATATATTGATGCACAGTTATGCAAGTTGACAACTAAAACATTGGAACGAGTAGCCATATAATGACTTGTGTATGGACATGCACAGTTACATACGAGCATGCACATTATTTTGTTTTCATGTGTAAAATCTTAGTTTAACGTTGATTATTGTGCTTAGCTCGTTGTTGCTCACTCTACATTGTTAACTTATAGGAAAGGATAGCATCAAAACAAGTTGCTATGTGTGACTTGTACAACTTTAGCATTATAGTTTTTGAAGCTTGTATAAACTTTTGAGAGTTCGATAGATGTATGAATTCCATATAATTTTATCGAATGGTTGTAGAGTAGAAGCGAGAGATAGATATATAAAAAATTCAACTCTATTTTGAGTGAATTTTTTGTTAGTAAAAGCATTTCCACCATAGTTATTGCAGAGACACTCCTCAACAATATGGGGCAGCAGAGAGGAAAAACTGTTACCTCCTTGACGTCGCTTGCTCCATTATGCTTCAATTCAATCTCCCGAAATATTTTTGGAACGATGTCATTCTAATTGCCACGTATCTCATAAATAGTCTCCTCCAAAATTCACAAGTTTCGAACCCCCTTAGTCGTTTTGATGTCATGCTTCCTTACCAATCGGGTTTTCTCCACATTAGATTCCAAGGTTTTTGGGTGCACTAACTTTTTTCGAAACACTACCCCTACTCGGAATAAGCTTAATCTCAATCCAAAAAATGTATCTTCCTTGGATACCCTGAAACTCAAAATGGGTATGTCTTGATCCAATCACAAACAAAATCTATGTGAGTGTTGTTGTCTCATTTGTAAGTGTTTCCTATTTTTCTAGCTCGGTCTCTAGTGGGGGGAGGGGGCTTGAGTTCCCCAACACTGTCCCTTATCCTACTTTTATGGATAGTCATCTCATTGTTTCTACCACTGAAGAGTCATATGTCCCGTTGAATGCACCATCTCCTCCTCCCATTGTCCGTGTCTGCACTAGACACACTCGTCCCAATTCTCCCACTCTGGATTCTGCTACCTACTTACACGACCTTGACTCCACTCTGGATGATATCCTCATCATGATTCCTCCTTCGAATGAGGATGCGAGTTCTCTGAGTAAGATACACAATCAGACATGTTATCTCTATTCTATGACAAAATATATCTCTTTCCACAGTTTATCACCAACTTATAGAGCATTTGTTACTGCCGTGACGGATCATCAGATCCCTGCTACTATTGTGGTTGCTCTTGCTGATCCAACCTAGAAAATAACAACAATGAAGGAGATGAATGTCATTCAACAGAACCATACGTGGGACATCGTGGACCTTCCTCGGGGTAAGAAAGCTGTATGGTGCTGATGGATTTTCAGCACCAAGCTCAACTCTGACGAGTCCTTTGAACGCAACAAGACAATATTGGTCGTCAAAGGATACTCTCAGACCCATGGAGTTGGCTATGAGGAAACATTTGCTCATGTGGATAAGTTGAACACTATTCATGTCCTGTTGTCACTTGTGGTGAATCTAGATTGGTTTTTATTCTAACTTGATGTGAAGAATGCATTCTTGAATGAAGAGCTAGTAGAAGATGTGTATATGTCTCTCCCTCTGGGTTTTGATTTAACTGTCTACAGAGGACAAGTGTGCGGGCTACAAAAGTCCCTCTATGGGCTAAAGCAGTCCCCAATAGCCTAGTTCAACAAATTCAGAAAGGTGGTTGTGGGCCATGATTTTATTCGGGCTCAATCGGATCACATCCTCTTCTTTCGACATTTCTCCAATGACTAGGTAGCTATCCTTATTGTCTATATTTACAATATTATTTTTACACATAACGATCTCCCGTTATTGGAGTCCTTAAAAGACATTTTTTATTTCGTCCTTCGAGATGAAGAACTTGTTGATCTCTCTGGTACTTCTTAGGCATGGAAGTGGCTATGCAATCTCAAGAAAATTATCTTTCCCAGCGCAAATATGTGATTGATTTCTTGATAGAGAACAACCTTCTTCTGTGCAAACCCGTTGTTGTTTCTTATGGATTCTAATGAAAAATTGACCGACATTCCTAATGTTGTACCTGTCAACAGAATTTATTACCAACGCATCGTGAAAAAATTCATCTACCTCGCTTATACTCGTCTAGACATATGTCACGCAATTGGAATAGTGAGTCAATTCATGCATGATCCCTATGAGCACCACCTCCATGATGTCCACCGAATTCTCCACAACTTAAAAAGTACATATGGTCCAGGTTTATTTCTCTCCCCACACATATCGCGCTATAACGAGATATACACAGACGCAGAGAGCGCGAGAACGGCACAAGAGACACCCACACAGAGAGATAGCGCACATGTATAGGGGCAAAATCGTCACACGGAAAAAAAAAAAAAAGAATATGGGGGCCCCAAAAACAGCGCAAAAGCAAAACTCACACATGTCCTTAGAAATTTGTTAGCTCTCTGGCCACGCATCATGCTCCGAGAACCCCGTATGCTAACGTTTGTCTCGTTACAGCTATTTAGTGATAATAAGACTGCAATCAACATTGCTCACAATCTAATCCAACATGATCGTACCAAACATGTGGAGATCGATAAACACTTCATTAAGAAAAGGACAGAGTCCGGGGAGATTTGCATTCCAAATGTTCCCTCCAGTGGTCAACTAGTGAACATTCTCACCAAGAATCTGTCTCGTCTTTTGTTCAATACGTTCAAGTTCAAGTTAAACATAACTAACATCTATACTTCAACTTGAAGGGGAGTATTAGATTATAACGGCCATCCCTGCGCCGTTATTTCTTATTATTTGATTGTTACGCTCTGATTATATTTTTCTTCGTTTGTTTTTTTCTATTTTATTTTTTTCCTTGTTATTTTATTCTATTTTTATTAATTTCATTATTATGCATATTGTAATTGGATTTAAATATCCTTCCTCTTATCAATAAAATTGAGTTGGTATATTCCAAATTTCTACAATAATAATAATAATAGTAATAACAAGAGCCTTGCCTAATGGCATTTAAGTTAATTGGTTAAGTCTGGAGTAGAGAATAAGCTATTTTAGTGTTGATTTAAGAAATAAAGTAGCTTTGGATGATTGAGCAATATGAATAGTAAAAGCCTTGCTGTTTTGCTTACTCTTTGGACTAATCTTATTTGGCTATAATTCAATCCAAGCTAGTTCAACCCCAAGAGATCGAAGACAAGACTCCAAGGCACTTGGGGGCCATTTCCGATCACTTTTACTTTTTGTTTATCATTTTTTATTTTTTATTTTCGTATGTTTTGATTTAAATTAAAATATATTTGATTGAAGTAATTATTTTTAAAAACGCAATATTATTTTGAAAAACTAGTTAATTTTTTTTAAATAAAAAATGAAAAAAATATAAAAATTATATCCTATCAAACATGTTTCTGAAAAAATGAAAAACAATAACTGGAAACAAAAGTAATGCCAAATAAGCCTTTTGGGAAAGGTTGGCTCCTTTAATTAAGTTTGATCAAAACTTAATTAGCTAATTTTTTTAAACAAATTATTTAATGGTTCTAAAAAAACACGAGATAACTATCATGGGAATCTAAACTATGATCCTACCTTCATTGGAAAAAAAATTACGTCCGAAGTCCTGACATAAGCTGCGTCTAGACAAAGACTGCGATCCACTGGAAGGAACGAAGGACAAAAAATAAAAATAAAAACAACCTCTAGTGGATTGCAACCGTTTTCTGGAAGTAGCCTGCATCCGAACTCCGGACGTAATATTTTTTCTATTGATAGGTGTAATACTGAGGAACTTTTATAAGATGGATTGCAATTCAAAGTACTTGTTTTGAACATAACCAATTATTTGATTGCGAAACATTTGAATGTGCAAAATCAAAATTAGTGGGGTGTGCTCAATGATTTTGGTGTAGGGATGTAGGTTAAACTAAACTTATGTGGGCGGGCCTAAAATGTAAAATGGCAATAGTTATCTTCCAATAAATATGTGGATTAATTGCATGAATAATTTAAGCGTTGCAAACAACATGAATACTATGATAGATTTCCTTGCTCTTTTAGCTAATGTCTTTACTCCTTCGCCTCGAGATTATGTATTTCAGGAATTTGTTTTATTAAAGATCCTGAATGAGATATTATAAGTGAATTAAGTTGGTTGGCATCCTCGGTGTAAGACCCCTCAGGTCGAGGGTTCGAATCCCCTCTGACACAGTTGACCTGAAGGAGGTGATACTCGAATTGCTAGACACATTAGGAGTGGCCAGAGGCTCGTATAATAGCCTGTGGCCATTCCTTAAAAAAATTAATAAATAAAATAAAAAAAGCTACAATTTATCAGAAGCCTTAGATGTTACTCCATCCAAATCTTTGTGTGTTGAGAGATATTATTAGCGTTCTGTTAGGACTACTGCTCCTATAATTAAATTCGTAAATTAATATTTACTTTGCATATTATTATCTCACATAATGCTCAGGATTTGTCTTATTTTACAATATTACTGCTACTCTTTTTGTAAATACAATCGTGCTCACAGATCTTCTCATTTTGCAGGTTAAGAAGCCTCATACTCCTCTTTTGAAGGTATTCAATAAATTCATCTTTGGTTATCATCACTGCTTTTCTAGTTATATTTTATTTTTGGATGATTTACATACATACCACTCAATTCCTTTATATTTGCATATCTAACACCTAAACTTCAATTTTTACACTCATACCACCGCAACTATGAATGAAAAACGATGGTATTTTTTATGTGATATGAAAGATTTATGTGGTGTAAATGTAAAAAGTGAAGTTTAGGTGTTAGATATGTAAATGCATAGCATCTGTGAAGTAACTATCCATGGTATTGGGGCCTAAAAGAAAGTTTTCTAGTTTCTCACTTCCCCTACATGCGCGCGCGCTTGTGTCTCTCTCTCTCTCTCTCTACACTGTTATTTTAAAGGTAGATTTATATACATACCACTCAATTCTTTTGTATTTACATATCCAACATCTAAACTTCAATTTTTACATGCATTTCACCTTTCCTATGCATTCCTACGCATGCAAAAGTGTATTTGGTGGTAATTTTTATGTGATATGAAAGATTTGGGCGGTATAAATGCAATAATAATTGAAGTCCAGGTGTTAGATATGTAAATACATAAGAATTGTCTGTTATACATGTAAATTCCCCTATTTTATGTGATATTGTGCTGATGAAAATAATTAATTAACTATTGAGTAGAAATCATTCACTTCCATTTTCTTTTTCTAACCCCGCAGGTGAAGTCTTATGCTGATAATTTCAAATGGAAAGGCCTTCCACAACCTGAAGAACTTTAGGTCCGTTCCATTTCTGATATGTCCCATCTCTGTCTGCTTCTTTATCGCATGAATTTACATGCTGGTTGGATGTCTGATAATGCTTAAGAGTGCTTAATGAGTCATCTTCTTCATTATTTTAATCTGCAAATAATGGCTTTATTTCTATTTTACTACAAAGAAGATTGATCAAATTTGTTTAAAAACAAATGGATATTTACATTCATACCACACAATTCTTATGTATTTACATATCTAACACCCTAAATTTGATATTTATAGTTATAAAACTTTGGTTTCATAAACCTATCATGAAAATTTGTATTTTACTAGTGATGGTGATATTTTTGATGGGATGCTAAAGATATGAGCGGGTATGCATGTAAATATGAATGTTTTGGTATTACATATGTAAATATATGTAAATTGTGTTGTATGCGTGTAAATGCCCCCCCTTATCAGTTTGGCTTGACAATATTTAAGCTTCTTTAAAGTTTCTTTATGGAATAGGATAGTGCGATTCCCATAGTTATGGGGGCATTTACATACATATCATATAAATATTTTGTATTTATCTATTTAACACCTAAACTTTAATATTTACATGTATACCATTCAAATCTTTACCATCACATAAAAAATATCACTATTATTAATGTTTTTTTTTTTTAAAATGATATATACACTTTTTCATGCTGGCACCAAATCGTTATAAATATAAATATAAATATCAAAGTTTTAGGGTCATGTTTGTAATTATTTCATCTTGATTGGCACACATGAATCATATTTTATTGTGAACTGAAAGGGAAGTTATCTCTTTAATCTATTAGTGTTAGCCTGTATTCATTATCGTGCATTGGCGTTATAAGTTGATTTAACTTATAGGAAAATTTACATGCATACCGCAAAACTTTTATGTATTTACATAACTAACACCCATGGGTTGAGAAGTTGTGTTTTGATTTTCAAAATAGTGATGTTGGTATTTTTGATGTGATGTTCATGTAGATATGAATGTTTGTGGTATATATGTAAAACACATTATAATTGTGTTGTATGTATGTGAATATTCCTTGTTTTTATTATGCTTGGATTTTAATTATATAAGTTTGGCCTTTCTATTAAAACAAGATCATAAAAATAGAGTTGATATTTCAGCAAAAAAACATTATTGATTGCCAAGTAGGGTTTGTTGTAACGGGCCGCGCCTGAGCAAGCTGCTCGTATACGGTTCTTTTGAAATTAAGACCGGTTAAAATAGGCCCATGTATGATTCGAGAATAGATATTACGTCGAGTCCAATGAAATAACGTCACGTTGAGGTGTCAGAAAAATTAAAAAAAAATCATTTTAGTATGAATGAATATTCCCCCTCCAGTGTTATTTCATGTTATTCAGGTGTTATTAATGTATTATTGTGTTATGAGAATATTCTCCTTGTTATAGTAACAAAATAACACATCAGTACCACCACAATAACATCTGAATAACGTGGAATAACACATGAGGAATATTCCCCGTCTTATCGGGCTTGATCATAAGAAAATGAGTTTTTTTTCTGTTAGCTCCACGTGGAGGTGATTCATTGGACTCCGAACTCCGGACGTAATAATTTTCATCATTCGGCTTGTTTAAATTAAATTTCTTTGCAATGAAAAGGATAGATTCACATGATATTTAAATTATATATATATATATATATATATATATATATATATATATATATATATATAACCATTGTTTATTTTGAGCTAAATGACATAAAACAATTAAATTCAATTATAATTTGAGTTAAAAAAAATTGTACATGTTTAGCTCATTTATTTAATAAATGATTCAACTACAAATTATTTAATTAGCAACTAGAACAATAACATTTTTTATGGCCATGCATACAATGACATTTTACGTATGAATTAAATTAAAATAATTATATTATTTTTAATGTGATATCAACTATTTGGATAATGTTTAGGTGTTGATATGTAAATACATAGGAATTGGGGGCTGTGTCTATAACCACCCTTTTAAAAAACATAAAATTAAATTAAAAATAAAATATAATTTCTAGCTCGTTAAATAATTAGTTTTGCATTTATTTTTTTTTATCAAATTAGACATCAAAATTCTAGCTAAATATTTCTTTAAAGAATAGGTGAAATATATAATAAAAATCTTACATATATACCAGCCAATTTTTATTGATCAAGTTTAAACTTTTGCTTTTTAACATTTCTACCATCTAAATTTTTTTAGGAGCATTTACATACATGCCACCCAATTCTTTTGTATTTATATATCTACCATCTAAATTTTATATTTATTCCACCCAAATCTTACTTATCACATAAAAAATATCCCCATTTTAATTTTTTAAAAGTAAAATACATATGTTCATGTGCTGGTCCCAAGCCCAGATGTGAAAAGTGAAGGGTTGAGTTAGGTAGTCGACTGTCAACATAGAACTTGTAAAAAAAAAATCATGACATGAATCCTTTAGATCATTGTGTGAATATAATACAATGAAGAAAAAAGATTCATGTAGCCGACCCCACGTAGTGGGATTAAGGCTTTGTTGTTGTTCTTGTTGTTGTTGTTGTTGAAGTAAATATTTTCATGTACACGGAAGGTGACAAACTTAAGTCTATGTTATTTTGTAAATTTAAATATTATTTTTAAATTAATATCAGAAATACCGAAGCAATTTTAAATAAAAAAAATGTCAAATTAAAATTTTGTTCTTTAAGACTGAAAAACACGAACATTCTAAAATTAGAATAATATCAATTATTTTCATATTAGACTTTTATTTAAAAAGAAATTGATATTCACAATTTTAGAAAAAAATTAGCTTTTACGATTAATTTAAAATATAAAATAATAAATAAATAAATAAGTTTATATCTTTTACGCACGTTTGAATGTCGAATTAAATTAATTATTCCATTTCAAATCCAATCAAATGTAATAATAATAATAATAATAATAATAATAATAATAATAATAATAATAAAAGGAGAATACGAATGGGAATAAGAACACGAACAAAAGAAAAAAAGAAGGGATTGGAATAATAAGTATAATAAGAACAAGAACAAGAACATGAACTTGAATTTTAAAAAAATAAGAATAAGAATATGAATACTATCACTAATAATAATAATAATAAGAATAATAAGAATAATAAGAAACTTTAACATTTATTCTTGTTGAGTGCTAGTAAATCTGCGACAGTAGAGTGATGTATTTATATCTTAGTGTTGTACGAAGATCAAACACGCATACATGAAAAGAAATTGACGGCGGGGACATGAATATTTACGTGGAAAATCTAAAAGGGAAAAAAAAAACTATGGGGTCAGACCCAGTTGAAATGATTCCACCATGTTAATATAGGTTAGGACACTTAATTGGCCAAAATCAATATTACTTAAATGACATAAATTCCACTAGGGGTTTGTTAGGAAAAAAAAAACCAATCAATTGAACAACTCAGAGCGATCCCTTTGATCAAATGATATTTTATGAGCATTTGAGTGCCTTAATGATGACAAAATTGAGTAAATTTAGACTTGTTGGATTCAGGTCGACGAGACACTCGATCTGATTATAAGTATGTCAAATTTGAATCCATTTGACTTTTTAATTGCCCATACAAAACCTCCAATTGAGGTTAAATGATTTAACCCGAACTTGATTAGACTCAGATCGAGCTAATTTTAACTTCATTTTTTAAATAAGATATGGAGTCCTCAATCATTTTCCACTCATTTTATATTATGTTTTATGTGTCCCCAATCATTTTCCACTCATGTTACATCATTTTTTTATTTTCAACTTTTGTATTTTAACTAAGAAATAAATGGATTTATGAGTCAATTTGTGATTGGCCAACTTTGTGACTCAGATTATAAATTCTGATCGTGAACCTCACTAATTAGTGGAGCATAAGTAATGCGTCTTATCTATAATTAATAAATATTCTTGATGCGTTATAAAGTATTTTTTATTATCCAACATAAATCTTAATGTGTGCTAGGAGATTCATGACAGTAGAGTAATGAATTATCATCTTAGCATTGTACGAGAATCCGACACGCACTCAGATAAAAATAAATAACCAGCATAGACACCAAAAAATTTATGTAATAAAATCCGGAAATGGAGGAAAACCATTTGGCCTTGCCAAATTGATATGCTATACTGTGAGATAGTGACTATAGTTACAAACTCTTATCTCAAGGCGGGAAAGGATAACATAGTTTCTTGAGCTACAATGTCAACGTGCAAATGAGGTCATTGCCCCACGGTAGCAAACCGTCACAGTGGAGAGAAGATATTGGAGTTTCAGTTCACCTTCTTCGGGGTTGACACGATGTTTGGTATGATACACCACTTCTTAGGTTGTTCCACGACATCGGTTGTTGCTTCCCACAGTGCTTCATCATACGAAGCAGGCGAAAACTCATGGTGGTCGATTGGGGCAGCTGGAGTGCGGTGGTTGATGATGGTCGATGGCTGCAGGAGCAGTGGGTGTTCGTTGAATCATCAATGCAAGATCCTGGACTTCAATTCCATCTTCTCCAGGCCATGGTCTTTCGCTTGTTTAGAATCTAATCCCCTTTGAAGAGGGGGATTGTGCTCTATTTATAGAAACTATGTTGCAAATAAAGAAGGAACTCAGACCACTATGATCAGAAGGTTCGAAGAGGTCCCTTTGTGTTTGATGGACATTTGCGTGTTTTAATGATGTCAAAATTAAGTAACTGTGGACTCATTATAATCATGTTGTTGGGATGTTAGATTTGACTATAAGCTTGTTAGGTTTGAAATATGTTTGACATTCTAATTGTGCTTGGAGAGCTTGTATAAGTGGTTTAATGGTTTGATTTAGCTTGATTTGAATCTGATTTGGCCAATTTTGTTACTATTGGGTCTGTCTCGTCGAGCTAGTCATTTTGACTATATGTTTGCTTAAATTAGAGTTTTGACTGAATTTTAATCAAAGTTTGAACATTTCTTACTAAAAAAGTTGTCACGAGATTCACATCTACCAAGATTCATAACAGATGATTAAAAGTTGTTGACAACATATCAAATCTTCAAACACTTTTAAACAATTAATGTTCTGATTCAATTTAAAAATCAACTAGGTAATGATTTCAACAAGTTTATAGTCAAACTGACCGTCTCGACAAGCCAAACACAACGATACCAAAATTGTTTCAATCTAAATCCAATCAAACCCAAATCAAGCCATTAATGCACATTTGGAAGCTTTAAACCTTCAATTGAATGATTAAACGAACTCCAAAGACATATTTATAGTTAAATCGAGCATATTGATGAAAGGAATTCAACAACTTAAGATCACTCAATTTTGAAGTTATTAAGACCCTGAGATCATGAAATAAAAAATTCTTGTATGATCAAGGGGGGCCAATATAAACTGTCCAATCCAATGGTTAGGGAAGTTACGTGCCAAATGATTAAAACTCTCCTACCTTAGAGGCTATGATTAGGCCCCTTATTTTCACTTGAGGGAAAAAAAGGGAAGAAGAGGAATTTTAGATCTTGTTCTAGGCTAAGGACCCTACATTAATTTTTGGCCTTTTATAGCTGCTGACCATCATAAACTATTACCTATCAACCACCATCGATCACCGCCTATTAACCATCATCGACCACCGCCAATGATCACTAATTATTGTTGCCTACCTCCAACCGTCGTTGACCTTGCTTGCAAATTTCGTGTCTCAAATATGACTGCAACATATAACACACATGTTGGAGACCCGATGATATCTTCCGACCTTTTTAGTAGTCGACCACCGTGACCACCGTCGACCATCACCACATGCCGATGCTGACCAACGTTGACCACTTCTTATGGTTGTCATAGCCATAATACAATGGTTATTCATAACACCTGTATTTTTCTTTACGTTGTATAAATATTAATATAGTATTTGCTGTGAAATTGTAACCTACATTTATATTTACACCAAACACTACATTTTACACCAACTACAACATTTAAGTTGGTGTTTGGACCCCATTTCTATTGCAGACACCGACTACGGTGTCTAATCTCTGTGACAAATTAGTACTGTTACAACCATCATCTAATCCTCTATGGCCAACTATTTCAATTACAGTCAAGAACCATGATTGTTATAGTCTAATTATAGCTATTATAGCTAAACTATTATCATGATTATCAGTTTTGTAATTTCATCTTCTCTACTTCAGGAGAATAGTTGACATGTATTTAAAATTACATAATATATTATTTTTTATTTTAATTTTTCTTTTTAGAATTTTCTGCATAAAAAATCTCGCATATATTTTTTATTTATCAAAATATTACTTTATGGCATCGAATTTTAAAAAACTCGTCAATTCTGATGTGAAATTAAGAGCGCCGGCCCTCAATAAAGTTTTTATTTTCAGAAAATGGTGCTCTGAATCTTCCCTTGGTGGGACACTTCTGGCCGGCAAAAATCTCTTTATATATATATATATATATATATATATATATATATATATATATATATATATATATATATATATATA
>NEWO01000024.1:1270156-1285594 GCA_003013225.1 Phalaenopsis aphrodite | reverse complement strand
CTTACGAAGGGTCGCATAATTTGATTAACGGACATGATAATTTTAATTTAATATGATATATATGCGTGAAGATTGAGTGCTTATAAATTGTTCGGTTGCCATATCATTGGAGCTCGAACCGGTGCTTCTCTTTCTTCACCGCCTAACTTCATCTTCCTCCTCAGTCTAACATCTTCATGGATATCGAGATAGGCAGGTCCATGCCGGAGTTCTCCGGCCATGGCGAAACTCCGGCGACCGGAAAACGTTTACCTTTCTGTTTTCCTCGAGTCAGCTCAGTGAGTTGTTGAATCCTTGTTCCGATCAATTAAAAAACACGGCCTACATTTCTTAAACCCTACGTTTTCTTCTTCACTTTTTTTGATGAATTGATTTATTATTATTATTTGATGAGGGCTGTTATGAGAGTAAAAAATATTCTGCTCGGACGTCTGCACATTCGGATGACCAATCACCAGCGGCCACGTCGCCCTCTGTATGACTAAGTGACAACCAACCCGACTAGAGAGAGAAATTTAGCCTTTAATTTAATTATCAAACACCTAAACTCCAATATTTACAACTTAACCCCCTAAAATTTACATCTTTCACAAATTTACCACTCTCCATTACATGCAAAGCTTCCATTTCTTATTTATTTAATTATATCACACCCAAAATTTGATTTTTACATAGGTTCCGCTGCTTAGCATGTAAAAATAAAAAAAAACAAAGCATGGGTGAGACAACTAAATACATAAAAATTGGATGCTATATATGTAAATTATTCTTTTTTCAGGGATAATTACGTAAAAAGCACCAAAAACATTGCTATTTACACCTATTGTAAATATCAATATTTTGGACGCCCTGCATGTAGCCCTTTTCTTTAATAGCCACCGTTCTTAAATTAATCTCCAGCACCTTTCGATTTATTGTCATTATTATGCTTGTATATTATTATATTTTTATATTAATAACACACATTTTTGTACTATTGCAATATTGTTTTTTCGTCCCATTACAATTATTTATTTATCTATTTATCTTATCGTGGGCAGAATAGCAATTATTGGAGAGATATTGTTCTGGCTTATAAGACGCTGGGAGTAGTGTTTGGAGGTCTTGTTACTTCACCCCTGTATGTTTATCCCTCCATGAACCTGCAATCTCCTACAGAAGAAGATTATTTGGGTATTTACAGTATCATGTTCTGGACTCTGACTCTGATTGGTGTGGTGAAGTACATCTGTATTGCTCTGAATGCCGACGATCACGGCGAAGGTGAGACATACAGTTTATGTTGCGGATAACGTACGTGCGGATTGGTGGTGGTATTGTGATGAATGTCATCATAATACTGCCACGATACTAGCAAATCAGTAACTATTCGTATCTATTCTGTCCGCACGTAATATTTCTTACTTGCTACGACGTTTTATTGTGCTCTTGTTTCTTTTGTTTTCTCGTGGAGGGTTTATGTGCATGCCGTGTAATTCTTATATATGTGTTTACATAGCTAACAAATAAAATTTACTTTTTTTACATTTATGGCTCGCTACTCTTTGTATCACATAGGAAATAAGATGGTCTATGCAAAAATTGAAGTTTTGGTGATAGGCATGTAAATAAGTAGGAATTAAGTGGTACCACGTACAAAATATGACTATTTTATATCAAGTGATTTCTTATTATTTCTCTCACTCATTCTATTTATCATTATATTATAACATTGACTTATATTAATATTATTTTCTTTCTTACATAATAGAAAGGTCTGCTCGTGAGCCAACTTGAACTCGTCAACTTATGAGCTAAAGCTCGAACTCAATTAGTTAATCAGACTCAACCTCAAGTAGAGGGTAATTTGAGTTAAATTCGATCTCTTCACACTGCTTGATTTGTCTATGTCGGCTCCTTGCAAAGCAATAATTGATCGCACTAATTGATATGTTCATCCTTCTTAATGCAAATTTCTTATTATGGCTTCAATAAGGACTTTTCCTTCTGTGGAAAATTTGGCTTATACACCAAATAAGGATTTCTTGTCTTGATGAATCTAAGACTTTTCAATCTAACTGATTAGCTTCGACAATATTATTTTAGAAGATTATGAGGTTAAAATCAAATCAAAATATTAAATATAACCCTAAAATATGAAAAATATTATATCCGCACGTACGCACAACAAAGTGTATGGCGACGTGGCACCAATACTTGGCTGTCCGGACTTGCGGTATCTAGATATAAAATTTTCTCCTAAAATATAAGCATGATTGACGTCACTATTTGAGAGAGATTTTTTTTTTTTTTGGGTTGAGTGGAAGGAGTAATTAACTTTGGGTGCATATATAAGGTTTTAACTTTTGATATTCATGTGTGTTGGAAGATTTGTGCTCGAAGATTCGCGGCGTTAGAGTGACTATTTAGTGCTTAGTATTGCACGAAAGTCCAACACACATTCAAATAATATAAGTGATAGGTAAAAATACCATAAGTTCTTACGTGGAAAACAATGGAAGTGAAAAATCCATAAAGCCTAGCCCAGTCATAATGATCTACTGTGAATTTGTGACTGCACATTTTCTCGAAACACAATGCTCGTTGCGCAACAATCGGGAGTGATTGTATTTGAGAGTAATTACTGGAAATTTAGTATATCGTCTTCAAGATGAGTCATTGCACAGAGTTTAGGACGATACACTGCTCCGTCAGGTGCTTCGTTAATCAATAACTTATGCCAAGATTTTGCAGCTTACGTCGTGATTTCACAAAGGGTTTTCATTGAAATGAGCTGGGGGTCGCCAATGGTGGTCGACAACAACTGGCAAGCATTGGTCTCCAACGACCGACGAGCATTGGTCGATGGTGGTTGGTGGCTGTAGGAGTGGAAAGCGTTCACCAGGTCTTCGGTTCAGAATGACACTGGAATTTAGCTCCTTCTTTAAGAACTAGCTGTAGATTCATCTCTTCTTTTAGTTCAAGGCTTAGATCCCCTTTCACGATGAGGCTTGGAGTGGCTTCCTTACAGATAAAGAAGGAATTCATGCCACTCCAAAAGGCACTCTAGAGAGATTCCCCTAATCAAACAATATTTTAAGGGCAATTAAAGGAACTAAAGAAGGCAAAAACAAATGAAAATAAAACCAATGAATTTGGCCCAACGAAAAGCCCCAATTGAATAAAAAACTGGCAAAATTGGAAACCAAAAGAACCTCCAAATAACCAACCAAAAATTTCAAAAACGAATTAAAGAACTGAACCTAACCTTAATTGAACCAAAATTGAACAAATTTGGGGGCAATGGGGTTGGCCCGGCAAACCAAGTAAGTTGAACGCAAAGTTGCCAAAAGCAAAAGTCCAAAAAAATTTTAAATAAAAGTTGAAAGGTTCCTGGTAAAAAAAAATGCTTCGAGATATGCACTAATCACTTCGAGATTCATGTCAAATGTCAAATTTTATTGATGTTGTATAAGATATAAATGAACCATGATCTAAACATTTTAACAAATCTTATTAAAATAAGAAAATTTTACATACACAAATCTTATGTATCTTTTTACCTCACTTAAATTTTGATATTTACACTCATAGCAATTCAGTGCTTTAAACGAATGCTTGAAAATATGCATTTCACTTTTAGAAAATATGATATTAATGTTATATTTTTATTTAATATTAAATTTTTTAGGGCTATATGTGTAAATATGAAAGTTTAAAATTGAGATATGTAAATACACACTTAGTTTTTCATTGCATAATCTTCATAATCAAGAACATTTTATTTATCTTCATGTAAGACACAAAATTACCATAGAAAAATATTGTCATGCTCAACGGAATCTCTCCATAGTTGAAGTTACTATGGTAGGACTATAATTATGATTATAGGGTAATACATTTAATTAAAGATTTTTCAATGAAAATATCAACAAAGTTCATACTTAGTCTATGAATTCATATTCATGCACAAAGTGAAACCATTAAACAACATCAAATAATTCTATTATTATTACGATAATGTAATGTTTCGTTTTTATTGTGACATTCAATAATTAACAATATTTTCAAAAAGACGTCACTTGCGTTCAAGTTCAACGATTGGATTTTTCTATAGTATATGTGACAGCTTAAAGATAAAACTGAATATTACAAAACTTTAGTAGAAGAAGGTCATTCGATCTCACTGGTTTTGATGAGTTTACATAAATGTAGGAGGAACTTTTGCTCTCTATTCACTGCTCTGTAGGCACGTCAAAATTGGCATTCTTAGATCGAAGAATATTGATTCAAGCTCGCGTTCTAATGATTCTATGATCATGGAAACAAGAAGTAAACTTGGAATGTTTTTAGAGAAAAGTGTAATAGCACAAAGGATTGTGCTCTTCATATCAATGTCAGGAGTGTGTATGCTTATTGGTGATGGCATACTTACACCGGCTATTTCAGTTTTGTCAGCTATTGATGGGCTTAGAGGTCCTTTTCCCAAAGTAAACAAAGGTAAACTTCTCAAATAAAAGTACTAGAAAGACCACATAATTTTTAACAAATTCTTTTACATACAAAAATTTGAAATGTTGCAGCCATTGTGGAGGGTGTTTCTGTTGCTGTGTTGGTTGCTCTTTTCCTATTGCAGAAGCATGGCACTTCTCGAGTGAGTTTCTTATTTTCTCCTATCATGGGTGCTTGGACCTTAACTACTCCTATGTTAGGTGTATATAGCCTCCTGAAATGCTATCCAAGCATCTTCAAGGCTTTGTCACCTCATTACATAATACAATTCTTCTTGAGAAATGGAAGAGAAGGTTGGCAATTGCTTGGGGGTACCGTCTTGTGCATCACAGGTATATTATTCTTAAACATTGTTATCTTCTTTTTGACAAAAAAATCAAAATGATTTTTTGATATTATTCTTAAACATTATATTTTTGTCATGATTACTATACGAGAGACTCTTTGGATCACTTTTTTCATATTCAAGGGCTGAAATGGAGCATTGCAAAACTCTTGACTAATAAATTGACCACATTAAAGTAGTTGAGGCGCCATTTTGGATCAAAATTGTTCATCATTCTCGCCTAAAAATGTGTACAATATCAATTTTGCCTTTTCCTTTTGCAGGCGCAGAAGCAATGTTTGCTGATCTAGGCCATTTCAATAAAAGATCAATTCAGGTATGTGATTCTAAAGTCAGATCATGAAATCACCAGCAAACTAGTGGCTTCTTGATTAATATTTTATATTTTATAAATCTCATACCTTTAAGAATTGTATAATATTGTCGATCTCTTCGTATTTGCAGATGGCCTTTCTTTTAACCATATATCCTTCATTAGTCCTTACATATGCTGGTCAAACTGCCTATCTCATCAGACATCCAAACGATCATAGAGATGGATTTTATAAATTTGTTCCACATGCTGTGTATTGGCCCATTTTTATTATTGCAACACTTGCAGCCATTGTTGCAAGCCAATCTCTAATATCTGCCTCTTTTTCTGTCATTAAGCAATCAGTATTACTTGATTATTTTCCTCGTGTTAAGATAACTCACACATCCCATATGAAAGAGGGTGAGGTCTATTCTCCTGAAACTAACTACATCCTCATGGTTCTATGTGTACTGGTCATTCTTTATTTCGGAGATGGAAAAGATATAGGGAATGCATTCGGTATGATAAGTCAAACTTGTTTCAAGTATATTTTGTTCTATATATCTAACTATTTTATTTCACATATAATAAAGTTTGATATATTGTTCATGTATAACATTCATTGCAAACAAATCTAACTGCTTCCAGGTCTATGATAACTAAAATTCAATCAGGATATCTTGAACTAAATTTTTTTATTCTTTTTTCATTTGTTTTCCTTTCATATAAAATCATATTAATGCACATAATTTGTTGCAGGTGTTGTGGTTATACTTGTAATGCTCATCACAACAATACTACTAACAATAGTCATGTTGATCATTTGGAGGACTCCACTCATAATCGCCATGTTATATTTTGTTCCATTTTTCATCATGGAAGGAGTTTATACTAGTGCGGTTTTCACCAAGATCCCTGAAGGTGGATGGTTTCCTTTCATAATTTCTATCATCCTTTCATTCATAATGTTCTCTTGGTACTATGGGAGGCAGAGAAAGTTAGAATATGAGATGAACAATAAAATCTATATAGACTACCTAAATGAAATCATGTCAGTTCCACAAATAGATAGAGTTCCAGGCCTGTGTTTCTTCTATACCAAGGTACAAGATGGGATTACACCATTATTTGGACGATATCTAAAGAACATGAGGTCCTTGCATAAGGTGACAATCTTTATCACTCTTAAATATATGTTAGTTGCCAAAATGAATTCTAATGAAAGAATTATCATAAGAAAACTTGGGATTAATGGAATATATGAGTGCACAATCTACTATGGTTATGCTGATTGCATTACTATGGAGGGAGATGAATTTTTTTCTCAAGTCAGAGAGAGTTTGGAACAACATATCAGGATGAATACGGATGGAAATTGTCTTTTTATTGAAGAGGAACTTTTTGAGCTAGCAAAAGCAAGAGAAGAAGGGGTTGTTCATGTTAGGGGGAAGGCTCTTTTTCATATAAGTAAAAAGACCAACTTGTTCGATAAGGTTTTACTTGGATTCTATGAGTTTTTGCATGGCAACTGCAGATCTGCATTGTCGAGCATGGGCATTCCCCTTCATCAGAGAGTGGAGTTTGGCATTCTATATGAGACATGAATGTCATGATAGAGATGAAAGCATGTTATGAACATTCTTATCTAGATTTTATTATATATGTGTGATTTTAGATTAATTGACACTAAGTATATATTTGATGTATATCCATCTAGCAATTTTGATGTTATCAATCACAAGCAAATTTATCTCATTTAATCCTTTGTCCAAGTGTAAGACATCTTTTTGTTGTCTAAGTGTACGACACTTTCGGTTTATTTGTCATGTTAATCTCATAAAAGGTAGACATATTCCAATATTTTCCTAAAGTTTGTTTGACATTATTAGTATATTATAGTCCATCATAAAAAATTATGATGAATATATTAATAATGACAATTCTCTTGATAACATCAAACTAAGGTCGTAAATTTTGAATTGATTTATATCCCTTACCTAATCTATAAAACCTTTATTTGATCGAAATCAATCAAACTCTTATAAACAACTTCTATCAAGTAGAATTTCTTTTTCAATAGCCCCTTTAAAAATTTACCACTTTAAGATCTAAACTAATGTTTCATAAGCAATAAACATTTGTTGACATTAAAATTAACAATGTTCACAAAATGACTCCAATTTAAATTAATTTAAATGTTATATTCAATATGGACATGTTTACTCCATTTAAATATTAATTTATATGTTAAATGTTGGCATCCATTTATAATGTGATACACACATAACATCCTCGTTGAGTGCACGACACTGTAATTGAGGTCTACACCATCATAGTCGTGCCCTGAGTCGATCATGGCCAAGCCAGCTTTGCTTTCGGTATCCTTCAGGTTGATGTTGATTCCCGTGACACATGGTTGTATCTTGTTGATATAGACATTCTCGTGGTGCAGACTGTTGACTAAAGTTCCTCGCACCGTGTTCAAACCTTAAGTCCAAGGCTCAGATAGATGGATTTCATGTTGGAATCACTTTGCTCAATGATATGTAGATAGTTCAGTTTCTTAAACTCTTTTGAAACTCTTTTATTGTTTCTACAGAGGTCCAAGGACATGACTTGCTCACATTTGATCCTCCAGAAGTCCCACGAGACTTGGAACCCACCTTAGCGAGCTTCTCCAGAAGCTCAATTTTTCTGGGGTCCAGCATGACAACGACTTATTTAGGCATGACCACACCCAGTTAGTGGTGTGACCATGCCTAAATCGGGCATGACCACGCCAAGACCACCCTAAACTGCCTAAATGACCTATAGTCGGTGTGACCACGCCCGAAGGCGACGTGACCACTCCTGCCCAACACAGGCTACAACATAATTACGTCAAAGTATAAGCGTGAGCACGCCCAAATCTTAGCAGGGGTACCCAATTTCATCAACCAACGTAACCATGCCTATGAGTGACATGACCACGCTGCCCAGACAGAGTGCCAAATGTAATTACACCGAGCCTCACCCATGGTCACGCCAAGCCTTCATCTGCGATGCTTTAAATAGTGGTGTGACCACACCCGAATGAAGCCATGTAGTCCTTTTATGGCTTTGTTAATGTGATCTTGTAGGCCCTGAGTGCGGATAGGTTGCCGCTCATTTAGGATATGATGATTCACTCTCTATTCTTATGGCTCAGTTAGACCCTGAAAACATAGTTTGGATCCTATGAGCAGACTTAATTATTTTTTGGGTCTCATATACCGATATACCACCACTCATTTAGGATGTGAGAGGTTCACACTCTGCTCTATGACATAGCGAGAGCTTTAAATGCATCAAGATGTTTTTTGTGAAATAACCATCCTTTTTGTGACCTATTCACCAGTCATGATAATGTAAGCAAAAATCCTTTATTGAGAGTACTTTTGGGTATCCCCAAGATGTAATTAACCAAACATATACATTTTTTTGGAGTGTTTTTGACCCCAAAGCACAAAATTTTTTTTTGATTCTTTGGTTATAGGTGGCTTATGTAAAATTTTCTTTGTGGATACCATGTGTTGAAGTATTTCAATCTGATTTTGTTTGGACGTATGCTCTCAACCTATAAGACGATGATTACCATACATAAGCTCTCAATGTTTCTTTTTAAAATTTATTTGTCTATTTTTGTCGTATTTCCTATCTTTTTTTATTCCTCTCCTCTTTGGATCACTCATATGATCTGAGAGGAAGATTTACTTGGAAAGGGGAATCATATGACGCCGACATATATATAGACAAACTTTAACATGTTTTAAAAAGAACCAAAAACATGATCCATTTTGCCACTGAGAGACTCAAAATAGAAGAGAAAAAACAATAGCTAATTTAATTGGAATCATTCAAGATTTGGAAGATAGACAAAGACGACAAATATTAGTAAACTCTCCCCGACCTACTAATCCAAGAGACACACCTATTCACACAAAGAGACACTCATTTTCATCCAGGAGACACACCTCTCCATTTCAAGATACTCCACATTTCCTGGTATATGAGTCATACCTAACAATTCTCCACCTTGGCGAATATTCAACCTCTTAGGAGAAAATCTCCACCATGCAAATATCCAGCCCCTTAGGAGAAAAATTTCCACCTTGCAAATATCCAGCCCCTTAGGAGAAAAATCTCCATCTTGCGAATATCCAGCCCCTTAGGAGAAAAACATTATGGAGTTTCTTACATCAAAGTGGGTTGGGCAATCATGCCAACTAGCAACTGCAAACATTCAACAAGTTCAAATAACGCAAGAACTTGTTGAAAATACCTGGCTTGGTCAAAATACATTTTGCATTTTCATCATATGATCCGACAGAGTGAACTCCATCTACAACTGTACTCCCCAACAGTTTATAGATATTACCATCATGTTTCATAGCTCACAATGCCTTCAAAATTTCTTGTTGTGCCAACAAATCTATCACTCTTGTTTGTGACAATCCAAAGTTTCATGTTTCATCGAACTTCATTCTCTCAAATTTTGCACCAGACATTGTCATTTGAAATTAATCTTGCAGTGAATTTTTCCTACCTTGTATTGAAACAAAACACACCATAAATAAATTCAAATAAACATGAAATTTTCTCTGTCAATTGTAGTAATTTTCTCGCAATTTCTTGTGATTTGTTAATCAAATTTTTCACACAAAACGCATTTCCTGTTCACACACAAATTCGACTGAAATATTGTGAACACCAGTCAAACTCCACTTGTCACAATTTCTCATGCGACAAACCTGCGAACGATCTGCGAAATTTGTGAACTCTACCTGTCGCAATTTCTCCTACGATGAACTTACGAACTCCCCTTACCAAACTCCTCTATTCGCAAAATGAGGCTCCTATTCACATAATCGAACTCCACCCAGCGAACTGCTCCACTCGAGCCTCTTCGTCTATTGTGAAGAAGCCCGCAATCCTTTGCCTGTTTACGTTTGTTCGTGAAACTTCTGGCCCTGCCCAATAACCAACCTGTCGAGCGAATCCTCGAGCTCCTGCGGCTCGCGCTAACCATCGCGCCTCTGGCTGCCTCTCGCTCGAATCGTGCTGTCAAAACCCGCAACTCTGTTGCAAACCCGGATCCCTTCCGGCGTGCGAACTCCCTGTCGTGAACGCCAATAAAACCTATGCGAACTCCTGCTCTACGATCTGTGGAACACCCGACGAACTGCTCCTGCGGAAGAAATTGTTCCTCTGTTGTGATCCAACTGCTGCGATTCGCCCTGAAAATGCCGCGAACTGCTTCTTCCTCTCTGGAAAATCCTCTCGCCTACGGAAGAAGTACCGAGATAAGTCACCAACTCTTCCAGTATGTCGCAAATCGCAAATGCCGCAAATTCCTCTCGAATCTGCCGCAGACCTCTTCTCACTGAACTCCTCTGATTCCTCTGCTGGGTCGACTGATCGAGCAAAATCGAATTAGCCTATGCCTGTCACACGAACTGCTTCGCGGTAACTGCTTCGCACATGTTCGCAAACTTCCCTTCCCGCAAGCAAGAACTCCAAACCCAGACCTTCTCGTTGATGCTCGATCTGGTCGCCCACGAACCGCAAACGATCCTACCTGTCGCGTGAAGCCGCGAATTCTCCTGGTCGAACGCGATGCCACTGCGAATTCACGAATTCTCCTGTACCGAACCTCGCCAAACCCCCGGATTCGTCGATTCTCGCAATGTCGAACCGTCGAAGCCTTCGCCTGATGATCTACTTGTCGCGTCTGCTCCGCGTGTCGGGCGCGGATGAAGCTTGCGCCGTAGTCCACGACCTTCCTATGCTCGAAGCCCTTTTTTGTACTTCTTGTGGCCTCGAACTGCCGCAAAATCGTTGGACCTCTTTCTCAAATCTTCTTCCTCTTCTTCTCTGCATCGATATTTTTCTTTTTCCTTCTTCCTGCGCCGATCTCCCCCACCTTAGAAATTCTTTCTGTGTTGATCTTCTCGCTCTGATACCAATTGTTGTGAAAGTTAGAGCAAAGAAAAACAATAATCGACACAAATATAGAAGAACACAAAGATTTAACGAGGTTCGACAAAGAGTCTATATCCTAGGGAGCAGAGCGGTGAATTTCACTATTTCACAAAAGTTACATACCAATAGGGTTACACATCTATTTAAAGATAAAACTCATATATATATATATATATATATATATATATATATATATATATATATATATATATATATATATATATATATATATATTGAGAAAGACTAAAGGCTAATATATTAACAAGAAAGAAGAATACAGATAGACTGTGTGGGAGGGTCAAGCATGACGCCCTGCCCACACGATAACCACCACATGCAAATAATTCCAAAAAGAGAAAATACTGAAAAATACATCAGAAACCTATAGAAAAAACCAAAAGTGTCAAAATATGTAGTATCAGGTAGCTAAAAAGCGACTCAATTTTGCCTTGCATCTGCCTATAGTTCTAGGAAAGGAGCCAGCTAATAAATTGGTAAGGTGAGTGTCATTACCAGTAGTAAGCAATGTATCATCCAATACGTTCCCGAGCTCGAGTCGGCCTCCATTCTTCTTCTTCCTCCTATAATAGACCTGTCTTTCTAAATGATCTCAAATTTTGGGTGACCATAAAGGAATTTATCCACTAGAGCAAAACGGCAAGAAGACGCGAGAGTACTGGTTTCAACCTCAATGAGAATAAGAGCAGACTTCCCATTTTTTTTTACCAAGCTTTTTAATGAAAGTGTAATCACCACCACCTTCAAAAGCCTCATGGAAAGATTGTGGAATATTGCAGGACTTGCTAATATGAAAACCAGACTCTGAATCTGAAAAAGGAGCACGAGTAGGAATAGGAAAGTCGTCGACAAGTGCAGTGGCATAGAAACGGATCGTCAAGGCCATCTCCAGAGAGGCTAGGCGAGCCGCTAGAGAAAGGCGAGCAAACTTCGGGGCAGGGAAACTGTCTATCGGGCAAGGCGATAGAGGCGGCGTCGAGTATGAGAGAGACGACGCGAGTTGCAACGGTTAACAAGGAGCTACGAGCGAGCATCGTCGACTGCGGGTGAGGAGAGACGACGCGAGCGAGCGACGTTGAGAGGAGGACGACTACGAGCGAGCGTTGTCAAGAAAGCTGCGAGGGCGTGAAAACGCCGTCGCAGGAGACGACGGAGAGAGAGAGAAATCGAGGAATCACCATTGGGAATCGCCATTAAGCGAAACTCTAGCAGAGTCCACTGCCGCTGCCGACACCATTTTCAATATATATATAGCTCAGCCTAACCTTCATACAATTTGAGGGAAAATCAATTCTTCATGATAAAAAAAGAAGGAAATAAAAACACAATAATAGATAATTAAGGTAGAATAATTTCTCCCCCTCAAATGCATTTCTTAAAATGGATATGCGTATCAACACTCCCCCTTAAATTGGGTTGCATATGTCATACATCCCAAACTTACCGCTTAGATCACTGAAGTCGTGCCGAGGAAGACCCTAAGTAAGAATATTAGCAATTTGATATTGAGTTGGGATATAACTTAGTTGAAAAACCCCTCCATTAATCTTCTCAGAGATGAAGTGCCTATTAATATATGTATGTTTGGTTCGATTATGGTATACCAGATTCTTTGAAATATTGATGGTTAGTTGACTATCACCGAACATCTTAATAGGGTTTTGGTTTTTCATGTGAAGTTTCAATGGTAGTTTCTTTAGCTACATCCCATCACAAATTCCAAGGGCCAAGCATGATACTCAAATTTTGCACAGCTTCTTGCCACCGCAGCTTGATTTTTACTTCTCCAAGTAACAAGATCGCCCCATACAAATGAACAGTGCCCCGTGGTAGATCTTCCATTAGTCATTTCTCCTACCCATCTAGCATCAGTATAGATCTCAATATCACCGTTCTCATTTTTTTTAATAACAATTCACGTTTTGGAGTCATCTTTAGGTACCTCAGGATTCAAAAAAATTGCTTCTAAGTGATCTTCATTTGGGTCATTCATATGTTGACTCACTTTATCCATAGAAAAAGCAATATCAGGTTTTATCCTCTCCTTTTGATGCTCGTCAATTAGGATTTATATGAGTATTGATTGATTTGCATCCCAACTCTTTTATCTCTTTTAATAGGTCAAGGATATATATATTCTTTAGTATATGACAATGGATATTTTGGATCTAGCTACCTTCCATTCCTAGTGAGTTATAGTAAAGTTCCAAGATCTTTAATCCTAAATTTAGGGGTCATTATTTTTTTTATTCTTTCAAGTTCCACCACATCATTGTCTGCAAGAATAATGTCATCTACATATACAATAAAGATGACTATCATACCTTGATTTGATTTCACAAATAAAGTGTGATCAATCTGACACTAATAATACCCATTGGTAAGAATAGTCTTGGTGAACATTTCTCAAACCATGCTCTGGAAGACTATTTCAAGCAATCATTGATTTCTTTAGTTTGCACATCAACCGATTATTTATGTTGTTTTTTAATCATGGAGGTATCTCAATATACCCTTCATCCTCAAGATACTCATTAAGAAATACATTTTTAATGTCTAGCTGATGTAAAGATATGTCATGATTTACAGCCAATGATAATAATAGTCTTATTGTGCTAAATTTCACCACTGGTTCAAATGTCTCCAAGTAGTTGATCCCATAAGACAGGGGGAACCCTTTTGCTACAAGTCTAACCATGAACCTTTCTATGCTCTCATTTATTTTGTATTTAACAGTGAATAACCATTTGCACCCTAAAATTATTTTCCCAGGTGGCAGAGTTGTTATGATCCATGTACCATTCTTTCAAAGGTAAGAATTTCTTCTTCCACAGTGTGTTTCCAAGCAAGAATAGAAAATGTCTCTTAGATTGAATTTGGGATCTGCACATTATCTAAAGTTCTGAACAAAAGATTTGTAAGAGAATGATAATTTTCTATGTCACAAATTCTTCTATCGAATATTTTGTGCATCTTGTGCTTCGTCCACTTGGTGTTCATAATGTTTTGATCCAACCTTTGTATGAATACTTAGGGTGTGTTGCGTTGGCTTCAGTGAGTTGCATTCTAATTTTGCATATAACCCCTTAAATGCTGACTAGGTTTTTTTCTTTCTATTTTACACACTAAGTTCTTAGTTCTTTGTGGGAGCTGTAAGAGAATTTATAGAATAATAGACTCATTTTCTGGTTGATTTATGATAGTGGGAATAAGAGTGGGCTCATCAAGGATATAAAGGAGGTGAGTTTAAGGTTTCTGATGGTTATCCCAAATCTAATATTCTCTTATACTTTAATGTTAACTTTGGGGTAAAAATGATGGTTTTCAAAAGTGACATGAACTGTGTTAGATGGTAGAAGGTAAAACTCTTCCTGTTGAGGGTAAGGATTTCCACTAGAAGGGGAAAATGTCTTCACCGACAAGGGATTTCGTCTAGCGTGAGAAACTGTCTATCGCCAACACATAATTTTTATTCAAGCAAGAAATTATCCATCATCGGCACCCAAAAGGAAAATTGTATGTCGTCGACATAGGATTTGCACCAGAGATACAAAATCATAAGTTGGATCTCTCTGGCTTCCAGTTGAGAAAAAGTCACCAAGACCCCTACTAAATCCACTGGAAAGTAAAAATCGAATGACGAGGTCTTCGTGATTTCCGCTAGAGAGAAAGCCAACCGCGGTTCTCTCTATGATTTCAACCTAAGAGAAAATCAAACTTCAAGGTCCTTGTGATTTCCACCTATGAGATCAAATCAAACTCCAGAGTCTCTTCAACTTCAAATACAGAGCGAAAATCAAACCTTGGCGTCTTTGTCATTTCCGCTAGAGAGAGAGAATCAAACTTCTGAGTCTCCAGAATTCTACTTAAGAGAGAAAAAGAATTCCCGATGTGTCTAAGTCGATTCAATGCGCAGGCTTGAGTAGCAAAGCCTAAGGTAAGCAGTGGGTATGGCCGGCAGAACTACCGGAAAAAGAAAGTTCCACACATCATTGCTGCCTAGTGAAGGCCGCCACTTCTGTCTAGAGTAAATCACTGCTTCTGCCTGGATGAAACCGCCTTGTTTCCTGGAGAAGATTGTTATTTTTGTTGAGAGAAGATTGTCATTATTGCCTAGGAAAGTTCGGTTGCAATAACAAAGGAATTCAAACAACTACAAGGAAGATTTTGGCTGCTCGACTGCTGTTGGAGAGGCTTCGGCGACTTAAAGAAAAGCTAGAGTTTGTTTCCATGTAGAATTTTTGAAGGAATACACTATCATTTTTTCATTAAACAAATTATATATATA
>NEWO01000024.1:1257707-1269849 GCA_003013225.1 Phalaenopsis aphrodite | reverse complement strand
TAAGCATTCCAAAATAAAGTTGATTCGTAAGGAATTTAAGTTATGCACATTGTTGGTGAGTGAAAAATTGGATTGTTAGATGGAAGACACATTCTTATACAACTAAACAATGAAGCTGATTACACGCGCTTATTTGTTAGAAGGATAATCTGGATTGATAACAGAATAATGAAGATTCTGAAATGGTATAATAGATTTTGACCCACCGACGGAACCACCAATCATTCTGGCTTGGATTCGACTTCGTGGTCTAAAATTTCATTATTTTACTCAAAAAGTGTTGTACTCTATTGCCTCAGCTTATGGTAACTCAAAACGGACATTCGTAGTTTTAATCTTTCCCTTCCATCTGAAGTCAATAGTATTTGTTGAAAGGGAAATCACATCATCCGCTTCTGAGGAAATTTGATTAGGCACACAACATCATTTGTACTGGCAAAAGGTAGTGATTGAGTATTTTCCTTCATATTGTTCGAACTGTCGTATGTTCAATCACTCCAGTGCTCAATGCCACCATCAACACCCCCAACTCAGACCAAAAAAACATAGTGCTCCACCAGAGGCAGTGATTTCATCTCTTCCTAATCAGCTTCAAGTTATTGACACTATCAATCATCAAAAGGATACCCCTGAAGACATCACTATTCTCGCAGGCAATATGACAACTATTCAGTCTTCAGTTGTAGCTTCCCCATCTTTGGAATCTCCTATCTTGGGAGAGGGGGAGATTCTTCAGACCCCACCTGCCCTAGAACATATCACCGATATTACAGATGATAATACTTCTGTCCACCCAACTTTCGAATCTATGTTAATGTTACTCAGGCTCATGGGGATCATGATGTGTAACAGCCTACACCTGTCCACCCAACTTTCGAATCTATTAATCAGATAAGTCAATCATCTGATTAAGAATGACAGGTCTACACATCTAGAAGGAAGAAGAAGAATGAAGACCTACTTGAGCTCGAGAATCTAATGGATGATACTTTGATTATTTCAGGCAATGGGGCCTACATTACCAATTTGTTAGTCAGCTCACTTCCGAGAACTAGAGGTAGAGGGATGACTAAAGTGAGACGTCCCTAGCACTTTTGCGCCCTTTGGTAGCTTTCTGATTTTTTACATTTATATATCTTTATTTTATTTGGGATTTGTGTGTTGTATTGTGTGAGTTGGGTTTTCTTTTAGGCCCTCATACAATATTTTTGTATCTTTTCCAATTTAATATATTAGCCCTTGGGCTTTTTCTAATATATATAAATATACACCTCATCATAAAATTCAGCCTGATATATATATATATATATATAATTATGTCGTTGGCGTCGACGTCGTGCTCTGCTAATGTTTCGTCCGATGGCAAAACCCTGTGAAATCTCCTTCGGCTTTGTCATGCTCAACGACGAACGGTTTGCGCATCTGACTTCTCCTTTTCGAGTGTTTCATCTTCCGTTGGTTTCTTTGTGCTCGCTCATCATCTTCTTCCTCGGGTCGTTGTTTTTCGCCTTTCTCGCAGCAGCTATGTTCTTCCTTTGTCGTCCTAACGCCTCGCGTGAGTTTCCTTGCACAGTGTCGCAACTTCCTCTGCTCTCCGTTCGATCCCTGCTCTACGGATTGAGCAGCGAAGGAGTTAGATCCACTGTTCGACTCTGAGCTTTATGGGAATTATTCCTTCTCAACCACCGACTTCTGTTTTAAACCTTGGGAAGTCTTCTTTTGTTGATATAGTCGGCTCTATAGGATCAGATCAGGCTTTCCCTCAGATTTACCACGAATCATTCGAAGGTCGGGAAGACTGCAACCTTATCAAGAAGACGGGTAGAAAGAGTGGTAAACTGGTTATATTCTTCTCTGATGCTGAAGTTTCCAACCTGATTAACAGGTTCAAATTCACCCTCATTGGGAAGTTTCAATCAGGACATCCCAAAACGGAAATCATTCGAAAGGCTTTTGAAGATCTCAAACTATTGGGACTCTAGAAGGTTGACATCTTTGATGGAAGACATGTGATAATCCAATTATCTAAAATAAAAGACTATGCCAAAATATTTTCCAAAAAATTTATGACAATAGAGGGAAAATATATGAAACTGCTTAAGTGGTCTCCTGATTTTGACCTTGGTTAAGCACCACCTATAGTTTCAATTTGGTTTAAACTATCTGACTTAAAGTTGCACTACTTCAACCACCAAGTCCTCTACTCTATTAGAGTTGCACTAGGGAGACATATGAAATTGGATACACCCACCTTTAATCTAACCAGGCATTCGGTTGCAAAAATTCTTGTTGAAAGGGACATCACCCTCCCTGATGTGGACGAAATATTGTTTGGCACTGCCCACAATGGGTATTGACAGCCAATTATAACTGAACAAAAACCATACTACTGCAATAACTGTAAACTATTTGGGCACACCCCTGTCAAATGCTTCAGGCTTCACCCACATTTGAGATCGGCAGATCCTAACAACACCATCCATGTGGAGGAAAATATAACGGACACGATTAATCTTCCAGAAATGTTGAATGAGAATTTGACTCATAAGGCTACTCCTCACCAACCAGACCAGCAGTTTCTGCCTACTGTTGTTGTGGCAGCTCTTCCTCAGATTACAAATTCTACGAATTGTGTTGTAGCAGATGCTAGCCGAAGTATCTTAGATCCACTTATTGTGAGAGAAGACGATACTCATGTTATGGAGAAGTGTCAGGATCAAGGTGTGCTGCAGGCTGAGTCAGATCAGCAGTTTACCTCCATCGAAGATCCACCTATTGTTCACACGAGACTTCCTCTGGCAAATGATTGGTAGGTTTACAAATCCAAGAAGAATAAGAAAGAAATGTCATATCTCAGTAACTCTCAGGATAACTGTATCATTATTTCGCGAGGAAACCCACATCTCAGTATATTGTTGGACTCCCTCCCTAGATCCAGGGGAAAAGGGAAGCGGTAGATCCACCGATTGCACCCACCATGATTAGGAGTTGTTTCTTTTTGTTTTATTTTTTGGGGAATATGTTTGTAATCCCAGTGAGTTGGATCTTTGTCCCCACTCACTAAAACCTTTGTATCCTCTCTTTTTTTATCAATGAATTTTGACTTTTCAAATATATATATATATATATACATTTGTTATGTGCATTTAAGGTTCATAGGATGTTGGATCTATTGGTTTGCTTTGTTTGTCATTTCAAATTGCTGCTGAGGGAGGGCGTTAAATGGAGGTCTACATGGTTTCTGATGAACCTACTAAAACTTGTTTTAATGGGACTATTGGGAGATTTCTTTCCTTACACCTATTCAAACTCTTACCTTAAACTCTACTGCTGCTGTTGTATTTTTGCATTTTCTGTATTATCTTTAAAGAAGCAGGAGATCAATGGATGGAACTTCTTTGATAGGCTGTTCTTGGGTGATTTCTTTCCTTACACCTATTCAAACTTTTGCATTAGACCCTACTACTACTCAATTTCTAGTGCATTGCTGTCTTGTGGGATTGGATGGCTGTTCTTTTTTTTTTTAGACTGAAGCAACTGCTTGCTTACTGTGATCTATAGAAACCTTGTTTATTTGGCTACTATTGGGATATGTTGTCTTTGCATTTAGTCAAAATTTTACCTTCCCTGTTGCTGTTGTTTCTTCCCGAAGGCAGGGATGCTTTCTTTTGCAGATGATATGAAGCAGTGGATCTTTGGATAGATGAAAATGCATACTATCTACTTATTATAGTAGATTCTGCTTGTATTGCCTGCTATTTGGTATTAATCTCAACACACCAAATCTATACCTTAGTCTAGAGATAGTGCAACTGATTGTAGTGATGAATATTTGTCGAAATGGAGAAATCTCAGCTTAATGAAGGATGGGGGCACTATTGTTGGTTGTTGAATAATGATGTCGTCTCTTGAAGGTTTAAAATTCCTTATTCCTGCTAGTCTACTATCTCCTTATATTATTCTGGATACAGGTATAATTTCATGGAGTGGATGCAGGGATGGACTCAACTGGATAGCTTGTAGGAATGAAGCACCTACACGGTACGTCTTTTTTTCTGCTGCTTTATGGTTTGCCCTTTTGTCTTTGTCCACTGGTGCAGGTACACAAATTTTTTTGGGAGATCTTCTACAAAGGCAAAGGATATAGAATATACTTTTTTGAGTTTTTATTTTGGGGAATACTTGTAATTGTTTGGAGATCCTTTTTGCGTTAAGATGTACCTCTGGCATGGTGGAATCCTTTTGGGCGTGTAATGTATTATTTTGGGTTTTTTGTAGTGGGATACACCTACCAAACAACCTTGTACCTTTTTATTTGATGAAATAAAATTACCTCCTGGTTTTTTTTAATATACATATACATACATACATACATACATAAATATATATACATACATACATACATATATATATATATATATATAGCCATGATGGATCGTTGAAACCCTAGCAGACGAAACAACCTCCACTGACGCTAGCTCGCGACGTCGTCGACAATGCTTGCTCGCCACTCGATCCTGCCCCAATTCGCGTCCTCACCTCACCCGTAGCGGCTCGCTCGCGTCGTCCCGTAGTTGACGCTCACTCGCCGCTCAACCCGTAGAGGCTCGCGTAACAAATCCAGTCTCCTCTAGTTCCCCTCATTCGTAAGACTCGACGACCCTAACAGCAGCTCCCTAACTGCGGCTCGCTGGTACCTCTCCCCTCGACGGAGCCGCAGAACTCTTGTCTGCTCACCACTTTCTAGCGGCTCGCCTAACTGCTCTGGAGATGGCATCAACGATCTGTTCCTATGACATTGCACTTGTCGACGACTTCCCTTTTCCTACTCGCGCTCTTTCAGATTCAAAGACTGGTTTTCATATAGGTAAATCCTGCAATGTTCCAGAATCATTTCACGAGGCTCTTGAAGGTGGTGGCAATCACACCTTCATTAAAAAAACGGGGAAAAAAAATGGGAAGCCTGCTCTTATTCTCACAGAAGTTAAAACCGGTAATCCCGCATCTTCGTGGCGATTTGCTCTAGTAGGAAAATTTCTTTATGATCACTCAACACTTGAGATCATTCGAAAAGTATTTGAGGCTATGAAGTTGTTGGACCTTTGGAATATTGGTTTACTTGACGGTCGACACATACTGATTCAGTTGTCTCACGATGCCGACTACACCCGCATCTTTTCTCGGAAAGTTATCAAGATCGAAAATCATATGAAAATTCTAAAATGGACTATTGGTTTTGATCCAAAAGCGGAGTCCCCTATCTTTCCAGTTTGATAAAGTTTCTGGGGTTAAAATTACATCCGTTCAATCTAGAAATTCTCTACTCCTTAGCAACTGCTTACGGTAAGCCTCTCAAGATTGATAGTCCTATGCTTGTTATCACCAGACCCTCTGTGACTTGTGTGTTAGTTGAGAGGGATATCACTCAACCAGCTCCGGATAAGATATGGATTGGAACCACTCACAACGGGTATTCGCAAAAAGGTTGAAAATAGAATCACACCCTCCTTATTGCTCTCATTGCAGTATGTTTGGCCACAACTCTACTATTTGTTATCGTTTGCATCCTCATCTAAGGCCGAATATCGTTAAAGATCAGCCACCTATCAACCCTGTCGAGAAGACGCAACCCGACCCCCTTTCCAACACCGCAATTCCTGACGAAGAACATCATGTTATAGCTATAGATCCAGTTGTGCTTATACCACCCACTGTTATTAAAGAAGGCTCACTTACATGCCAAGACTCACAAGAGTGCTCTTTTGACCCAATAACAGACCAGTCGGTCCAACATGTAGTTGTTTCTAATGTTCAACAACCTGCACATCTCCAGCACACTTTAGACCAAGATCAGGTGAGCGAATCTTCGGATGAGGAATGACAGGTCTATTCCAGGAGGAAGAAGAAGAATGAAGACCGACTTCAACTTGGGAACATATTGGATGATATATTGGTTAATACTGGCAATGGCAATCATCTTACCAACTTATTAGTTTGCTCATTCCCTAGAACTAGAGGCAAAGGCAAGACCAAATTGGATCGCTCTCTAGCCACCTAATATTTTGTATTTCAACACTTTTAAGCTTTTTCTTTAAGTCTCTAATGTACTTTTCTGTATTTTTTAGTTTTGGAACCACTTGTGGCTTTTTTGTGGGCAGGGTGTCATGCTTGGGCCCTCCCACACACTGTATCTGTATTTTTCTTTCTAATTAATATATTAGTCGTTTTGGGCTTAATATATATATATATATATATATATATATATATAGCTCAGCATAACCCTCATATAATTGAAGGGAAAAACAAAACATCATTAAAAAAAAATTAAATAAAAGCACAATAATAGATAATTAATGAAGAATAATATTTTTCCCTAAAACGTCTAAACCACAATTTCAAAAATTACATATGCATATCAACAATTAGTTGTCCATTGTATTTAAACCAAGACTTCACTTTCGTGATTATTTTGTTCCAGTCAACTTCTAAGGACCAAATACAGCATTCAAATGAGTTGCTAAATGTGTGACTTCAATCACGGACAATATCACAAAATAGAAATCTTCAATAACATCATTGCATAAAGAATCAATAAGCGATTCTGGAAGGAAAAAAAGATTAAAACAAAACCCTTCGAAAATATAAATTTAGACTATAGGTATTACTAAAGAAAATTTTATAATTGGGCATCGTCATCCTTATTACGTGCAACTGCACACCAATGTGCCAACGAGCTATTTTCTTTTTTTTGTTCTTTTCGCGTTTGTTGCATGCTATTTTTTCTTTTTTTCAAACGACTTTCAAGTTGTGTTCATTCAATTTCCTTAAAGTGGCCCAACATGCTTTTTTTTTTTTAATTCATTGTATTTTTCACATTAAAGGCTTTTTTTTAGGGGGGCGTAGAAAGAGAGAGATTTACACATATCACTTGATTTCTTTTTTTTTTACATGTCTAACGTTTAATTTTAATTTTTTACTTATAGGCCACTTAATGCTCAGGTGGATGAGTGGCTTTAAATTTAAAGACAAAATGTAAAACAAGTAGATCCATGATAGGGTTGGAGTAGCTCTAGTGATAGACAAGATTAGAGAGAGTTGTCTTAGATGATTTGGTTACGTTAAATGTTGAGAATAGGGGATTTAGATTTGACTTAAGCAATGTAGAAGCAGACCTAAAAAAAACTTAATCATGGTGTATAAAAAATGATCTTAGTTGATTAGAATTAAATGAAAATATGACACTTAATAGGACACAATGGACAAAAAAAATCATGCAGCTAACCCCACTTAGGGTCTGTTTGGGGCAGCTGTTGATTATTTATAATCTGCCGATAAGCGGATTATTCTAATAATTTGATAATCTGCAGATTACCAGAATAAGCTGACAAGACACTATTTATAAGTTATATAATATTTTGTTGTGGCTCCCGTAAAGCTGTTGAATGACCATTTGGCACAATGACAGGATGAACGATTATCACCTAAAGGAGTATAATTTTGTACAAGTGTCAAAATAGTCCCCTAACTATTTACACGGGGCAATTTTAATACACGAGTATATAAAAGTGTCAAATTAATCCTAGATTCTAAATTGACGCTCTAATAGTACTTTATGGGGATTATTTCAGGTCCAATTTAAAGAGTCTAGGGACAAATTTACACTTTTATAGACTCTAGGATAAAAATGGCCCCATGTAAACTTGTAGGGGACTATTTTGGCCCTTTAAAAAATAGAAAATCAACTATTCCAAGATAAAAATAGAAGAGTCCCAAGAATATCACTGTAAACGTAGAATCTGAGAAAATTAATCATGGACTAGAGATTGAGTCCTTTATTTGTGCCAACAGCCATGTACAGTTGGAAAAAGTAGATCAAAAACATCTCTATCCTTTTACTTGGACCCAAATTGTATATAAACTATGCTATCCTAATCAAATTAGCTTCAAAATCTTACTATCACTCTTTACTTTTCATATATTTCTCTTTGCAATCCCACGCAATATCTGCATATCTTTGTTTAATATAGTTCTTAAGCGGTGTGTCAGACATGGGGGTGATAAATTTATTTCTTCATATTTGTGTGTGTTAATCCAAATGGTCAACTAATTTAGTTATTGCACATATATTCTTGAAATGGAGAAATCCTATGTCTCAAGCATCTTATGTTTTAAGGATATCTTATTTCCTAGTACATGTGTTTTGGCATATGCACAATCCATGCACATGTCCAACCTGCACCATCAGAGATTATATAAATATTATAATATTGTTTTCTAAGTAATTATGGAATATAACAATCCCTGACAAAATGCTAAATCGCCATTGTCGATTATACGCACTACACTCATAAACCATAAAATAGATTGATGTTATGGGCACAAGGAACGGTCATCATGACGATTCCATTACTTTCATTGATAATACAACACATGTGGAGTTTGTGGTTGATGTAGTAGGGGATATAGGCGCACCTATTGAAGGCATTTTCAAAACAAGCATGACTAAGGTCATGATGCCAAGGTTCAGTAGCTTTGCCAAACAGTAAGTGTAGCTTCATCCACATTATCGGCACCTCATGTCCAAACATCAACTAGAATCTAGAATCAAGGATTCAGATAACACACTGAATATGTTTAAAAGCATGCTTTTTAAGCAAAGCAAAGCGTGTGACGCCCTCTTTGTTTCACTGAAGCACACTTTGAAGCACCGAAGTTAATTTGCAAGTTTCTTATAATTTGTCAAGTTTTTAATTATTGCAGGAACTATTATATTTCAAAATTTTAATTTGTAGCTTCACCCTCAACGTTTTCCTTCAAGTTAAGTATTATATCACATTCTTTTTTATTTTATATCAAATTTTAAGTCATGTTTTATATTTTATAATTATTAATGAATGTATTAATACATTAATAGTTTTATATAGACTAACAGTGATTTGGTTAATAAAAGTAAAGACTCGCTCTCCGCTTTGCGCTTTGAAGCAAAAACTAAAGCCTGCACAATACATTGAGCTTTGCGCTTTGATAACACTGACCACACTTTGTAGTAAACACTGAAAAATTAATGGCCACATACACGGCTATGAAACTAATGTTATAGTTGGTACATTATATTAGAGGAGGAGAAAACATGAGCATCAATGCTTCATGTAAGTGGACTCAAAAAGGGTTATTGCAATTTTACGCAATAAGAAAAGTGGTGAAGTAACAATTTTTCTTAGTTGATGTATCAACAATTACTTCAATTGAATAGCAGAAAGCTATTAGAACAAGCACAACAACCCTTGTACATAGGTGCCAAAGAACTACTTTTAACATTTCCCTTCGCCTCAAACTCTCATAACGAACTTATCTGAGAATACCTGGGTCCATATTAATGGATACTCCTACATTCATATTTGTTAAGTGTTACATGAAGTGTTCATGTCATTTTGAATAAAACTTTTACACTTCTACCCAGTTTAATTTAGGTTTATCTAGTTTAGTCTAAAGACTTCCACATTTAATGTATCTAATAATCTTATTAGTATGCTTTTAATAGATGCTGCTCTTATTCCCATCATCTCCCTAAAAAAATCAAATCATGCTCTATCCTTTCTAGTTTTACAAAAGATTCATCTTAACATTTGAAGTTTTGAAAATCAACATTATAAAGATCCAAATTTACATAAATGAAATGCCAAATGCATGAAATCTGAAATATACTATATATAATTAGCTTCCTTTCTCAGGAATATATACAAATGTATTGTTATTCCTTTCGGTGTAACTATGAATTTGACATATCAAGATTCAATTAGAAGCAAAATCTATTCCATTTTTATTGTTTCCTCATATAAATAATAAATAAAGGTGGCCGATTGAGGCACAAGAGATTAATAAGAGGAATAGATTTCTCCTTTCACCACATTCAATTTCTCCCTTTTCATAATATTGACAATCAACTTGGCTATCAATGACTCTCCCTTAACTGTAATATCCATAAGAGTATATTTAGCCTTGATGCAATTTTAAACAATTTACGATTAAATCTTCATGATATTCTCATATGGTATAATGCTTGTCAGGCACTTCTTTGTCTTAATCACCCAACTTTAACACTAAATATTATATCATCATTGATATTCTAACTTCTTATATAAAAAAAGCAATATACTTAAACATATCACACCTAAGAATCACTCATTAGTCAAACATATATTATTCATAATTAGCAACTACACATCCAATTAATTGCCCGGTATGTATCATTCCTTTTATTCTACTAATTTTAAACCTACAAAGATCTAAAATATTTCTAAATTATTTTAATGATAATTAGAAGTTTTCTTGCACACTAAAATATGTAATTTCCATAGCATAAACAAAGGTACATGACTTTAAATACTTTACGAGATAAAAAAATAATGTGCTATCCAACTATATTTGTGAACGCTTTAGCCACTTCACAACTACCATTATTATTACTAGATATTGCTCCCACATAACTAACTCAATGAAACATTAGTTTATATTTTAAAGAATAAAATGCTATGAGTGTTTTCTAACTCTATCAACCTTCAAATGAAATGGTTACTACTTTTAATACTTCTAGGCTTGCTTGTTATTTATTTTTCCTATGTTCCATTTGATATTAACTTTCATAATTCTTCATCCAATTTTCATGCATCAATTGTGGAAGTTTACTAAATTGTTAGATTTTTCTAACTTCTCTACATGATGTTTTTGTTAGTCAAGTCCTGCAAGAACCGTCTCTTCTTTTAAACAAAATGGACGCTCAAATGAAATGCTGAGTTTATCATTACTTTTAAGTGGATATTAATGGGCGATAAATTTGGTGTCAAATGCTATTTACTACCATTTCTTGCGGGAATAACTCATACTATACTTCCGAATGAACTTTATTATTAAGTATCACTTGCATACAATACAATATTACGATGTTGTTTTATCAGTATTATGCATAAATTGACTTAATAACATGGCTAATAAATAGGCACTTAAACTGGATTTGGAAAGTAGATGTTCCTAGGACTTACATGTAAGAACATCTAAACTATTATATACAAAGTAATAAACAGCAACTGCTTTACTAAATCAAAGTGTATTTCACATCCAATTTCACGTTTTGAAGAAAAATGTTCTGTATGCTGCTCTTAACTTTATTTCCACTTTGTGCAAGAGTAAGAAATTTTAAAAGGTGGATACTTTACCAAAATTGAAGTAAATTTTCGATTCATCCACTCGAACTGCACATCGAGTATCATTCTTTTTGTTCAACTAATTCAAAGCCTATTGACATCTAAAAGATGTCTTTATTTTATTACTTTGTTGCTAATTAGAAGTTGTCCTGTCTATTAAAATATGTAATTTCAATAGCACAAACAAGTACATGTCATAATATGCCTTCATAGTATCTCCATACTTACAAAAATAATAGATGTAATCCAATTACATTTGGAAATCTTTAATCACTTCATCGCTATCATAACAAAATGAACATGCTTAATGAAGGATTTGTTTTTATTTTGAAGTGCAAAATGCACGAAGTGCTATTAAACCATATCAGATTTCATATAAAAAGGATGCTAATTTAATAATTTTTTGGGAGGCTTGTTTTTTTCCCCCCTCATTATGCATGAACAAGAAATTTTAAAAGTTGGATGCTCATTGTTCTACCAAATTTCAAGCAAAGTTTCAATTCATGCTTTGCCCGATTGTCTTGAGCCCCTATTCTAGTGTAAACCAATGTTAGCAATAGTGTCATATCTTGTCCTCAGATATTCCTAAGAATCAATCCAAAAGAAGCCGGACCAAAAAGTACAACATGAAAAAAAACAACCATTTAATGCAAAATAAATGCTGTACATATGTGCATGGTGATGTAAAACTAGGTTCTACGCTTCCTAAGAACACCATTTTTTGAGATGAGAAATGCAAAATATAAAAAAAAATATGCAACGCATTTAACTATACTAATCAATATGCAGTTCAACTAAAGCAAACAATTACAAAAGTAAATATGCAAAGATTTAAGTAAAAAAACTAAAAACACAAACAATTATGCGCCTGATGAACATAGAGAAAAAATATAACTCCAATCTATGTGAGCAATATTTCAAATAATATCTAAAACTATAGC
>NEWO01000024.1:1247081-1257092 GCA_003013225.1 Phalaenopsis aphrodite | reverse complement strand
TGCTTAATGAGCTGAACACGAGTTGTTCGTAAACAACGAGCCAAATTGACAGCCTTCTATAATAAGGTGGGTGGCAGCAAATGATGTCAAGAACATTACAAAAAATCTGGGTAAGAGCAAGTTTCTGAAGTTCAGAGCCATTGTTTGTGAGGAACATAAGTTACCACAGCACCTTCTTGTTCAATTTAGCTTGTTGCTCCAAAATAAAGACATGAGTTTTGTTGACCAAAGACAAAAATTTTCAATGTATCTTGCATTGGACTAAACAAATTTTATCATACAATTCCAGCAGAACCAAACAAGGTGACTTGACTTTCCAGTCATATCTTAGGAGAATTTTCATCATTAGGCATATCTAAATGTACCTTATATTGATGTTGATCATAGGTACAACCAATGCAAAAGCTCATGGAGATGCTTTGAGAAAGAAATTATGAACTGAAAAACTTAATTCATATTTCATGACTGCTGCTGAGTCGATAGAAATTTAAAATGGACTTGACCAATGCAACACATAATTGCATTTCTCTTGTCGGCTAGAGACCTTGTGCTCTACATCACATGGGGTCTTCTTTTGTTTTAGAAAGATTTTCTTCAGAAATTAAGAAAGATAGCCAGTCTTTGTGTTTTTCTCTCAATTTAGAAAAGAAACAATTAGTTATATATATCCCTTCGATTTATATGACTCATTTGGACTTTTATCCACTCTTTATAGAAAATACATATAAAATTGTGCTGAGTTCTCCCTAGAATATAATGTACAGCCAATTTTTGCAACAAACTAAACTCAATTGCGTATAAAAAATGATTCACCAATTAAAAACCTCAAGTATTTTTTGTAATATCTTTCGGTAACCTATTTTAAGCATCAAAATGTAAGCTCTGCATACACTTATCTATTTGTAAAAGAAAGCTTTAGGGGAAAAATATTTGAGAAATAATTATTACCATGTGTAACCATTTTTTTTATTTATTATGATCAAACTTCTAATCTTAGGAATATGTTAATGGGAGAATTTCATAGCATTGGTCAAATCATATGCCCTTGAAGCATTCTCCAACCTTTCTTACTCTTTCTACAAAAAATTTCAACCCAAGAAACTTCTTCAACTTTTGATTAGTTCATCAAAGTTCTCAATAAGACCTCATAAAAGTATATTTAGAATGCTTTTAAATACACCTGTATATATTATCTAGCCACTTTCTTATAATCCATATCAGCATTCTTATAATGATGCATATAATTAGTACAAAAGGCATGAATCTTTCCATATTCAAATATGATTCATTCATTGCATTATAACGCCAGCCATTTATGATATGTCAAACAGACAAGCACACAATCAAGTTTTAAAATAGCATCTAACAGCCTTTTTTATATGTGAGGCCAACTAATTATAAAGTGAAGAACTTGCGTCAACATCTCAATTGTAGCTCAAATACGGCTTGATAAGACTACCTTTTGCAAGATATTTAGTGCTCAAAAGGACAAAACAAATGGAATTGTTGTCCAAGAGGATTAAATGGAAAAATGGCAAAATCTATAGAAACTTCTAACAAGATGGTGTTTCCCACAACTCACAAAATGGAATTTGTTCCCAACATGGATAGCATGGTAGTTGGTTACTAATCTCAATTTGGTGCAAGCATCTCTTTCTCATCTGATTAGAGTGACAATAATGAGGTAATATTCTATCAAACTCACAAAGCTAGAACAAAAGCTTAAAGAAGTCAGGTTTCATTCTAAAATGGGTAATTGCCTACCAAATCATGTTGACAATTATGTAAATTTTATGCCAGATATATAACAATAGATGATATGAATAGATGCTTAATGTTTTCCAAGGCTGATTATCAAAGTCATAAAAGGATAATGTTACGACCAGCCTACTACTTATTCATACAGGAGTTAGTCGCATTGGTAGCAGTTCAAATGTTTACAGTTCTATTAATACTTCAAAACCTTGGATTTCAATGGATAATAAAGTTTAAGGTTCAAGGGGTTATGCTACCAATAAATATAGTTTAATTATTTCTATCAGCTCTCAACTTGTTATGTTGTTTAGCAATTCATTCCTCTTAAACATTCAACAACGTCTCCATGGGATGATTATACAGTAATCAACTTTTAAGCTTTAAAATGGTCAATATTTATGTTTGAGTTTTCAGAATGATAGACAATCATGTAATATTCATCTCCACTTTTTAGCTTTGTTTTTGAGAAAAATAACATGACAAAAAGAACCTAAGAAACTAAAACAGCTATACAAAACCTGTAAAAATTGAAAGTTCCTATCTCATATTAATGTTGCTACTAAATTCTAGTAACCACACCACCTTGTGTGTAAAATCCAAATCACATGGTTACACCTTTCACACTATACCCTAACAAACAAGACTCTGAGTTTCCAAAGATTTACCAAAACCTCTATATTAGTATAAATATCATTTAAAAATAAAGGCATACCCCACATTGGCAGAAACAATACAGGACAATGTAGCATTTACATCCACACCACCTAATTCCTATGTATTTACATATTGGAAACTTAAAACTTTGCTTTTTTACATTTATACCACCCAAATTTGCCATATCACATAAAAATACTACTGTTTTTTTTTATTATTATTTTTACAAAGTGAAATACACCTTTTCTGGCAATAGGTAACGTGGTATGTATGTGAAAATTGAAGTTTAAGAGTTAGATATGTAATTACGTAAGAATTTAGTGGTATTTATGTAAATCTTCCAACAATTAAATATGATAACCATTAGCCATACTGTTAAAATTTCAATTTATTATGTTGGATGGATTACAAGTTCACCAAGTGCTTCTAGTTCACAAGTCCAAGCAATAGTTTTACAAAAATAATAAAAGTTGATGAAAATGAAACAATCATCTTGTACAGTAAAAAGTAACATGTTTTATTTACTATTAAAGTAATTAAAAGGCCGATACCATGAATTGAGGCTAAGACCATTGTCAGCCTTGACAGTTCAAACGTTTTTAAATGTGTAACGTACTGTAAGGAACAGCATCAAAAGTGACATGGTTGAAGGGTTATAAGCAAGGCTATTAAATCCAAAGGAATTTAGATTTCTATTGATCACATAATCACAATACTTAAAAGACCATCAAAAGAACAACATCTATTCCACTCAGTGGTGTGAGAAATAGCAGCATCTTATCAATAAAAAATATGTATTCTTGATTGTATCATGCCACATCAGCATATAAAAAATTATACCAAAAAAAAAAAAAAAAGATAAAAGTCACACGTGTTATGCATGAAACCTTCAAAAGATCAAGATAGCCAGACATTAATGCATACACATTAATGAATTTAAATTTTCTTCTTTACTTTTGGGCCAATATCCAAAATCATAAATCAAAAGGTAGAGTGGGTGGCAGTACAGCAATTCTGTTGAAGCCAGATTTGTCATGTAGACTATGGCCAGAGCATAGAGCGTAAGGACCGAGGGAGGGAGAGAGACCGAAAAGAAAGAGATTTGCCCCGTAGAAGAAAAGAGGAGTGTTCTTGAGCTCTTTGATCGGTTCATTTCACTAAAGGTTTTGATTACAAGGAAGGAGAAGGTGAGAGAGTTTTCCCTACATGAGAAGTTGAGAAAGAAAAGCCCAAGAGTCCTTAATACATGCCACGGTTCTTATATTTATAGAAGATAAAAAAGGGTAAATAAAATAATACATCTTTACCCTTGATTTAAGGAAATGAGTAAAAGCTATTTTCGCCTTCTTATCTAGATTATTAAATTGTCTCAAGATCTATGCAGACCTTTTCTTAGTGTACACCATTAGAGGATCGATCGGACGAATTGACGTCCCAGCCGATCAGTTTTGTTTGATCGAGCGGTTTTATTGCGCGACCGGCGCATATCCTTGAAAGGTGAAGTTGGGCTCTAACCCTTCACTCACGTGGGTCTTTGTCTCCCTGATGGAACCTTTGTCTTGGGTTGGGTCCCATCTCTATGGGAGAAGGCCGCCTAGACTCCTCTTAGGGGGTGATTGTCGTCATACCCTTCGCGGAGCTTGTCGCTATTGGGCAGAGAACTATCTCCAAATTTTTGTCCAATCTAAGCTACAGAACTAGAGCTCATGGTGAGGAAAGTTCCTTGGCTAGCCCCTTATCACCGATCGGACGTCTATGGTGTCATTGCCAGTCATTTTTGGTGTCTTTAACCGATCAAATGTTCTAAGTTTCGTTGTTGATTTTGCTATTTGGATCCAAGTTCCCCGAGTTCTGGAATAAATTACATAAAATAGAATTCAACAAATAAATTCTTGCACATAAGGAGTAGTTATTGAATTTATTTAAAATACTGACAATAAGAAAAATTTTTAGCGGCAATCCCTTTAGTTTTGTCGGGCATCATAAGGAATTTTTAGCTGCAATAAAAGACAAAAATAATATTACCTTCTTGAAGAAAACATATTACTTCGTTTAACAATACCTCCTTAAAGCGACGGATTACTTCGTTGATATGATTTGGTCAGAAGCAAGTGTCCAATCGAAAGCAAGTGGTCGATCGGAGTGGTCGGCCACATTGGGGATCTTAGGTCCAAGCTATCGGCAAGGAGAGGTGGTCGATGTCGGGCATCCGAACGACTATAGATAAGTCGAGCGGAGAGGTGAGGCTGCCAGAGCGGCGTGGCGATCAGCTGGTGAAACAGTCGATCGGAAAGGCGGCCGAAGCGAAGAGACCACCACAAAATAGATAAGTCGGACCATAAGTCATTCATGCAGGGGACACTTCCGCGTTACTAAGAAGTCCAACAGCTATAGGTCGGTGAGGCGATATGTGTGTCTCTTCGCATGATAGGAGGAAAGGTGGGTTGTCGGCCTTCGCGAGGAGATGGCAGTCAATCCGATATGACCAGCGCAGTGATTCCCATGTGCAACAGAAGATACAAGGCAGGTGAGCGATCTTCACAAGGAGACGGCTGGTCGGTGAGATTTCAGCGTGTCTGAGAGGGAGGTCAACCGGAGGGCAGGTAGGACCAGCGCATCGAGTCGACCGACAAGTAGAAACAGCCGGCACGGTGGAAAAGTTGGTGGTGGAGCAATTGGCTATCACATGCTTCTCAAAAAAGGTGTTGACTTCCTATCAAGTGCCATTACAAAACCTAAGGCTTCCTAAAGGTTTTGTGTTTAAGGAAGGTTCAGTAGCTCATGATTCCAACCTTGTGAATTGCAAGAGCTTGGTGGATAACCTCTGCAAGAAGAACAATTGGTTGTTGAGCCTTAAACTATGGTTATTCAACTCTAAACATTGAGACCTCTGCTGATCGAGAGTTTGAGCCTCTCTTAACGCACAAGAGATCTAATAGAGCGGAGAAGAAAACTATAGCTCGGACTTTGAATAAATTTCGCAAGATCGGAGCTGGAAATATGCATATCTACGTGAAAAAAGTCGAAGTTTCTTGAAGACCACCGTCGGCGAAGAATAACTAGATTGAATCCGCTGTTGTGCAAGTTCCCCTTATGTACTCATTGCTATGAGTGTCTCTTTGAAGAGCTTTTTCACGATGTTGCTCGTCTACTTGTTAATGGCACTGGACCACACCAAATACTGAAGCCAAATTTGTCCTGCATACTGTGCCCAATGCATAGAGTGTACAGACTAAGGGAGAGAGAATGAAATAGACAAAAATTTGTCATCTCCCCGTAGGGGCGAAGAGGAATGTTCTCGGGCCTTAATACAAGGAAGGGGAAGGGGAAAGAGTTTTCCCTACATGAAAGATTGAGAGAGAAGAGCCCGAGAGCCTTAATACATGTCACAGTTCCTCTATTTATAGAAGATAAAAAAGAGTAAATATGATAATACATATTTCCCTTGCTTTAAGGAGGGAAGTACAAGTTATTTTTGTCTTCTTATCTAGACTGTTAAATTGTCTCGAAATCCGTGCAAGCCATTTTTGGGTGTACAAATTCTATGATTGTGCTGTCTCAATTTAAATAAAGAATGTAGAATCCAGTTAAGTTAAGACAATCTAGTAGTCCTAAATTCCACCCTTCGCTGATAAAAAAATACAGTGGCAACCAATTAATCATGTGAACACTTCTGCAACAATCAAGGATCATGCATAGAATACCCTTTCTATTTTTTCCATTCATCGGAAAAATCTTAAGAAAATTAAAGAAGATATGATGAACTGTCTTTACCTGTGAGAAAAACCCTATCCTCTGAAACCATAATTTTTTCTATAAATCAAAAGTGGAACCCAAGCACTTTCCTGAAAAGAAATCCAAAGCAAAGTTACTCAATTCACCTCCAACCAAGCTCCAGATATCGCTGCCTTTTACAGAACTAATAGGACAGCGTCTTCAACCATATGATTTCCATTCTGATACTTACGATAATAACCTGAAACAATACGACGCCAGCTATCAAAACAAACAATCTCATGAAAAGACATGTTAAACAAATTCCTTAATTTATAAAAGTTTGATAAAGACATAGATCAACAGCTCAACTACATCTTCTATTGCAATCGCAATAGATAACACCAAATTCCAGTCGTTGACCAGTTCTAGCCTCCGCGTATGTGAAAACAGATAAAATTATCATGTTCAAAGCAAAAGCCAATATAGACAATTTGGAACGTAAGAAAGAAAAATCAAGTAAATCGATGAAACAATAAGAAAAAAAAATAACTGGTCCCAAAAATTCTAGTTCTCCGAGCATGGGAATGAGAGAAAGAGAGACAATAAAAGAAAGCGAAGGCGGCGAATTCTCTACCTTAAAGAAGGCAGCCGATAACCGGAGACAAAGCGGTCGGAGCCGATCTCCCCGATCGATAACGTTTCAGTGAAGGCCGGGGAACCGTGGTGCAGGCTCCCCTTCGCCTGGGTAAAGGGACGTGAGACACCCCCAGGGTGAAGAAGATGGACTCCTACCTACGTCAGAGATTGAGTCTTGAAACTAGTTCAGAAGAGAGCTCCGAAAAGAGAACATTTATGGAACCACTCCGGTTTCGTCGACCACTTGACCTGTCCGTTCCTGAAAAAGACCCGCCCCGGCGCTTTCGTACGATTTCCGCCGGCTGTTTTTTTAGCGCGGAGCTGACCAACGAAATATCAAAACACGAATTTTTTTTCTTGGAATAAAAAAAAAATTACATATATATATATCATATAATTCTTATATATGTATATATCTAAATTTTAAATTTAATTTTTTTATTTATGCCTTCAATGTACACTTGAAGCAATATATTTTAGCTTTCTAAGTTAGTAATGATGATATTTTTATGCGAACTAGATTAAGGGTCAGCTTATTTATAAGCTGCTACGTAGAAGTTGTTTATCTGTTTGTTTAGTGTGGTTGTGTAGCAGCTGCTACAGTTGTTTTATAATAAAAAAAAGACTTATTTGCCCTTGGATTGATTGTTGTTTATAACAGAAACAATCCAAATTGAATAACTCATATATGAAAGCATAAATATGATTCAGCATTCCCAAAAAATCATAAGTACAAATAGTACAACAACAAAATGAAATATCACTAAACTGTGACTAATACATAGCAAAAAGTAAGCATTCCCAAAAAATCATGAGTTCAAATAGTACAACAACAAAATGAAATCTCACTAAAATGTGACTAATGCATAGCAAAAAGTAAAATTAAAACAACTAAAACAACAAATAACATTATGATGATATTGGATTTGAAGTTGAGATGTCTAATTTCATGAGAAATTTGTCTCTCCAAAGAAACTCCACATGTCATATTACTATCTGAAGTAAAATCGTCGAGCAAACTACTCACATGAAGAAGTCGTAGTCTCCTATAATCTATTCCTCAAACACCAATAAAAATTTCTCCCATACTTGTGTGTTTGTCTTAAAGCATGCAGAGAACACTGCAGTCCACAATAACAGTGCAAGAGTCTAGATGCACCATCAATTCTCGAACTCATAGTTTCTGAAGGTTTAAAATCACGAACAATCAGATGTGTCATTAACGAAAAACATTATTAAAGTTTCATATGGTTTTGAGGTATTAGAGCAAAGGAAAACCCATGGGAAAACCGTTGAATAATTTGTCATTGTAAGAACACAGAAGACCATAAAGAAAGGAGATCTTGGTTATTTTTAAACCTGAACTCCTGTGTTTGTTTGTGTCACCTTAAATACCATCCAGAAGAACCACAAAATTCAGATGACCGAAAGAACTTCTGCGTCTTGTAGGTAATTTCATATATGTTAAAACTCATACCAGCATATAGGTCATCTAGAAGAACCCCTAAGGTCATATGTCTCATCAAAAACCTCAAAACAAAACAAAAAAAAAACAACATGCTAGAAAAAAAATATATTATTATCCACAGTTGCCTGGGTGGCCACCTATGTGGGAACATGTACATAGGCAAAGATTGAAAAAATATTTTGCAATGAATTGAGCTTCCACATGAAAATATTAAGTGTTTTACAACACATATTGCATAAATGACTACAACATTTCACTCATTCATTATTGCACTTGTAATTTGCTCAACTTGTGATAATGATTGCCCTAGCCAATATCCATATGCTTCAGCAGGGACAAGTGAATGATCTTCATGTCTCTTTATTGACTTCATTTTTTTGTCGACCTTATTTCCCTTGACTTAACTTTGACAAGACTTCACTTGAGTTTGATTTTTATTAAAACCCTTAGCTTCTTTTTTTCTCTCCTAAGTCCATTGTAAGGCTCAAAACCCACATTTTGAAAATTGCTTGAAGCTTATTCTCACTAATAATTACCATGCAACCCAATTTGATGATCACTTCAAACAAGTTATGTGAAGATGTGCACTTAGGGTCTCTTTGCATGAAAATGGTCTTACGTTAAAAAATTTTCACTAGTCATTATTTTTGAAAACAGACTTTATTATTGTGTTTTTTTCATTGAAATCTTTAAATGTGTCCTTCCGTGCTCCCGTTTGGGCAACTTTTGAATAAATGATAATTTAAAGAGAGAAAACGATAATTATAAGAGAAAAATTGATAATTTGACCTTAACTCCTTCAAAAGAGCTTCAAATTAATTCCATCTTAGAAAAAAAAATTGTTTTAAACTTAAAACTACACCATTTTGACCAATAAAATTCAATAAAATGTTTTGGCCAAAATTAACTATTTTTTCTCTTCTGGCATAGAGCCCACTTTAACAAGTCATATCTCTCTATCAAGATTGAATTGACCAAAACTAATTGGATCATTAAAATATTCTTTGAATATTTCTCTATCAAATGGACCAAGGTCAATTTTTTTACTATAACCACCTCCAAACTTCAAATGACCATATCTTGAGCTAAAGAACCTCATATTTGAAAAGGTTTAGACTGTTGAAATCCTTTTTTTCCTCTTTCAAATAGAATATAAATTTAAATTTTCCCAATTATCTATGCAAAGTTAAGAATTTTCTCCCAAAATTGATCAAAACTATAATAATATCACTCAATCTAAACTAACCATTTAATTCCCCATATAACTACTCTTCTTTGGCCACATCACCCTTCTTTGCATTTAACTCTTAATGGTCCACATGTCAGCCACGAATTCCTATGATTTCCTTAAAAAATAATTAAATCCTAACCTTATTTTTCAAAATCTAACCTCCCTTTTAATCCTGGTCACTCCTTTTAACCAACTAGTCGATCAAGCAAGCCCAAATATCTCCACAATAGTAGGCGTAACCCCCCCAACTACCACTCCTCTTGATTCAATTCAAAAAGGAATTCAACATAAGAAAATTGTATACTATTTAAGTTATGTAGTTTCATTAAAGTTTCATCGTGCAATCTTCAAATTTTCTAAATCTTAACTTAAATTCATCAAATTCACTCCATGTTTCATACGTCTTTCCATCTTTTTTCTTCACATTATGTGATTTTGATGTCAATTCATAAAATCCATTTTATTTTCATTCTTTTAAAATCAAAACCAAAACCATCATGTCCAAATCATAAACTTTTGAGTTAATTACTTTGTGTTATGTTATCATTAC
>NEWO01000024.1:1219802-1247059 GCA_003013225.1 Phalaenopsis aphrodite | reverse complement strand
CACACACACACACACACACAAATATATAGATATATATATATATATATATATATATATATATATATATATATATATGAGACCTTAAGGTTTTTTGTTCTATCATCTCTTAATCGATTTTAATTGGCATAGTTACATTTGATCCCATGGCTTAAATATTTCTTAATGACCTATAATCACTCCAATTGAAACCTTAATTAAATTAATAACATTATACTCCACTTAATTTTTATCTAATCAACCTTTAAACCTCACTAATTAGCTTACCTGAAACATTAACATATTAATAAATCAAATAAAAAAATGCCAATCAACCATAAATTAACTTCAACAAACCATTTAAGTAACTTATTAATAATTTAATTAATTTGTTAATAACTTAAATAAATCATTAAGCATTTAATTAATTCATCAATAACTTAATTAACCATTTAAATATCTAAGTAACCAATTAATAACTTAATTAATAAATCAATAATTTAACCAATTAGTTAATATCTTAATTAACCACTTAAAATTTTAATTAATACATTAAATAACTTAATCAATCAATTGATAATTTAATTAACTCCATTAATAACCTTATTATTTAATAAACTATTTAATTAAATAATTAAACATTTAACCAATCCATTAATAATATAATTGAATAATTAAATAATCTAGTTAAATTTAAAAATTAATTTAATAATCTAATTAAAATATTAAAAACCTAATTAATCATTTAATTTATTAATAAAAAAAAGTGATTGGACAATTAATTGACTTTACTAATAGTGTAATTAATTATTAAATTTAAATAACAAGGCCATTAATAATTTAATTATTACTTAAACTATTAATAATTTAATAAAGTAATCAAATAAATTTAATGGATCATTAACCTAATTTGAATCTAATGAAGGGAAGAAATGTACTAATTACATGTATTTGTATATGTATGCAAAAATGTGTGTTAAATGTACTAATAAGATTATTTTAAAATACATATGTATATGTATGTACTATTATAGTTATATGTGTATAATTACTTGTTTATGTATATATGTGTATATATTAAAAGTCATTTTAACTTGTGTGTATATGTATATGTTAATGAATCATGGGAATACAAATATGGGGTATGCAAGTTAATTTATTAAATTCCTATGTTTATTTCATACAATAAGTAAATAACTTCATGTTCAAATTGTTTTAGGTATTTTTGTTCTCTTTTCATAAATGTGACATATCTATGCTTGTAAAAGGAAAATGAATACTAAAAGATTTTGTGATGAATGTGGTGAATTGCATGATATGTATGTTTCATGACTTGCACCATTTTTTAATAATGACTCCATGTTGAGAATGCTTGCTTATAGTGCCTTTCCTTTATAAAACATGTGATTAATGAGCTTTAGTTAGGAGAGTTTTTTTAGTAGATTTGATTGATGGATATGAAGTATAGGAGAAAGAATTGAATTCCTAGAGCTAAATAAATAGATGAGGCTGGTAATTGCATTAAAGCATTTAAAAAGAAAAAAATATTATATATATATATATAAATAAAGTAATTGTACTAAAAAAAATATTCAAAGTATAAATAACTCAATTAAATAAAATCTTTTCTATTAGAATTAAAAATGCTTTAAAATATAAAATATTTTAAAATTTAACTAACTTATGAAATGATTTTCTATGTTAATAAAATGAGCTAAAAAATATTTAATTTTTGTAATTTAGAAAAGTTCAAGGAGAAGTCTTTTTCAAATCTTTAATGTGCTTAAAAAAAATCCTTTCAAGAATTGATCTTCTCTTTTGAAAGCTTTTTAAATCTTTTCTAAGCCTTTCTCAAAAAAAAATAACCCCTTTAAAAGCTTAAAGAAAAATTCATAGAAAGCTAATTTAAAAGAGAATTTATTTTCAAAACTTAAATATTTTTTCAAATCTTAAGATTTCCTTTAAAGAAAACCTTTTTTTAGTTCCTTCAAAATATACTATCTCGATTACAACCAATATCTTAGGGAGAAAACAAAATTTAGGGATGATCGCGAAAACATTGTGATTGATAATTTGACCAGAACTTCACAGAATGGAAAAAAAAAATCAAACACTTAGAAAACATTGATTTGTCACAATAACTAATAATCATATGAGAAAACAAGTCAAATAATAATTATCAACCCCCTAAAAACCTAAAAGTGACCAACTCTAATTTTTATAACCACGCTCTAAGATAGCTCCAAACGATGTCCCCAGGATAACTAATATAGATGAAAACCTAGGACTACATGCACTCTAGAATAGTCCAGTCTAGAAGCTCTAGGTTGTTTTACTAGGTACCCAATAGAAAGACTTGAGGACTAGATATATAAAAAAATTGACCTAGCCCCTCGAACTATGAGAGTACCTTAGAATGAATAGCGTATGCTATGGAAGAAAATACTCAAATCGACTTTGTAGCGAGGACTATCTTAAGTCGTTATTATGGAAATAAGAGAGAACTCCTATTATTCTACTGGTTAATCGTCTGGGATATTAATATACTCGGAAAGATGGAAAGCCATGGCAACTTGACTAGGAACGTTGTTCCTAAATTTAGGTTAGTCCACATATAGCATCCTATTTGGAGACATTTAGGTTAGGGCTTCACCTTCATTCTAGAAATCCTCTACCCTTTGCTACCCTTTATAGTAGGATGTCTCTAAACTTAATCTAATTCAACTTAACCCAATCCTTTTAAAATCAAACCCAACCTTAATTCAACTTTATTCTATCAAAAACAATCCAACCTCAACTTACCTTTATCCAGTCCCAATTCTAAATCCATATTTAATTTCAATTAGATCCAAACTATTCAAAAGTCAACTATCGTGTGGATGCTAGGACTTACCACAACCACTAAATTGTCCACATCCGACCATCTCTCTCTCTCTCTTTAGGTGGTCTAGGATAGAGCATGCTCAGAAAACCTACTTCACTATAGTTGTAGCAATTACAAGTCCCCCGTGAACACCTGTCATTGTTGAGTTCAAGACAACCAAAGCTACTCATGTACCTGGAACTACAGTCGGAGCAAAGTGCATCCTCATGAGATTCTCCTCTTTGATGGTCGTCGCAATGGAAACAAGTGATGTTGGCAATGACGCAGTTGTTCTATTGTCATCGTTGTTGGCATTATTATGGAGTTGCCAGTTTGTCTTCCTTTGTATAGCAATTTCTCTTTGAATAACTCTCTCTCTCTAATCGTGTGGATGCTCGGACGAGAAAAGTGACCGGAGCGCTAAGGCATACAATGACAGCGACAAACAAATGAAATATACAGGGAAGCTTTTGTGAGGTGAACTTCGTATGGATAACCCTGAAGTGTATTCGTTTAATACACTTCGAATGCATAACCGTGAAAAAGACCTAACAAAAGCAAAACCACAACCAGAGATTCAAGTTATTGTACCTATTCTGGCGTTCGCTTCTTCCTATAAGGGCAAGCCCCTATAATTAGTTATATCTTAAGCAACTAAGGGTTACTTAAGAGAAATCTCAATTAAGGTTGTAACGTCCTCAAAAAGTTCAAATGTCATTGTGAATGAAAATAATTTCAATGTTCTATCCTAAAGGTAGAGGATTCTTGAAGGTTCCAAAGAATCCTGCAAAGATTCCAAACTATCCTAAGGTATTGTTTTGTTGTCAATAGTTTAGTTGATGTTCATATTTTGCTCCAAGTTTTGAATGTCCTTCCCAAAAAAATGGAGTTATCAAACCATAATAACATGCAAATTAAATCTAGGGTGATGTCTGTCTTTTGTCTTTAGCAACCCTGCAAAATAGAGTTAGCATGAAATATTTTAATTTTGTTTAATTGGTTGCTATTTTTATTTGATACAACCCAGTTAAGATGCCCATGGCTTTCTATCATCCCAGGGTTGTCAGGTTCCCTAATCTACTTAGTTTGAGAGGTAGTCTAACCTATTCCAACCAAAAGATTCATGTCAGTAACCATGGGTTGCATCATCCAAGAGATCTTCGTAGACCCCGAGTAGTGGGGTTCAAGTTGTGTTTGGAGATCTTTGTTCTTTAGGGTTTCATTCAAGTTTTAATATCTTTTTCAGATTTTAAGGGTTAAAAATTTTAGGTTTCTTAAGATTTTTTAGTTGGTTATATATATATATATTATCATTTTGTGTTTTATTATTAATATTACTTTTGTTTGGAACGACCTGGTCAAAATCTCATTGTTACATCGTCCCGGGATCATTGGAGATTTGCGGTTTGAGTAGTCACAAGTGACTGAATGATACTTTATTAGAAGCCATGGGTTGCCTCCTCCATCTTCTCAAACTAGGTGGCACTTTTAGGGTTCAAGTTTAAGTTTTAGTGTCTTTTAGAGTGAATTTTATGTCGTTTCGGTTAGATTGGTTTGTACCTTGGCCCAAAATTGCTCTGACTAAGGTTAAGTTAGCTTTTATTCTTCTATGAGAAGTCAAACACTCCTTAGCCTCTAATCAAAGTTAATTTGAGTTTGGATTAGCCCAAGTTAGGTCAGACCGATCCAAAAAGAGTCTCTAGGTAATCTGAGTTAACCTGAATTAGGTTGTTTTTTTTTTTCTCAAATTATCTTCAAACTTGTTTAGGCCAACCAAAGTTGAAGAAGATTAACCCAGTTTGGCTTAGTTTGATTGGGGTCAAACCAGTCCTACTTAGTTTAGATTGGTTCGGGGTAAGCCGAGTCAAACCAAGTCGAGTTAACTTGGGACCAAACCAAGTTAAGCTGAGCCGATCTGAGTTAACCCCTATGTCGAATCAAGTTTAAGTTAAATTATACTTGGATGAAGTCTAAGTTAATTTAAACTTGAGTTGCCTTCTAAGTCTAAGTTGGATTAGGCTTAAATCAGTCCTTGATTAAACTTGGTTTGAGACTTAAAATTAAGCTTGAAGTTGAGTCTCAAGTTGGGTCGATCCGAGTTAAGTTTAATTGCTTGGGGAAAAAGTTGACTTGGGTTAATTTGAGTTAGGCCAGGTTGACCTAGGGAATTGAGTTGATCTGGGTTAACCCGAGTTAGGTCGGGTTGACTGTGTGACTTGAGTTGAATTGGGTTAACCCGAGTAGGGTTGGGTTGAACAGGTGATTTGAGTTGAATTGGGTTAACCTAAGTTAGGTTAGGTTGAGTTGGTGATTTGAATTGAATTGGTTTAACCCGAGTTCGGTCGGGTTAACCTGGTGATTCAGTTGAATTTGGTTACCCCAAGTCAGGTTGCATTGACCCGGTGATTCAATTGAATTGGGTTAACCCGAGTTAGGTTGGGTTGACCTGATGATATGAGGTGAATTGGGTTAGCCCGAGTTAGGTCTGGGATCACCCGGTAATTCAGTTGAATTGGGTTAACCCGAGTTAGGTTAGGTTGACTAGTTGATTTAGTTGAATTCAGTCTAAGTTAAGTTAGACCCAAGAGAACTCCTGTTTTACTAAGTCCATGTTAGTTTGGATAGGCTATGTCTAGGTTGGGCTAGACCTCGAAAAAGTTCAAGTTAAACTAAATCTAAGTTAGATTAGACTTAGGATGGTTCACATTTAGGTTTAATGTGGGTTAGAGTTAAAGGATGGTTGAAATTTAAGTCTAAGTGAAGTTAAACCCAAGGTTGGTTAATGTATTAGGTCTAATGTGAGTTAGAGCTAAGGTGGTTTAAGCTAGGTCTAAGTTAGGTTAGATCCAGGGTTCATGCTTAGGTCTAATATGTAAGGGATGGTTGATGTTTAGGTCTAAGTTAAGTTAGACCTAGGGTTGGTTCATGTTGAATTTTGATCTAACTTGGTTAGACCTAAGAAAGTTTCATATTAGATCAGGTCTAATTTAGGTTACACCTAATGTGTAAGTGATGTCTAAGTTGAGTTAGATCTAAGGTTTGTTAGGTCTGATGTGGATTAGACCTAAAGCATGGGTTAGGACTAATGTGGGTTAGACCTAAGGTTCCAATTAGGTCTAATGTTGATTAGACCTAAGGTTTATGTTTAGTTTCCATCTAATTTGAGTTATACCTAAAAGGGAAGGTTTAATGTGGTTTAAGTAAGGCTTTAAGTCCAATTGGGTTAGACCTAAAAGGTTTAGGGTTTAGGTCTAATGTGCGTTAGACCTAAAAGGTTTAAGGTTTAGGTCTAATGTGGGTTAGACCTAAAAGGTTTAGGGTTTAGGTTTAATAATGGTTAGACCTATAAAGTTTTGATTGAGGTTAGGTCTAATTTAGGTTAGACCTAAAAGTTTTAGGTTGGTTTAGGTCTAATTTAGGTTAGACCAAGATCAAACCCAAATTAAACATGAGCTAGGTAAAATATGATTAAGGCTCAGACTTAACCTCAATTAGATTGGGTCCAATCCAATTATGAGTCCACTTAGGTTAGGTCTAAGTTGGGTTAGATCTAAACCAAACCCAAGCTCAAATTGGGCTAACCCTGGGCTATTAAGGTACTTCATGGTCAAGGGGGGTAACCATAACATTATTCCCTCAAGTCCCTGACATTTCCTTTAAGAGGTTAATTTTCGTTTTGTATTTTATACTTATTTTTTATGATATTGCACTTTAAAGGAAGATATTTTTATGTTTTTTATTGCAAGTATAATAGTTAAAGCAATTGGAGCGAACCGGGGTTAAAACGGAGCGAAATGGAGCATTGGAGAAATGCGCCTAGGTGTCAGCTTCTGACGCCCTAGTGCCACATATAGGCGTTTAGGCACTCAACCTTGCCAATTTTCCTGAGAAGGTGGCGCCAAGGCGCCACATACTGGCGCCTAGGCGCTAGTTATTTTACATGGCTTCTCGAGAAGATAGTGCCTATGCGCCACAGTTGGGGGCCTAGGCTCCAGAATTGTCCAGAAAAATTTTAGTAGTTTTTTTACACGAAATTGGAGTTATTTGGAGGGGGAAGCAGATCAAACATAGAAGAGAACAATTAGAGAAGTCTGAGGAGTTAAGAAAAGATTGCAGGAAAGCGAAGGAAGTGTGAGATTTCGTTTCTTTTATGTAATTTCATCTGAGAGATCTGAGTCAATTGTAAGGAATTGTTGTAGAAGTGCAAGGATAACTTGGAAATCACATTTGGTGGAGTTCTCTTCTATTCTCAGGGAAGAAGATAAGTCTTTTGCTTTTCATTGTCTTGTATTAAGTAATTGCATATTGTAAAACTTTGATTTGATATAAGATGATGTGTTCTGGTGTTTTCTTCATGTATTCTGAGTAATTTCTTTTCTCCTTCCTCTTGTGATGAAATAGTATCATTTGTATGATGTAGATTCAATTAGAATAAATTTTTATTCTTAACTGTGATGGTTTTTACTTTAAGCTTCATTTATATTTCAATTTAGCCAGTTGATGTGTTAAAATCTGTTGTGAATCGATAAAGCTTCAACAACTACTAAAAATCACATTGATTTATAGGGTGAATAAAAAGTAATCCGTATAATAGTGTAAATATATAGCGAGATAATTTTACCGGGGGTAATTTGGAGGTTTCTAGGATGACAGACATAAACACTTCATTGGTTAACCTAATTTCTTTATGCATTTGGAAAAGGGTAAAGAAAATGCATGCTCCTATTTGTCACAAATTTAATTAGTTATACTAGTTGTTCTACACCTACAATAAGTACTAATTTCATTAAAAGGGGAGGGTCTTTTTAATAGCTTAAATTTTCCTACTTTAATTATCAAGTAATATATGACTTTTTGATTAAACCCCGAATATCAAACCCACATAAGAGAATTATAATTTTTAAATAAGGAATTAGATAACAAACTCTACTTTAAAAAATATTCTTACTCAAAACTATAAATGCTAAAATAGGAATGAAAGTTTGAATCTTTTTGGTATTTTTTGATAATTGAACATTTAAAGTAAACAACTACTAAATTTAACTAGATATTTGTAAGATAAAGACAATATAAAGAAAAAATATTTTTCTTTATCATGAATTAGTAAGAAGTATAAGAATTCTGTTGTGAAAATATTCAAATTGTGTTGTGTCAAATAGGAGCAATATTATTTTTTACTCTTACTAGAGATACTATAAAGAACACTGGCTAATTTAAAGTTGAATAGTCTTAAAGACGGGATGGGTATGGAAGATAATAGCTCTCACTCTAAAGTTCCCTCTTCTCCCTTCACCTGAGGACTAACATCTTGTATCAAAACCTAAAACAATAAATCGAATTGGGGGTTTTAGTCTGTCACTCTAAAGTCCTCTAACTCTACGCCCTTCAAATTTTATTTCCCTATTTATTTGCACTCAACTATATGAATTACATTCTCATCCATACAATCTCATGTGATTCTTACCATTAGTTGACTGAGACAATACCATCTCAGATCTTAAATGTCCTCACAACAAATATTAACATATTAATTGGTCAAATCAAGAAGTAAATGAAGTACAATGTTTAAAATCATCACAACTTATTCCAACATTAAAGATTAATACTTCTCACAACTTTCATCTGATACTTAATCACTCATCATTTTAAGGAAAAATATAAAGAAAATTACTTAGAATTCATGGAGAAAACACAACCGCACTTAAGTTTTAAAGTAGAAATCATGTGAACAAACAAGAAGTCTAAATTAAAACCAAATATAGTCACAAAGATAAAAACTTATCTCAAATTCCTCTCCACCAAACTCTTAAAGTCCCTTTAAATCTTTTCTCTTCCTTTCTCTTACAATACTCTCTACTAATACACTACAACTCCTCCCTTCATTCTCTCTAAAAGTATCCTAATTAATCTATGAGAGATAGGCGTCAACGTCAAATTGAGTCTCCTTGAGGGGGGCACATTCAATCTAATCTAAGTCCTCTTTTATAATATTCCAAAAGATACTTTGGTGTCTCTATAAAATGTGTCCACATTCAATGAATCTTCGAAGAGTTGTCTCCTTTCAAAAGTCATTTGAATGTATTTTCATGTCCATTAACCATATCTCACGCTTTCACCAAGAGTTGCTTCAAACGTTCCTTCAAAAATTTGTCCAAATTCATTGAATCATCAACTACCTCTGACACTTAAGTGCGAGATATGTGGCGCTTAGGCGCGACTTTCTCTGTTATCCTGTCACTTAAGCACTAGTTCTGGGCGCTTAGGCTTCAGAGTTCTTTTGCACACATTCTTCATTTTTGCTCTAAATTTGATCTTTTTTCACTCATTTCATCATTTTTCATCGTTTTGACTGTACCTGAAAGAAAAACATACAAATATCTTCCTAAAAAATAGGTAAAAATGTGTACATAAATGTTATATATTTTAGGTGTATCACAAGGGTCTCATACTGAGAAGCCTGGGGAGCCGAGGATATCAGGAAGGAGGAGGCTTAGTCAACTGAGTGTTGCGAGAAAACAAGCTCGAAGGGTCAATGCTTACCAAAGTAGGAAGCAGAGGACCATGGAGGTTTGCCATCCCAAGAGGTGAAGCAGGCACAAGCTTCAGAAAGAAAAGTTTCGGGCCAAGGATGTCGGACAAAGAGGATAGGAGGTCAACAAAGGAGAAGGAGCACGTCAGGGAGTGTAGTGAGAGAGCTAGGGATGCCCCTATTTTTATTAAGTTTTCCTTTTTTGAATTATAAGTTATATGCATTGATTTCAAAGCAATTCACTGGTGTGCGAAACTATAGCGAAACGGGTGTCCTCCCTAAATGAAGTTGACGTTCCAAACACACTCGTATGGTATGTTTTGTCATCTGAGGTTATCTAGACAAGTTCATCGACGATCGGGTAGATTTAAGTCTGATTCGCGAGCGACGCTGTGACTGATATTCATCAATTTGGTCGGAGTCATCCTACAAGCCAAATGTTGACTGGTCATTGCCTGAGCGATGACCAAAGTCTAGCAAAACGCTTTCGGCAGCGAGTCGTTCAGCCCGTGTTGAAGGATCTCAAATTTGTACTACGAGGGCCTTTATTTTATTTAAAATTTATTTTAAATTTTTTACCAGTGAATTGTGCGTGAATTGTGGTGTTTATGTGTATCGTTTATGTGGACGTGTATGTGTATGCAGTGCTTCAAAGATCGAAACATGCTAAGCCCAAGAGGTCATCCTAGGGCTTCTATTATCCTTATAGAAACTCGACCTGATTTTCAATATGTATGCTCCAATCAACTCCATTGACTCTTGAGAATTTGAAACCAAACATACGAGACTTGAAGGACTGAAGAAGTTTAAATTTCTAAATGGGGTGGGTCCCCTCGGTAATCCTCTGGAGAGTCAATATAAAGTCCTATGATTAGATCCTAGACTCTATAAAAGAAATAAACCTCACCAAAAAAGAGGTCAACACTTGGATGGTATGACTGTCATCAGATCAATTTGTACTCCTTTTTCAAGGCATCAACAAATAAGATTTCACTTTTCTAACAAAATTTGCCAATAATTACCTATTTGCAGCTATTGTGATAGAAGAAAACTAGATTGACTAAAATGTCAATAACTGGATATTTCCCAACAATAAAAAGAGTGTTGATGAACTAAAAAAACAGAATGAAATAAAACAAAATAAAATAAAGTAAAACAAAATCAAATAAAATCAAAATGAAACAAATTGTAAAAGAAAACAACAAACAAAGAAAAAAGAAATAAAATGAATTATGAATGGACCTAATAAATTTGAAATTGAAAACCAAATAAAAAAATGTCCAAAACAAACAAAGAAACAAATAAATAAACATGAATAAAAAAACAAAGAAAAGAAAAGAACAAAGAAACAAACAAACAAAATAAAAAATAAAAACAAGAAAATATAATAAAACGTGAAAGTTTCAAAATAAATTCCTTTCAGATTTTTGAACCTAGTTAGATTGAACAATTTCAATCTTTTGCTAGAGTCATTCTTCTTCAACTAGGGCTTCCTTCCATAGAAACTCCTAGTTTTTCACCTTGTGAAAGGGGTTTTAGCTAGTTTTATTTTATATAACTGTACCCTTCTACATGTTCCTCTCCAAATCTTTTCAAAAATTTCAAATCATTCTTAAGGTTTAGGTTTAAGGCTCCCTAAAATAGATTAAGGCATTCTTCTCCTCGACTAGTTTCAGTTTTGATGTAAGTCCCACATTGGTAGCAAAGTCTGATTTGTCAAATCACACTAATCACCTTTCATGTTTGATGTGAGTCTCCATACTTTCCATCTTAATATGATCAGGAAATTTCAAATCCTTCTTGAGGTTTAGGTGTAAGTCACCCTTAAATGGATTAAGACATCCTGCTGCTTAACTAGGTTTAGATTGGGTGCAGGTTCCCACGTTGGCAACAAAACCCAATCTGAACTTATTGAATTATTTGGCTTTCGATATACAAATATGATATATTCCCCAATATTAACATTTAAAATTATAAATTTGTATGTTCACAATATTTCATCATGTTATATATATTTATGTGTGTTGTGTGTGTGTGGAAAGAAAAATATCCTACTAACCTCCTCATCAGAGAGTTAATTTCTTGCAGGCATGAAGGCAATGTTGCATGAAACTCAGTCAACTAATTAAATTGCAGGCCAACGCATTACCATCTTTGTTTAAAATGCCATAACTTATTTCCACTAATATAAATATAAAGAATGGACAGAATAAGGTGACCCTCAAGCACACAGAAAATGCTGCAGTATAATTGCATAGTTAAGAAACATGCTGGTAGAAAATTCTTCTAACATCATTAACTCTGCACAAAATTTACATAATCGGTATCATAAAACTCCTTACTCTTCCCTGGGAATCCACCTGCTCCACCATATCCTCTTACTCTGCCTGGTTATCTCCTCCATGCTCACGCCGAGTGTTTTAACAATTTTCCTTTGGAGAAGAAGAAACGATGCCAGCGCATTCCTCTGCTCACTCCCTTTCTTTGGCTCTATTTCCTGTAAATTCAACACTATGATTTTGTAACAAATACAAAGACAGAGACAATCAATCTACCTAACACTTTGCATGTATGCATTATATTGCCCTTAGAATGATTATATTTACCCTCAACTCCTGAAGTTGTACTTCTGTGAAACCTCCTCCTGATTTAGTGCCTGATCTTGCCATAAGACCAACTAGCCACTGAGCAGCTTCACTGTAATCCTGATGAGTTGCACGAAACCACTGCAGCCTCAGATTCTGCATGTAAGATAGACCTAATAACCCTTCCTGGTTGAAGTAAGGATGAGCTAATGCAGCTTTTGCACTAATTCTTTGACGTGCTTTATATAGAACCATGGAGGTTAGGAGATCCCAGCCAATCCCACCATCTAAATCTAAAAGTTCAAAACCCTTCCTCAGATCAGAGCTAGCGCGAGGTTCGGCCATCTTCCTCCATGCTTCGAGATCATATCCACACCTCTTTAATTGACGGTTAAATTGTATGAGGCTACTATCACTTCGTAATGACGGAAATGCCTGCCACGAAATCCAAGTGCCTTATAATGAATGAGCAAAAGGGCACTATAATGGAATGTTTACATGCATACCACTCAATTCCTATGTATTTGCATATCTAACAACTAAAGTTACAATATTTACACACAAAAGGGTGTATTTCACTTTTTAAAAGTTAAAATAGTGGCATTTTTTTATGTGATATAAGAGATTTAGGAGGTATAAATGTTAAAAGTAAAGTTTACGTGTTAGATATGTAAATATAAAGGAATTGGGTGGTGGGTATGCAAATGCCCCTGGAGTTAGCTACTAACCATCTGCAAGAATACAAGTCCCAAGCTGTACACGTCAAATCTATCTGGTAAGTTCATCTGTCAAAAAATAAAATACGGAAAGAACTTAGAATTTGATTGAGTTTGAAAGAAAAGTGATTAGAAGAGAAGCCAAAAGGAGAAATAGAAGCAAAGAAGAAATGAAGCTTGCTCACATCAAAGAAATTATACAACCTGCCACAAGACAGGGGATAATGCAGTTGCAACTGGAGCAGAAGGTGCGGATGGGGTTTGTGTGCTCATAATATATTGCTCAGGTGCAGCATACCTAGACAATATAACAAGTATCGATTTGTAACATTCATAATATGACCTCAAAGCACCTAAATGTATTTTCTCGGCATTTACCAAACACTTGGTGTTCTATCCAAAATACAATTTCAATTGTATACACTTCCGGAATAATGTGCTGGATTATTCAGATATTTCTATTTGTTTCTCTAGCTTCAACTTTAAAACTTTATACACTTCAGTATGAGTATGGGTAGAATAAAAAGATGTACAAGGAAGAAGCCTAAAATGACAAACATTCAAAGATAAGATAGAGTATTCTCATAATAGTACTTCTCAACACGTACCGTGGATCCAAAAGGAACTCCTTCGGAACATAATTAATGCCAACGCGTAAATCTGCTGCTGCTCCAAGGTCAATGATTTTGAATGTGCGTGACCCTGCATAAAAAAGTAAAAATTGAGGTATTGAGCAATCTTCTACTTAAAATAACAGGCTTTTCAGTATTATATAAGTACTGAAGTAATATGTACAACCTTCAGAAAATATTATGTTTTGCGGTTTTATGTCCCTGTGCACAATCCCTGTCGAATGAAGTGAATCAAGAGCGAACAGAAGTTGCCTCATTATGGTTTGGATAATTTTATTTTCACGCTCCAAGTACTTGGGCAGATCTTGAACCTCTCCAAGAATTTTTGCCTCTACCTGAAACCATCATAGTAAAATTGGTAATTTCACAAAGAGAATTTATGATTTAAAATTAACAAATATATTCAGTCGGTGAACATGATACTTATTCAAGTATACCATAGATATAATAGTCAATGGGTATAGCATTCAAGAGTCACTCCGAAAAAAATGTTCGATACAATTTTAACAAAAGGATGATTGTATGGTAAAATAGAAATAAAGATCTGATGATTTCACAAAGTTTTATGTACGGTTGCCTAACTATATCCATTTAAGAGGAGACAGAAAATGCAACCTTATTTTCCATCTGCACTTTTAACTTATTTTGTACCATCATCAAGAAATAGTGATCATATATACTGCATCTTACGCTTGCAACATGCATGATTCTTTCTTGGGCTAAGCATTTGCATAACCAATACAAATGAGATCACTGTTATTCAAACATGCACTTTTTAGATATTTTTACTCTTCCTTGTATTCAAAGAATTGGATTAATAGACATCTGCGGCAAGCGGTGCTGAGATCTGTAAAAACAATCTTGAATAAGGTGATCTATTACAGCCAAAACAGCTTCTTCAAATGATAAATAATTTTAAAGAATAAAAAATATTGGTCTGAAGACAAAAGAAATGTTGAATAACTTTCAGAAATTTAATTTTTACCCTATTAAAAAAGGAAATTGATAGAAAATAAGAGTATCTTTCAGAATTTAGTCCATCAGAAAAAAATAGCTATGTTGATGATTGAAGAAAATGCTGGTGATGTTAATGACAACTAAACTTCCAAGAGCTTTTTCTATTTCCTTGTGATTAACCCTATCTATCTTTCAATCACTCTATTCTCTGATCACCCAAAGTGATTTCAAAAAGCGAGACCTGGAATCCTATAATATAATATGGCTATGATCCCAAAGTTGCCACCCTTTTTGTCTCCCTTGAGCTTTTTCAATAAACTTATAAAAACTCTTACACTCATAACTGACCACAACGCCTTGAATAGTCATTGCAGTGTAAGCCTTCAAATAGTTCGATGCATCTAAATTAGACTTATACATAGCACCCCCACACCTTTTGTTGGCATCTAAATTAGACTTATACATAGCCCCCCACACCTTTTGTTGGTACCCAACAACTATAGTTCATGGAAACGTTAAACTTTATTCTGTGATAGCACCAAACCTTAATGGATAGTTGTGCATGAGATCTACTAACCCCACTAAAGTTTATTCAGTAACTGTTGAGCTACTTGATAGTTTAACATGCGTACCCTGCGTTTTACCTTTAATGCTTGATCCTGAAATTATATGGCTATGATGACCTTAAATTTAACAATCCAGATAGCAACCACATCAATTCCCCTCCACTTGAGCCATCTATATATATCAAAGGAGTTGAAGATTATAATTTATTTGGATCTAATGCTCAAATTCTTAGACTTAGTTTCCATGCTTATGGATCTTACTCTTTATGATTATATAAATGATGAGAAAGGCTCCAAATTATATTTATACTTCATGCTCCAGGTAAAGAATCTTCTTCCAAGAAGTATATTTTCATCCATGAAGAAAAAATGACTCCATTTGTGATGCCTCCTTTGTCCACTCTTCCTCCTAGAATTCAATCTTCTGGCTCTTCATGGGTTTATGCTAGCTCCCCTTCCAAAAATTCTTTATGACACTCTTAGATTGACTTGTATAGTCCATTAGTGACTCATTTTATGAAGACTACCATAATGAAGCAGTTAATTCACCCAAAAGTTTTGGTGATACTGAACCATAAGGTAGCCCCATCATAGTCGCCACGAAGTTTAGTCACAAAAACCTTATTTACCCTTGCACCAAAAAAGATCCAAGCCGATGACCTCCTCTCTAGAAGAAAAGTGGTTGTCACATAAGCTATGCAATCTTAGGAAGAAGCATTGGAGGAAGAGAACTTTGAAGCTGTTGAGGAGGATTCAAACTTTAAGAAGGTAACCAAGGAACTAAAGTTATAAACTTGTTAAATAAGAAGATATAACCATAGTGGGTCCCTAACTCCACTCAATCTTTCACATCATTTATTTCAATCCTTTGAACATATTAATTTAATCCCTTTGAGTTATAACTGAAAAATTACCGAGATGTTACCATGCATAGCATAAGTTGCAATATCAGGTGGGAAAGTTTCAACATCCTCACAAAATTCCCGAAGGCAAATCAAAACTTTTTGCAACTGTAAGATATAGAGAGAGTTGACAACTAAGAGGAAGGAGGCAATGGAGCAAAGCTAAGGTAAGCTCCAAGAAAGGATTCTGAAAAATTCTAAGTACCGTCCTCTTTCAATAACTGCCTTGAAGAAGCCTCAAGCACTAGAGCTAAGAGATGCTCAAATAGAGGCGATTGAGCGTGATATTTACTTGTTGTAAGCCTACAAATATATCGATTTTACCACCATCACTAACTCTAAAATCACCATGTTGTGGTAAAACAAGGTTCGAAGAATTATGGTCCTTCCATGTGATAGGATTCTACTATCCGCAAACAATCTAAGCATTCTTCAAACCATGTAGATAAATTAGTTATTAGCTCCTCCTTGGCACAAAAGATTAAATAACAATAGGGTTTGTAATAGATTTTTTTTTTTCAGGTACAAGTGAAAAATATCACAAATAAATTATACAAAAAATTTTAACATTTTACAACAACAACAAGCCTTTATCCCACTAAGTGGGGCCGGCTACATGAATCCTTTTCTCCATTGCGTCCTATTGAGTATCATATTTTCATTTAATTCTGATAAATTAAGATCGTTTTTTATACAATATGTCAAAGTCTTTCTAGGTCTACCTCTGTCTTTCTTAACATAAGTTGAATCTAAAACATCTACTCTCTTAATCAGATTATCAGATGGTCGACGTTTAATGTGACCAAACCATCAAAGACGACTCTCTCTAATTTTATGCACCACTGGAACTACACCAACTCTATCATGGATACATTCATTTCACATTTTGTCTCCAAGTGTCAAGTCACTCATCCACCTAAGCATTATCATCTCGACAACACTTAACTTTGTTTTATGCTTCTCTTTTAACATTGTCAATGCCAGATCCCAAGCCCCGGATGTGAAATGTGAAGGGTTGCGTTAGGAAGTCAATAAACAGTGTAAAATTTATCGAAAAATCATGATAATTTTAACCTTTTTAAATCATAAAAAATCATTCCATTGCAATCTACACTTCGAAACAATCATTTTAATATATAAAAGTATATGCCAATTTTAAAAATGAGGAAGTTGAGGAATTAGTTTCCATTGTGATTAAATTTTTCAAAAATTATTTTTTAATCATACTCTTCACAGATTACTTCTGCAAACTTTCATTTTTCCATTTACCATGGCACGCATTGGCTATGATATCAAGAAACAGTGGTAATTTGGTTTAAGAAAAATAAATAAATCAATATATATATATATATATATATATATATATATGTTGCACCGCGTACTTAGATCAATTGGTCAGACATCTGCTTGTCAGTTGTAAGTCCCCTCTGGTCTAGGCTTCGATTCCCCCCGAGTGTAGGGTGAGGTACTCAAATTATAGGCACAAGAGGAATGGTCGGGGCTCTTATCATAGCCTCCAACCATTCCTTTTTTAACTATATATATATAATAAATGAATACTAAATCTATAATACTCATTTCCCCAACCCTAAGCTCCAATAGTTAAAACAGAGAGGTGAAATAAGAGCAGGGCGCAGAGTAGAAGGGATGAAAAGAAGATGAAAAAGGGAAGGGAAAAGAAAAACAAGATGAGAAGAAGAAGATGAAGAAGAGTATGAGGAGTGGGAGAGGAGGAATGGAAGAAAAAATGTGAGGTTAGCTAGTGCTTTGATTTAAATTTTGGATTTTAGTTTTTTTAAAAGAATCAATTTCTAATCGGAGTGGCAGATTTCAATACTTAAATGAGAAGTAATTGTGAGATAGTTTACACACGAAAACAATTTCAAGGCACTTGATTCGAAACCATCAATTGAATAATATATACAAATTTAAAACAAATGATTTTTCTTTAACCATTTGCATGTGCATTTATATGTAAATTAGATTGATAGTTACACTGCAATGTAAAGTCTATGTATTATGGAATGCATGTTTACTGCTTATTATTCACGCGTAAATGACGACATGAAAATTTTATTGAGGCGAGTTTGCAAATAAAAGCATGGTGGAATATAGCTTTAAGCCCAGTATTAGTATTGCACCATACGAGACTCTTTATAAAAAAAAATTCATGTAACCCTTAGGTTGGTCAAGATTAGTGAGAGATAATTTTTTGAACTTCAACTAATTGATCAAGATTCTAAAAAGGATCTTCATATTCGAGGTCAACAACACACAACTTAGGAGGGTCAAAGGATATATTTTAACCATAAGCAAAAAGAGAATGAATTTAAAATTTGAGATCATATGTTTTTTAAAGTATCACATATGCATGGAGTCATAAGATTTGGCTAGGGTGGAAAGCTTCAACCTTGCTTTAGTAGTCCTTTCAGGATGTTGGATCATGATTTTCTGCAATTCTACAACACCAAGGAAAGAGCTAAAAAAAGGGTGATTTATAACTACGAAAATAGAGAATAAAAATGAAAACATGAGATCTTATCTTCTGTTTTCGATATCCCCCTCAAATTACAATGATTATCCTAATTTATAGATAGGTTCGCTTATGGATTACATTACACTCGGATTACACATATGGATTACATTATCCTAATCTATCTCTTTTGCCCTCATCTGACAACTATGTTATAAACTATGTTAATATTATCATTATCACCCAGCATTGATAATCGTTCCTTATAAAATAACTTTCCTCAAATGAAGCTTGCTAGTGACACCTCTATCAATCAACTCGACAATGGGGAGAGTTGATCTCTTCAGGCAAATAGATCATATTGAGAGTTTTGTCAACTTGACTATGGGGCGTACTAGGCTTCCTTGACAAATTATTGAGCTAGCAGAAGCTGAATAGACATCTATATGCAAATCATCATTGACAAGCAATTGATCGAAACTACCTGGTTGGTCGATCGGTCAGTCTAACTGCTCTGGTTGAATTGTATAGTTGGCATAGTGAGTTATCTCACTTCATATCTTGGACCAGTTCTAAACCTGCTCCATAAATTTTGTCCATACAGAGAAGATCAAAAAAGTCGGTAGAGTATCATATCGCTTAGCTCTTCCTCTAAGCAAAGCAAACATGCAGAATATTTTTCACGTCTCGCTACCATGATGCTGTGCTCATGATGACTCATATTATGAAGTAACCATTAAAAATGAGAGAAGATTTACATTAATGAAGAGATATTGGAGTGTATTTGATGAGGAAAGTTTGACATTTTTGTCATCAATTGATTCATTTTCTCATTGTACCTTGAAAGAATAAGTCAAAACGAGAAGCAGCTTAAGAGATTGAAGAAGAGATGATCGCGAAATAACTGCAACTTTTCCAAAAATACGGTAAAATTAACGAATTTATTATGAAGCAACTTACCGGAAAATTTGTTTTAATTGTGCGGAAGAAGAGGGGTGGGGTGGTGAAGGGGTGGGGCGGTGGGGTATTATATAGCAAACCGAGCTAAATCAATTTACACCAAACCACATGCCTTACAAGTCGTATGCCTCACCTCTCCTATCGTGAGCCACCCCTTTGATCGCACCGCCTTCCTAATAGCATGGTTTATGCCATCTCTTGTGCCCAATTTCTCGCGCTTGTCTTGCCACCATAAGTCTCCATATAAGGACAATCAAGGGCTATGACATCATCATCCCTGGACTCTTTCCTCATGGTCATCAAACTTCCCCGAGCGCCAGGTGCCTTCCCACTTCTCCCAAATATCTCTCTTCGCCTTCTCCAACCAAAGTTAGCCATTTTCCTCCTTTCTCCTTCAAACCAATAGTCATTAAAACCAACTCATCCACAACCACTTACGCCTTCCCAATTCCCCCTTTCTCAGCTGCCAAACTTCAATGCATCCATCTTTCTCTTTCCCTTCAAACTTGAGAAAGCAACCGACTCCTACCTAGTTTCTCTCCTCTACTCTTCTTGGTTGCAGATTGGAAGCCTTCTCGTATTTCTTCAACGGTGAGCCCATATCATTTTTTCATGCTTTCTTAAGTCATCTTCTTCCATCACTGCACCATTAACACACAAAGTACCCAATTATTTGCTAATTAGAATACCAATATGTTACCTTTTGTGTATAATAAAATAATAAATTGTTGTTAATTAGAGGTATAAATTTAGTTGTTAACATTAAGTAGGGAAAAAATTTATTGTAAATTTGCAAAATAAGCCCAATGATTATATCAATAATAATTAATTTGGATTGACTATAGGGTAATTTTTCATTTTAGTTAGCTTTTTTATTCTTAATATTGTTTGAGCTTGATCAATTGACTTAGGATTCTTGTTGCATAGGGTTTTCAAATTACGTCCCACCTAGCATCATTGGTTAAACTCCTATTAGAGTCAAAGTTTGGTAACTTATCTCGAGGTAAGTACCTATTATTTATTAAGAGATAGCCATACAATTTGTTGTTAGGACTATTATCATTATCATTTGTCTGAGGTTCATGCCAACTTTGTAGATTTGAGAGCCTTGACAAAGTAATTTATTTAAGTTATTATATTCAAGTTGTAGAACTCTTTTATTGTTCATAATGAGTTGGTAGATTGCATAAATAGTCTATCTTAATTTATTGTTGTATATCTACTTGCATATTATATTATGTTTGTAGCAATGTTTACTTTTTTTGCCTGTTATTTTGACTATATTCATGCAAAATTTAGTGTTTACCAACAATACTTGTCATATGGTTTATAAAATAGCCATTACAAATTTGTAGAGTTATATGCTTGTATGCAATTATGTGTACTTTTGTAGAGCTTTTTTTGCATATTGGTTTGTCAGACTGACAATCCCACAGATTATGACTTTACATAAAATCATAAATTTCTTTGTGTTGGTGTTTACCTTCTCAGTTTCAAGATTTCTAGCATAGCCGACTATATATATATAGACACACACACACACACACACACACACACACACACACACACACACACACACACACACAAACAACAACAACAACAAAAACAAAACCTTTATCCCACTAATTGGGGTCGGCTACATGAATCTTTTTCTCCATTGCGTCCTATTTAGTGACATATTTCATTTAATTCTAATAAATTAAGATCATTTTTTATACAATAAGCCCAAGTCTTTCTAGGTCTACCTCTGCATTTCATAACATAAGTCGAATATAAATTAGCTACTCCCCTAATTGGATCATCAGATGGTCAATGTTTAATGTGACAAAACCATCCAATACGACTCTCTCTAATTTTGTCTGTCACTAGAGCTACACCAACCCTATCACAGATATGATCATTTCACATTCTGTCTCAAAGTTTAAAGCCACTCATCCACCTAATCATTCTCATCTCAGTAACACTTAACTTAGTTTTATGCTTCTCTTTTATAGGCCAACATTCAACGCATAGAGCATTCACCGCTATCTTATAAAATTTTCCTTTCAGTCTAAGCGGTACCTTCCTAACACACATTAGGCCCAAAGAATTCCTCCACTTCAACCAACCAACTTGAATTCTACAAATAGCATCCCCATCTATATCACCATCGCTTTGAACAATAGACCCAAGATATCTAAATCGTTCACACCTTTTAATAATTTGATCAACCAAATCTACACTTCTGTCATTAGAGCTACTACTACTAAAATTACATTCCATATATTCAGTTTTAGTTCTACTTAAACGAAAGCCTTTAAACTCCAATGTAGACCTTTATAATTCAAGTTTTTATTGAGCTTTTTCTCTAGTCTTATCCACGAGAAGAATATCATCAGCAAAAAGCATACGCCAAGATACATCCTCCTGTAAATGTCCAGTAAGACCATCCATACTAAAGCAAAAAAAGCCGATCCCTAATGTAATCCAATAGATGTAGAAAAATATTTGGTCAATCATTTTTCTGTTCGAACACAAGTAACAACCCCAATATACATATCTTTAACAACTTGAATATAAGTCATATCAACACCTTTCTTCTCAAGAACCCTCCAAAGGTATCTCTTGGAACGTTATCGTAAACCTTTTCTAAATCAATAAAAATCATATATAGATCTTCCTTATAATCTCTAAACTTCTCCATCAAACCTATTAATAAATGTATATCTTTCATAGTAGACCTACTCAGCATAAATCTTGATTGTAAAATCATATAAGCAGTTCTAAAAACTTTAAAATGCTCTCCAAATTCAGAATCATGATAATGCCTAATAATACTCTCTATCTCTTCCAAAGGCATACTTCTCTTGATGATCTGGTCATTATACTTTCTAAAGAGATAGACTTCATCACCAAAATAAATTCGGCATTCAAGCTAAATTTCTTCATTCGATTATATGAGAAGTTATAAAGAATGATATCACTATGTAATTGACTATATTCACATACCAAGTGATAGTTTGCTTATCCATAACAAACTACTCGTCCAGAAAACTCTCATTAATTGCAACACTTCAATACTCATAATTTGTTTGATCAAGCCTAAACAGGTAGTCAGCTACTCGATCCTCAGTAAACTTTTTACCACAAATCTCAAGATAAAATTCTAGTAATAGAAGAACCCAACCAATCAAATGTGGCATTACATTCTTCTTAGTTGTGAAATATTTGATCGTAGAATAATCAGTCTAAACAATCACCTTAGTACCAATAAAAAAGGACCTAAAGTTGTCAAATGCAAATTCATTGTCAACAACTCTTTTGTAATATTCAAGTAGTTAATTTGGGCATCATTCAAAATTTTGTAGGCATAATAAATGATACACAAATTTTTAATTAACATTTGCCTAATATAACTCCAACAATATAATCATTCGCATAACACAAAAGCTCAAAAGAATTGTGCAAATTAGATATTACTATAACTAGTACGATGAATAGCTTTTGCTTAAGAAGCTCAAAATTTCAAGACACTCACAAATGAAATCTAAATGAATTTTTTTCTCTAATAAGTGACAAAAAAGTTATAGAAATTTTTTATACATTATCAATAAAATCCAGCGTCCTAAGAAGCTCCTAATCCTTTTTGTCGATATAGGTGGGGGTAAATTTTCTATTACCTAGATTTTATCATAAATTATCTTCATATTCTTCAGAAAATTTATGCACTAGAACAATTCATTCAGTAACATGAACTGATATTTTCTTAATTTAGCGTCAAATTAGTCTCTTAACATCTTTGCAAAACACATACAAAATGTTCAAGAAACAAGTCAAAGGAGATTGCAAACATAAAAAAATAAACCATGAACACCTCAAAGCCCCACTTAATAAGATAAAAAATGGCCATCATACACCTAAAAAATGTAGCAAGGGCATAACATAATCCGAAGAGCATCCTCCTAAAAGCAAAAGTTTCGCTGAGATTATTGAAGGTTATTTTGTCCTAGTCTTCTGGTGCTATAAGAATATGATGATAACCGAGCAGTGATCTAAAAATATAAATATGGTATCCAGCCAACCTATCCAACATCCAGTTAGAAAAAGGCAGTAGAAAATGATCCTTTCTAGTTATGTTATTCAACTTTCTATAAAAATGTAGGTGTCAATTACAGTCTCAAATTCTCCAAATTTTATTTTGATTTTGATTCATTTCGAACTTCATTAACTATAATGCAATATTTTACATTATTTATTTGATCTTGTTAAAATTTCTTGATCTATGTTAGAAAATAGAGATAAAATCTCTTATTGAATTTTAAGAGATGTAACTTCATGCATCATCCCAATAAAAAGTCTTAATCAATTCAATCAAATTATCCTGATTGTTTGATTCTTGACTTTCAATATGACCTATCAAAACATAATCCTAAAATGCAAACTAGTTAATAACATAAATAGAAACTTTGAGTTAAAGTTAAATTGTTGCAACTTACTGAGAAGATTGTTTTTTGAAAATTTTATCAATATACTCTAATGAATTCATCATATCATGACTATTTTTCACTGTTTGTTTATACATGGAATTTGTTTCTTTAATTACATGCTTTATAAACAAAATTTATCATCACTTATAATTTCTTCCAAACTTGAAAATAATTCACTATAAAGCATTAGATTAAAGAAATCCTAATGTTTTTTTTAATAATAAAACATAAAAGATAACATGCATAATTTATTTTCAAAAAAAATCAAAGTAATTTAAACACAAAGTATATACCATAATAAAAGAAAATGATGATCATATTTGTCAATATAATCAGAAATATGTAGGCTGTCGGTTAATATGATCTTAACATTCAATATAATCTTATAACTTCATCTCTTTAAATGAGAGCATAATCACAAATAAAAATTGGAATGGCAGGATTATGCTCTAAGGATGTCCAATCAAATGTTTTTATTTGAATTTTTCTTGAACAGTAATCACTTTAGAAGCTTCATAGTCCATTAGAAAATCCTCCAACTGAGAAATATATTCATTAGAAGATGACCTAAAAACAAATTTTTAATATTTTCTTGTGTTTATTATTGAAAATAAATATAACTTTTTGTTCATTCTGAAAAGGGCCTGAATAACAAGTAAAAGATCTTCAAGTCAAAATATACTCTTCATTTAAATATCTATTTAAGAAAATAAATTAATAGTGAGACAAAAATAAGCTTTACAAAAGCAAAAACTTCATAAGAGACAATAAGTTCCCTAAAAAGATTGACTTTTGGCCTCATTGAAAACTTAGGTCCTCAAGACAATAAGTTCCCGAAAAAGATCGAATTTTTTCTTCTTCATGCAGAATGTTATGGAAAGAATGCCTGAAAGGAGAAATATCGCTTATGCTTTATTCTTTTCGGCTGCCTCCTGCTTCTCGCAACATGCAAGCTTGACAAAAATAATGGAATGGAGTAATGTAATGGAATGGAATAATGTAAATGAAGCAATTGAAGGAATTTTATGAAATTTTTGGCTGCACTCAGCAGTTGTTTATGGAATGGAATAATGGGTTCTTACCATCCAAAAAACTAATAACGGTACAGTTCCACCTGGATGAGCTCTTAAACATAGTTCCAAGCTTTGGTCCTTTTTTCGAATCCAATACAGAGAGAACGGAGGAATGAGCAGAAAAGTCAGATCTCAAGGTGCGGCAAAGTAAAGCATTTCTTAGATTTGAAGCATTGAAGGGAAATTATATAAAAAAAAATTTCTTACCGCTCGGGATGAGGACCTCGACGAGAACAAGATGCAAGGGGCTTCAAGAGCAAAAGAAGAAGGCGCGTGGGTTACCTTGCTCGTCGAGGAAGAAGGCGCAGGTTACCTGGCTCGTCGAGGAAGACGAAGGCGCGGGTGGCTTCGCGAGAAGGCTTCAGAACACCAGAAGGGAAGCGTTTGCGAGAGAAGAAAATTGCGGGCGAGAAAGAGGATCGAGGAGTCTATGGTAATATTAGCGGCACGAACGCGGGGCAGCGCGGTCGATCCCGCAGCACGCTTTTCGCCAACTCTAGCGGTGTGCGGCCGCAAAGTTGGCATCCAAACGAACGAATGTAGCGATTTGGGGCCGCGCCGCGCGAAAAAAGCAGCCCCAATAGAGCCTAAGAATTTGTTTGGCGCAACTGTGGATTATTTATAATCTGCTGATAAGCAGATTATTCTGATAATCTGATAATCTGACTTGCTGTTTAGGGCAGCTTATTCAGACTAACTCATTGATGGTTAAATGACATTCTTGTGCATGTCTCATAAAACTATTTGGGGCAGCTTATTCAGAGTAATTTATTGGTAGAAAAGAAGCATATAGTACAAAAACATACGATGATGACAGATCAGTTCTAAAAAATACCATAGAGTTCTCACACCCTAACGAGTACCAGAAAAATTAAAAAAAGTACAAATACAAGTACAACAATACAACAACAACAACAACAACAAAGCCTTAATCCCACTACGTGGGGTCGGCTACATGAATCCTTTTTCTCCATTGCGTCCTATTTAGCATCATATTTTCATTTAGTTCTAGTAAATTAAGATCATTTTTAATACAATAAGCCCAAGTCTTCCTGGGTCTACCTCTGCCTTTCTTAACACAAGTCGAATTTAAAACATCTACTCTCCTAATCGGATCATCTAATGGTCGACGTTTAATATGACCAAACCATCTAAGACGACTTTCTCTAATTNTATATTAATATAATTTTTTAGAATGATTTTTACTTAGGTTTTATAAAAATGTGATTTTTAAAAATTAAATTATATATTTAAATTTAATGAGAAAATTAAAATCTGTATGAGAATTTATTTAAAATAATTATTAAATTAAAAATCTAATTATTACAAATATTTAAACTTAGGGAGGGCAAAATTTTTAATGTATAGTATGATATTACATATTTATTAAAAATATAAGGGGGGAGTCCCCATGATTCCACCATTGTTGTCAATTAGCTTTGCATCGAGACATGTACTTGGACTGGTTAAAAATCCAAAAAGGATAGTGCTTTCATAAGATTCAATGTTAAGATCACTAAACTCGATTAGACAAATATATCTATTCGTTGATTCAATTACTCAAGTCATTGCTTTAGTAGCTTAAATTTATCATTTTGCTTCAAGTTTTGCACTCGGTTTACAACACAAACATGATCATTACTATATTTATTTGGATTGACAACCTAATATTAGCCTTCAAATTACTCCAGTCTCAAGCAAAACAAGCTATGGTAGCAATCACGTCATCAAGTTTACATGCTAGAAGACTAGACAGAATGTTAATTAACCATGCCTCAAACAAGAAATGAGCTTTGCAACCACATGCAGAATGTAACATTGCAAAATCTGCTCTAACAGAGCAACTAAGGTTCTGTTTGACGCAGTTGCAGCTTCTCAGCATTTCAGCTGAAACTGCGCTGCCCCAGGAAGCTGCTGCGGGGAAGCTGGTTGTCTGTTTGTTGCAGCTGTCTGAGAACAGCTGTGGGGCAGCTATTTCTGAAAAAATGACAATTCTGCCCCAATTTAGTGAAGCTGTTTAAAACAGAAGTATGCAACGACATATTTAATAATTCAGAATCAAAAATTTATTTCAAAACATAACAAAAGTACAATTACACCACTCACTTTGCAGTGAGTACCAGTCGTAGCTTAACAAAAGCCATAATCTACATAATTATATATATATATATACATGATAATCGAACTTCATGGGACTAAAGTTAGAACCCTTATAATTCCTACCATGTCGCCCAACTGGTGTACAGTCTCTATACATGCCCGTTCTGGAATCCAGATTTTAAATAAAATTTTATAAGCTTTGGTTCCTTGTAAATGGGTGAATCTGTGAAAACCAAGAGTTGGCTTGGGTTGAATTTTGTCAATTCATAGTATAAGCTGCTTATAATGCAGAAAGATGTGGAAAAACAGGGAACAATGGCAAATACATTAATCAGCACATCTAATGAGAATATTTGGTTTTTTTTTCTTCATGCAGAATGTTATGGAAAGAATGCCTGAAAGGAGAAATATCGCTTATGCTTTATTCTTTTCGGCTGCCTCCTGCTTCTCGCAACATGC
>NEWO01000024.1:1202717-1218357 GCA_003013225.1 Phalaenopsis aphrodite | reverse complement strand
ATCACGAATATATTCATTCCGCATTTTGTCTCTAAGCGTAAAGCCACTCTCATCCACCTAATCATTCTCATCTCGGCAACACTTAACTTATTATTATGCTTCTCTTTTAAAGGCCAACATTCAGCGCCATAGAGCATTGCAGGTCTCACCACCGTCTTATAAAATTTTCCTTTAAGGAGAAATATTAAAATATTTAACATTAGACTCTAGCTACGCCGATCCTCATCTGCACTGCCAGCCTGAGAAAATATCGGATTCACATGACTACTAGCATGACTACTGGCAGTGTAATATGTGGGACTATCAGCCCACCGGAAGAAACCGCAACGAGTTGAAACATCTCTAGCACAACCATAGAACTGCCTCTCAAAGCTATGCTCCTTACGTGACGTTAGCAACGGAGACGGTACTCCACAATAACACAAAATCCCTGTCTGTACCTGATATCCTAGAAGTCGTGTTTGTATAACTGCGAAAATAACAAAAGAATCAAATGTCAGCTTGAGGTATTTTAAAAATAACCAAAATTAAATGCATATATATATAAACCTATAATCTTATTAAAGGAAAACTTGGTAGATCAACAGCCACAAATAGCATCTGTGATAGCTCCCTTAAAGCAATCATTTCAGCCAAACTTTCACCTTCTTGATCTCCAAATTCATTAGATTATGTATCATCCTCAGGTAATGAATGCCCCCCCACAAGTCCTGTAGGTTGCTCGAAGACATTCAGTTCATCATTGTCAGTCATAAAGAAGTCTGTATCTGATCGTGACAAATGTCTTCGGATGAAGTTATGTAGTGTCATTGTTGCAACCACAATATGCCCCTGCTTTTGGAAAGAATACGACGGCATATCACATAAGATGACCCACTTCTTCCAAACTCCAAATGTTCTTTCAATTACCCTGCGTAAGGATGAATGACGTTTATTAAATATTTCCTTTCTGCCACGTAATGTGCCACTACCTCGCTCGAAATCAGGAATATGATATCTTGTGTCAGGGTAGGGCTTCAGGTATCCCCTTTGCATAGGATATCCTGCATTGACCAGATAATATTTTCCTGATACGAAAAATAATGTTAATAAAAAACATTACATTTTAACATATACAAATTGGAAAACAAAACTAACCTGATGGGGGGTGAGGGAAACACTGCGATCTATTCCTAGTAGCAAAGGAGAAAATCTGACTGTCATGTGCACTCTCTTCCCAGCCCGCCACCACAAAAGTAAAACACATGTTGAAGTCGCATACAACCATGACATTTTGCATTTTTAAACCACTCCGACAGATGTATGCTACTTTCTCGTGGTTGGGTATTTGAGCATCAACGTGGGTACCGTCAATTGCACCAATGCAATTCTGTTTAATATGCTCGCATCAGAGATTGGTGGATCTGCAAAAGCTTCAATCAAATGATCGAAGGAGGTGTTCAAAAAACGTTCTTTCTCTTTATTTTTCTTAGCAACCCTGACCCTCTTTATTGTGTTAGAGTCACCCGTATCACTCTGGTTAATGCTAGGCTTTCTTCATTAGGTGTTAATGGCTCAGGAGTGAACTCATCTGGTATCCCTTCAAAAGTACTTTCACATGGGTTGAAAGTAAATTTTCCTGTTGCAAGAACTCATTTAAACATTATGTCAAGTTTTTCTTCAAATTCCGGCTCAATCCCGCACTGGTTTATACTTTTTCGCTGCTGGTACCGCCTGTGACAGACATTTTAGAGCGAATAGTTAGGCAATTATAATTAGAGAAGCAATTTGGAATTAAAATCGAACAAATCACGGAGTATATATAAAATACCTCTAATTTTTCAGCCCATCATTTAGCGGGAGCATCAGTTATCCTTTTAATCGGATCCCAACCCAAACCTGTAGATCCACGTTTCAACTCCTTCCATATTTTTCATTCCTCCTTTAATTGATCTCATTTGTTTTTAAATTTCAGCTTATCATAATCCCTGTCAGTCAATTCTTTGAATCTCTTTTTAATGTTTCGTCACCCTTCCTTATTAAAAAACGTTGTTGGTTTGTTCCCAAGTTCTATTTCTTTTATACAAAGATCGCAGAAAATATTTATTACTTCCTTATCCCACATTGCAAAGGTCCTCCCTTCAACTAATTTAGACATGATGAAGCTATAGAGAACAAATGAGAATTAAAAAGAGATGATATTTGAAGTAATAATACGTCCAGCACATGAACATCTCAAGCCCACAACAACATCAACCCAACAAGAACATCAGTCTCCAAACATAAACATTTGCCACCAACACAAACAAGAGCATAACAACTTGTTCAATAACAAAAAAAGAAATATATGAAGACACAAATGATTTATGTGGTTCGGTCATTGACCTACATCCACAGTAAGGCTTCGAAAATATTTTATTATGCAATTCCAAAAGGTTACAAGGCCAACTCTATATACATTGATGTCATTTCCTTGCCCCTTGAACCGAGATTACCAAAGAAATACCAAAGCCAACTCTAAATACACCATAACCGAAAGCAATGATGGCATTTCTGTTTAGAAAAATTTATGCAGCTATAAACTTTGGTTAAGCTCAATCATTCGTGAACTAGCACACTACCACCATCAAGAGCCACATCCAAATCTAGTTACAACATCAGTTAACTTTCTGCTCAACCAAGATTTCAACTCGCAAATAAATATGATCACCTTGCCCCTTGAACCGAGATTACCAAAGAAATACCAAAGCCAACTCTAAATACACCATAACCATCAAGAGCCAAATCCAAATCTAGTTACAACATCAGTTAAGCTGTAAACTTTGGTTAAGCTCAATCATTCGTGAACTAGCACACTACCACCATTAAGAGCCACATCCAAATCTAGTTACAACATCAGTTAACTTTCTGCTCAACCAAGATTTCAACTCGCAAATAAATATGATCAAATCATAAGCATTAATTCAGTCCCTTATCAATTCAACCAAGAATTCCAAAAAAATACCAAAGCTCAATTTCCGAATTCCAAATTTCAGAACAGTTCAAACCGACATGTATTGCAATGACCCGAAAGCCAAACATTGATGCCACTACAATGAAACAGGAAGAATGAAGTCATTCCCCCAACTGTAAAGAATAAAGCCATTTCCCCAATTGTAACGAATAAAGCCATGCTTTGATGGAACTATCAGCCACATTAATCGAAATCACTAATCGAATGAAGCCAAGCAGTCAAAATAGCTAATTGCAATGAAACAGGGAGAACCAAGCTTTCGAATATGAAGGCAACAATGCATTCTGTTATCTTTAAATGCAAAATTTCATAAATGCTAAACCTTGCCCCCATTCATCATCCAAAACCTAAACTAGATTTTCTATAACTTGCAAGACACAGATAAGTAATCCAAAAACAGCCAACTAAAATACCAGTAACGTATAGAAATGTAAATTAGCCCAATTTCCTAATTCCAATTTTCAGAACAACTCAAACCGAAATGTATTGCAAGGCACAGAAACTGTAAATATAGAACCAGAGAAGTGCGGCATATAGATATAGAACCGAAATGTATTGCAATGTAAATGCACTGTAAATATAGAACCAGAGAAGTGCGGCATATAAAGCTAGCAATCCCAAAAAAGGAGTGTGGCATATAGATCTAAATGCATTGTAAATATGTGATCCATTTCCAGAGCAAGATCTAAAAATCCCTAAATACAAGAGCTAAAAATCCCAAAAAAGCAAAACGTAAGGGCATAAGAACCAGAGAAGATCTATGGAGAACATTTCTAGAGCATACAGAAGAACCTAAAAAGCTTCGAAGTTGTCTTCTAGCCCTCAAAGAAACCAAAGGAACACCAAAAAAAACATTCGAGCCACATATAAACGAACCAGAGAATATCAAAGAAGTGTCATTTCTATAGTTTACGCAAGATCTCACCACAAGTTTACGCACGAGAAGATCGTTAAAGGAGATCGCGGGGAAGAGCGCGATAGAGAATCCACAGGGGCACGGGAGGAATAAGCCCTAGCCAACGCCGAACGGAACCCCTCCCCCGCGCTCGATGGATAGAAGTAAATTCGGTACGCGATTAAAGACAATTTAAAAACGCAGGATAAAACACCGTAACAAACGCTGCGGCGGCGTTTTGAAAACGTCGCCGCAGCAAAATAAGCTGCCCCAAACGGGGCCTAAATCGTTGTTTATTAATATACTACTGTGTCTCATAAATCACTCAACAAATAGCACACATGTTTCTGTGAACCTTAGTAAAGCTACGATTTGATTGTTATGACAAGCCAATCCTTTAGTTTTCCTTCAATCACATGCTGCTTGGCTTCATAAATTTTGTTTCCAGCATTGCAATATAAGTATAAAGAGCAGAAGAATCATGGGAACAAGTCAAAAAGAATTGCTTACGTTGTAGGGGAATTCTTTATTTGTCAAGAGTTCTGATAGTGTATCCACACCCTCAAACCGCCATATGAGCCAGTACTCACCTCTCCCCTTCCCCTTTGCGGAGCTCTGCGATCAATGCAAAAACACATTAAACAAAGAAAGCCTTCCATTCTAACATTTCTTGATTAAAAATCCAAAAACAGGTCCATGAACATCACAAAAGTATGACACCTCTTGGAAGCCATACACAAAGTCGGCACAGCTACTGGCGCAAGCCCTCCTCACCCGTTCATTCATCCAAATCTCCACGGCACCATACTCCGTGGCCTTCTTGAGAACCAAATCACCCTGTTTCATTAGATAAATAAGGAAAAAAAAAATCCATAGGTTACAAAAAGAAGGCATCCAGACAGGCAATCTCCACCGAAGCTTTGAACCTTAGGGGCAGAAGGCTTGGATTTGGCAATGGAGGCCCTGTATACAACACCGAAGGCTCCCTCTCCAAGCTTCTTTCCCAAGACAAAGTCATCCTTGCGATACGAGGGACGAAATAGGCGCTCAACAAAGGCGAGAAAGAACATATCGAAGAAGCCCGGTGCAACGCCGGGGGTAGCCCAGAGATAAGAGGCAGCAGCCAGAGCTAGGGCAACACCGGGAGCCGTGATGGTGAGGCCGTTCTGCCTTGGGAGAGTACTCCGGTAAATGATATCGCCGCACTCCATGACCGTGCAGGGAAGACCAACGCCCACGCCCAACAAAGGGTCTACATGGCGCGCAACCTCGGCGAGAAGGTCGGCGGCCCCCATCGCCGCCAAGGGGGGTTTCGCTCTCCGCGCAATTCTGGAAATAAAGGGGCTTCGATTGGGAGGCATCTTCTTGAAGCGAGGGAGGAACGGGGAGCGGGAGAGGCCGAGGTCCACTCCAGCTCCGCTTGTGATCGCCATTTTGGCGATATATGTGAAGGTTAGTCTCGCTCGGTTGTCTCAGACAATGGAGGAAGCGACGGCGTGGATAAGGGAAAATATTTGCAAGACGTACGAGGTTAGTGGGAGATTATTATTCAGATAGATTACAGCTAGCTTAAAGAGTATAACACAGATATAATTCTCTTATACCTTCTGAATAACCGCACAAATGTAATGTTGCTAATGCAAATATTTTTCATGTATATGCGGGGACTGATTTGAATGGGATTGGGAGGAAGTACGATAATTATACATCTATCGTATGTGATTTTGTGAATTGAGAGACCACATGAGCCCACCATTTTTTTTTTTCCTATCTTAAAAAATTCCACTTGCTTATTTTTTTTTATATAATTAGAGCACAAGAAGAAACATTATTACTTATAAATCAAGCAACCAAGTAATTTTTTGAGCTATCAAATCGATCCATTTACATTTGTCACAAGCAAATCATTGTGAATTTGATAAAAATGAAAAATATGGATTGGGGTTTTATCATGAATTTTGATATTTGAGTGAGAACTTGAAAAATGGATGAAAGACGGCATTTTATTTATAAATAGCAATGTATAGGGTGGGTTCCTTGTATGTAATTGCAACAAGGGAACACATAGACCAAGAGAGATGCTAGTGGGTGTTGAGAGACTATACGGGGAACTTTTAAAGCATTAGTCATGGAAAAAATATTTTTTTTTTTAATTAGGAGTCATGATCAATTTTATTAATATAAAAAATGAGTTCAAAAAATTACTTAAACAAATCAAAAAATATAATTAAAATCAAGAGATAAAATATAAGCAAGAAGAAAAAACATGAAATAAATCACAGTTGTCATCTTGTTCAACATAATCGACAATACATTACACTCGAAACATAAAAGTAATCAACTAAAATAAAGATGGAAAACCTAGCAGAGACAGCATCCAATCCTTATGTAGTTTCATCTTCACCAAAACCACAACTTTCAGCTAGTATTCATAAAATTACAATGATCCATGCAGAGAACAACTCCACAAGGAATGTGGCAAAAATACCTCCTTCGAGTAATATAACCTGAAATAAAATTGTGAGAAGGAGAAGAAGAAGAAGGAAATTGAGCTTAAAAAATCCGTAGAGAAAAAATATAAGGACTCTCTCCAGGAATTAAATGCATCATTGTTGTTCTAAGACCTCAAGATACTCCAACAAGAAACCATCATTCATAAGATTAGATGAATATTCGAGTACAATTGAGTCCTTATGCTACTAAAAGTTGCTATGCCACCCTTGAGGGGAGTGAATTGTGTTTTAAAAATTTTCAATTTGAAACTTTGAAAACTTAATTTTCTATTTGTAGAATACTTGTTTGTGTTGATTTATTCTTAAGAACTTTAAGACTAACAATCACAATAAATATAAAGCACAAAAAGAAAAACAACACAAATGATATTTATATGTGGTTCGTGCCCTTGCCTACGTCTGCGTCTAGGCCATCTCGGCTAGGATCCTTTGCTAAAAAAAAAATTGTATTCTCCCAGGTGAGCACAAAAATACTTACAAAAATACATTTGTTAGTATCTTTCTTCCTTTAATAAGTAATACAAGCTCAATTATTTTCCTCCAACTAATAAGTACTCATCACACATCAAATCTTATACTTTCCACAGGCTCAGTACAAAACCATTACAACTCAACATTAAAGAAAAAGAAAATTCAAGAGATTTGTACTCACAAAAAGAATAACCCATTGATCACTTAACTTGTCACACAAAACAAGTCAATCAAGAGTATCACAAAAAAATGAATTGATCATAATATTTAGAAAGAAGAAATACAAGAGATACTAAATGATGATTATAATTTATTTTAGCAACCTCAACTAAACCACCAACGGTAGTTTGGATGATGTCGGTTGACAGTCTGACATAAGTTAGGGTTGACAACCACAACGTCAGTTTTTCTTTCGATAGTTATGCCCAAATTACAGGTCAATTTCTACAATTCTACTTTTCACCTGGATTACCAGTAGGCTCACTTAAGGACTAAACCTTCTATCCCAACCTAAACAACTTCAACTTAATTTTCTTTCTATAGAATACTTGGTTGTGTTGATTTATTCTAAAAAACTTTAAGAGCAGCAATCACAATAATATAAAGCACAAAAAGAAAAACAACACACATGTTATTTATACATGGTTTGGGCCCTTTCCTACGTCTATGCCTAGGCCATCTCGGCTAAGATCCTCCGCTAAAAAAAATTGTACTCTTCCGAGTGAGCATAAAAATCCTTAAAAAAATACAATTGTTAAGATCTTTCTTCCTTGAATGAGTAATACAAGCTCAAGTAGTTTCCTCCAACTAATAAGTACTCTTCACACATCAAATCTTACACTTTCCGCATGCTCACTAAAACACCCTTACAACTCAACACAAGGATAAGAAAATTCAAGAGATTTGCACACACAAAAAGAATCACCCATTTATCACATAACTTCTCATACAAAGCAAGTCAATCAACAACATCACAAAAAAAGAATTGATCCCAATATTTTAGAAAGATGAAATAGAAGAAATGTTGAATGATAATGATAAATTATTTTATCAACATATCACATAAAACATTTGGAGGCATGAATTGATTAAAAAAGGTAAAAAACTTCAACTTAGATTGTGATAAATTTAAGCATAACAAATCTACATCAAATAAAATATACCAATATGATTATAATTTTGAAAATAAATAGTATAAAGATTAAGTTTTTTAAAATAAATTTTAAAGGTAATGATTTCAAAAAAATTTTGCTAAAATGAGCTCACATAAATTATGAAAACTTGGAAGAAAATTTGTGGAGTACTCTCCCACAGAGGGTGTTTGGTAGAATATTGTTTACTAAATTTAGGCATGAATTTAACTTAAATCCTGCCAAACATAAAAACCTAGAAGTTAAATCCACCGTTCTGTTAAATCAGTCATTTTTGTGTTTCGTGGATATTAGTCGTGTTCTGTTAAATGAACGACGTAAATCCAAATTTTATTAAATTCATCTATGAGGCAGATTTCAGGAAGTTGCTCTTCGTCACTCGGGAGATATGCATCACATTTGAGAAATCCAGATTTAGCAGGATTTGATAAATTATGTTCAATGAAAAATCAACTCGCAGCCAAATACCCCCTTAGAAGAACATAAGTTGGAGTGAAACTTAAGCCATCATCTTCTTCTTCTTCTTTTCAAGGAAAGATCTAGGGTTTCTCCTCAAGACGCAAAGTTATACAAGAGCAAAGACCAAGGGAGGAGAACTCGAAGAGGATGGGAGTTTTGACTTTCTATGAAGACTTTAAGCAACCTTTAGATTTTAAAATTCCAGTGATTTCATAAGCTCTCTCATGATTTAAATTAGGGAAAATTTATCTTAGAAAAATTTCACATTTAACTTTCTAATTTTAGAGGAAATTAGAATAGGAATTAAATCAATCACAACATTTACAATTTCCTAAAATAATTTTAGCCACACATGGTCAAAATCTTTATGTATCCCATTTGTTGTTTATTTTAATTAATTAAGTCTCCTTATTTCAATTATGAATATTTCATGATTATACTTCACCAATATTTTTGGATTTATTTAAACCAATAAAAAAAATTTCATTTAAAATAAATTTCATTTTAATTTCATATTTGGAATATTTGATTTTATTTTATCAGATTAAATAATTCAATTGAAATATTAATTACAAAATTAATTGATTGATAGTTTTAGTTTAAAAAAATAGTTATTTTATTAAATCAGTTAGTTGTTTTTATTAAACTAGTTTTGAAACCAAGAGTTGCTTAATTAGCTTCTTGTCATAATTTTAATTATATAATTTTAACAATCAAATTTAAATTTTAGATGATAATATATGATATGATTTAAATCTTTTTAAATTAATTTAAATTGATTTTGGGGACAATTATTCTTTTTTTTTATTTTTAGAAGAGAAAGAGAATGATAAAATGGGTAATTCATTAAATATTCACTCTAAAATTTGTATAATTAGACTTAATAATTAATGCTTTTATTTCTCATCATTTTAATTTCACTTATTAAATGGCTCTTTGCATATTTCCCTTTTTATTATGTTCTCCTTTTTCTTCTTGCTTTTATTTGTGGTGAGTATTTTTTAAAATTGTTTAATCCAGTTTAATGTGAACTAGTTTATTACATTCATATCAAATAAAATTCAAATTTTTAGTTTTATGTTAACCTCTGTCATTTTCTCTTTTTCTATCAAAGTACTTCTTTTTGTTCTTGAGGAAAGAATCAAAAGTCTTTATAATTATGGTGATCTCTTCATCTTTTCCATTCTCCATTCCACTTTATTCTTCCTCTTTGATTTTCAAGACCATCATCCTCTCTTTTTATCTATCTTTAGAACATGCTTGTCTTAGTAAAAGTTTCTATTCTACGTTATGAAAAATCCAATTAGGTTATCAATAGAGTAAGTAGATAGATCCTTAGATTCACAAAGGGTAGTAACTTTAGCATTCCATCATTTAGGTAGGCATTTTAAAATCTTATTTAATTATTCAACATTTATAAAATTTCTACCTAGAGCGTGAAGAGATAATATAATTTTGATAAAATGTGTGAACATTTCAGAAACTATCTCTTTTGAATTCATAAGAAATAATTCAAACTCATGGAGTACCATGTTAATATGGGATTGATTAACTTCACTAGTGCCCTCATAAGTAACACAAAGTTGATCGCAAATTTCCTTTCAAGTTTTATATATAGAAACACACATGTAATAGTTAGATTTAAGAGCATAGAAAAATGTTTTAAAATAATTAAAATCTAATAGAGCTAGCTCCCTTTCTTCTAAAGTCCATTCACTAAAGGGAGTATTGATATGCATGCCACTTTCAAATCTAACAGAAAAATTATAAGCAACATTTTCTAAATTTTACAAGTGAAAATCAATTGATTACAATAAAAGTTTATATATAAATTTTCCAAAAATCAAACATAATATGATTAAAACGTGGTAATCGGGTAAACGAATACCCGTCCAAAGTGTTATCATATATGTAAAGTGCCATAGTAGGATCTAATTGAGGTAATTTAAACATAATTCAAGAACCCATGCTGACACCAATTGAAAGTAGCTATGGAAATCAAGAGGGGGTGAATTGGATTTGTTTTAAAATTTTTCATTTTGAGACTCTTTTAAAATTTAATTTTCATTTTGTAAGAGTTTGTTGTGTTAATTTATACTAAAAATTTTAAGAGCAACAACCATAACAAAAGCAAATCACAAAAATAAAAACAACACGCATGAGATTTCTATGTGGTTTGGTCCTCCATTTATGTACATGCCTAGCCACTCCGGCTAGGATCCTTTACTAAAATAAAAAAATCACACTATTCCCAGTGAGCACAAAAACTCTTACAAAGATACATTCACTTGCTCCTTTCTTTCCTAAGCAAGTATTATAAGTCTAAGTACTTTCATTCAATAGATAAGTACTCCTCAAACTTCAAACCTTATACTCCACAAAGGCTCAATACAAAACCATAACAACGTAGCACAAAAGAGAAAAAAATTCAAGGAATTTACACTCACAAAAGGAATCACGCTTTGTTCACACAACTCGTAACATAATCAATTCAATCAATAATATCACATAAATAATTTGCTCAAAATATTTAAAAGATAATGTGCAAGACATATGGAATGATAATAAAAAGTTATTTTAGCAACTTACCACATAATGCATGTGAATGCATGGATTGATTAAAAAAACATTAACTTAGATTATGACAAATTTAAGCATAATAAATTCACATCAAATCAAATCAACCAACATGATAATAACTTTAAAAAATAAATATTATGATAATTAAGTTTTTAAAAATGATTCTTTAAGGCAAATATTTCAATAAAATAAGTTTTTAAAAATAAGCCTACAAAAATTATGAAAAAATTAGTAGAAAAGTCATGGAATATTATACCTTAGAAGTACATGAGTTGGAGTGAAACTTAAACCATCATCTTCTTTTTCTTCTCAAGAAAAAAGCTTGGGTTTTTCCTCAATACACAAAAGAATGCAAGAGAAAAGAGCAAGAAGAGAGAGGGAGAACTTTATGAAATTTAATTCTTGTGATTTTATATGCTTTTTCATCATATAAATTGGGAGGAATTTATTTTAGAAAGGTTTTAAATTTAAGATATGAATTTTAGAGGGGAATTAGAATAGAAATTAAATCTACCACATTAATCAAAATTTTCCAAAATAATTTCAGTCACAGATGGTTGAAATTTTTATGTATCCCATTAGTTGACTTATGTTAATTAATTAAAACTCATTATTTCAATTAAGAATATTGCATGGTTATATCCAATTTTAATTTGATTAAATCAATTCAATCAATTACATTAGAATAATTTCATGGAGAAATTTAGGAGCCTGCATTTTAATTCCATGTTTAGAAAATTTTATTTTATTTAATCAAATCAAGTAATTTAATTAAATTATTATGAATTTTTATTCACTAAAGAAATTAATTAGTTTAATTTTGGATAACAGTTAATTTTATTAAATTAATTTGTTGCATTTATTAAACTAATTTTGAAATCAAAGTTACTTAATTTGCTTAATTACATAATTTTAATTATATAGTTATAATAATTCAAATTTAAAATTAATATAATAATTTATGACATGATTTAAATAAATTTCAATTGATTTGAATTAATTTTGATGAAATTTATTTTTACCTTTATAGGAGAGAGAGAATGACAAAATGGGTAATTAATTAAATATTCACTCTAAAATTTATTTAATTAAATTTAATAATTCACATTATAATTTTTATTATTTTGGTTCAACTTATTTCAAAAAATTTGGCCATTTGTTGACTGCTAAGTTGAAATTATACTTTTGATAATGTAAGAGAGATAAAAGGATAATTAGGATAACACAAAAGAATAATTTAGGTAATTTATAAATTTTAGGAAAAATTATGAACCAATTTTTATAAATTAATAATTTAATATTATTAGAATTTAATGAACTCCATTTAAGGTTGAATAAGTGGTTTAAGAATGGTTGCAAGAGAATACTCAAATTTTCCTAAATAATAATTATTTGATATTTTTTTTGTATTTTATTTGACTTATAAAATTTATTTCATCTAAATTGCTATGATATGATCATGAAAGTATTATGAGAAACTATTTTAATATTATATTTGAATTAGATTTGTTCACTCACCTAACTACTCAACTACATTCCTGGTTCAACTCCTCGAGTTGACTGAACTGAGGAGAACTTGGTGCTTTACCTAAAATATCTGCATTAAAACTATTAGTACTCTCGACATATAGATTGGTTTGCATCAAAACCCATTATTATAGGGCTCATGAGGATCAAAAACTACCTCTAGATATCATTATAGCTCAAATAAAGATAAACATAAAGTGAAATGTGTATAATTGATACCGCTTCCAGGTGCACTAACACTTTGAGGGTCCACGTAAGTGTACGTGTTGTATCAATAATAACAAATTTTTAAGTCTGGAATGTCATTCCCACAGGGAACGAGGGAATTAGACTTAGCAAAAGCTCTAAGCCTACTAGTTTTCATTCTTAGCCTGAAATTGAGATTAACTTAAAGTTCTATAAACTACTCCTACTAAATTGCAAACTATTTCAAATGTTAAATCCAACAAAAATCCTACTTAAACTATGTGAATTGGTGAATATCAAGTTATAAAGTTACCCTCCCATGTAATGATTCAGGCGATGTATAGGACATGTAAAGTGTAAATTGTAAAGGTGGCTAGTAACAAGTAGGACCATCTCTCTTCTTTACCCTATTCTAAGTGCATAAATAAGATTGATTAAAACAAATAAAAAACTATTTCCCTAACATTTGCATCTTCATAAAAGTAATTGCACCATATCCTATAGCTTAATGTGATTGACATGGTTGATTTTTTCATAACTCTCCCGAGTTATTGTGGATCACAACATATTTTAACAATTTAACTGGTCAGAATAAAAAGTAAATGAAGTTCTTAAGGTTAATCATCACATTAAATACTTAAAAACAATTTTGAAAACATTTTTTGCTCTTATACATCCAACTCAAACATCACAAGGTAAGTTAAAAAGTACTATTTAGAAAGCATGAAGAACATACCAGAAAGCTTCATTGAAAATAAGAGAATTCCGTTAAATGATCGTGTACAAAGAAATACAATAAATAAAACACACAACACTTATGTTTCCCTCCTTTACAAAGCTCGAAAAAATGCTCCACCAAATATCTCATGACTCCTTACTGTTGTCATGAAGACTCTCCTCATATTACAAAAATCCCTAACATAAACTCTATCTCCCTTAATCCGTCAACAAGCCTTTTACCCCTCTTACATCAACACATAAATAGAATATAAAACATAACATCCAAACCCTCCTTGGTTGCCTGAATAACTCTCCACATCATGTGATCGAACTACCCAAAACTGTCTCAGGTAAATGCTGGCGCCTAGGGTCTCTGTCTACAGAACAAGGCTTAGGCATCTAGGCGCCAACCTATCAAGTTGTCGGGCTGAGAAACTGTTGCCTAGTGGTCTGACGCCTAGGTGACAGACTCCGTAAACTCCTTTGCTTAAAGTCCTCTCCACATTGCTCCAAGTTTTCTCCACATTGCTCCACATCTAACAACTGTTGTACCTGCAAGAAAAATATGAAAATAAATTTCTTTAAAGTGCAATTTTAAGCGCTCTTTTCTACACATCAATAATACTAGTTTGAACAACATTATGAAGAAAATGAGTTAATTAATAACCCACAACTCCCAAGTCACCTATAAAAAGCAACAGCTCATCAAAGAAAGCCAATATTACCAATTCTACAAGCATAAATCAAGCAAAATTCCAGCATAAAATGAAAGTGAATAAACAAACCAAAGAAATGACATTCTAAGAAAAAAAAAAAAACACATAAAGTTCAAACTTTATAAAGCTCTTTTATTTGAATGGAGAGATCACCCTTAAATTTCTATTTTCTACTCTTTACTTTAATAACCCAATGAATATTTTGCACAATAGTGTCAATGAAGGTAAATATATTTATAAAAAATTTAGAATTCATTTCCCTCCACATAAAATGAGTTATAATTAAAAAAAATGGTCAACAACCACCTCATTAGAAACTCTACCAATACTCAATACACACTTTACAACAAACTCACCATCAGCCCAAAACTAGTTTCACTGAGTTAACTTCCTAATATACTACCCAACCACTATTTAAACTTTTAGCAATGCAAGTTCATGGTTAGGGCTACCATCATCTCAACAAATGAATTCCTTGGCTAGTATAACCACTCAAAGAATTCATGTATGTTCGCCTCCTAAATTAGTATGCCGACTTTGAAGAGCATGTCTTCTTCCTTTATTCACAAGGCAATATCCCATCATTGCAAATAAACTTAGGTATCCATGATGATTTTGTGTGGACACACACCTCAAAAGAAAGCATCTGAGTGAGAGTTCTTTTGTCCTCATTGAAGCTAAATTCAACTCCAAGAAGAGTAGAGGCTTGAGGGCCACTACATTGTCCAACTATATAAAAAAGTTTGAATGAACAAATTGACCAATAGAGGGCTTATCACAAAAAATCTCACTCATTAAACAAAACTATTGAGAAACGCTCTTCTTAAATTCTTATTTTGATCATATATTACTAAGATACACTTGAATTATACATTAACCTTATGTGCCAATATAATTCTCCACAGGATAAGAAAACTCATCATTGCCCGTGAACTTGTTGTAGACAATCAACAAATTTGAACGAGGGTCGACTTGTGCCCAAAAAAATCATTAGAGCTCTTGTCACCTCCTATTCTGATTGTGTTCTTCTTCTTCTCCCTCCTCTTAGTTTGTTTTATGTCTCTTGCTGAATAATTTGGCCAAAAATTCATTATCTACCATCTCAAGATTACCCTTTGAAATTTTCCTAACTTTCAAGGAGGCCAACACTCAAAGGGAATAAAAAATAATGAATTATTGATGCTAATTGTACAACCAAAATTCATTTTTGGCCGATGACAACTTGTTGCTCGTCAAAGCAACATAAAATTTTTTTTATTGAGTAAGAGAAGAAAACCTTTTATAAAGGAACACTATAATGAAAATTACCCAACCTATGTTATTGACTACAAAATTTTTTGTCTTACTGTTGAACTCACCTAGTAGGGGAACATAAAAAAATAATAGAAAACATATTTAAGGGTAAAATAGTTTAAGTTCATCCCCGCTCC
>NEWO01000024.1:1179192-1195577 GCA_003013225.1 Phalaenopsis aphrodite | reverse complement strand
CCCCTATCATCCGGTCTCAAGTCTACAGTGATAACATTTTTCTAATATAACATTAAATTGCTACTACTACGTATTGACTGATTAACACTCTAATAATTAGTCTTAATTTATGCTCTCCCGTTATCATGAGTTATAATTAATTGTGGGAGTTTGCACTAATGTGAAATCTCAAACCCCCGATCCAAATCCTCACAAAATGAAGGCAAAATCTCCAGACAAAATCTTTTCTACCCCTTTATTTATCTTTTAAAAATTTGACCCGAAATCAACAAAAGCTATCTTATCATTCAAGGACGATTGGATTCAATTTTTTGAGCCCGCACATTTTAGTGCAAACTAAGCACAAGACTAAATAGATGGTCGAAGAAAAAGATTTCACCATTATTTGAAAACATTTTTCAAATAATGTTTAAACATTATCCAAATCACATACAAAGTTTATCCAAACTATGTTTAAAGCTTGTTCAACTAGTCATTAGTTTTATTATTTGAACCATATTCAAACCGGCATTGAATCTTGTCCGAATGTTGTTCTCCAAGTTCGAACGTCATTAGAAACTTATTTGGCATTCATTTTGACCATTGATAATTAATCATTCATGTTCCTCTCAAGCTTCTTCTTATATGAAATTCCTTCCACATTTATAATCTCAACTTCTTATATATCATCTTTATCTGTAGAGGTGTAACATATATATATGTTCCCCATTGTTTCACCATTACAACCATACAAAGCAACAGCCAATATGTCCATTGTTCTAGTCAGGTAACCAGTGGCCATTTGGTTCTAATCCACTAAGCCGGTCCTTTTCCTTTGCCTTTTTTGTTTGAAATCCAGGTTAAGCAAAGCATTGTAGTTATGGTCTAACCCACTTGACACTACAATTTCTTGTCTTACCTAACACATTTTAGGTTCCCCATGCTAACTTTTATCATGGCTAGCACATAAACTAAACTTTGCATTTTGATTTCTCAACTTCTGAAGCAAATTTTAATTTAGTTTTGGCAAGCCAAATTTTTCCCCTAAAAAGTCAAGCTTGTAGTATGAAACATTTTACACATGATATATCTAACTCATGTTTGAATTAACACATTATAGCCAACACATCTCATTTTTGTTTGATCTACTGAATACAATCACATAAAATGATATTTATATTCAAATTATTAAATAAACTCTTTTTTTATTTTTTGCGACAGCTCTAAAAACAAAGTAAGACTTCACCCTCAACAGCCTTCAATAGTAGCCGGCTAAAGCACCTCCAATTCTCCATTGTCCAACCAATCACCAAGGAACCAAAGGATGCCCAAATATTGCAGAAGCAATCAATCTCCACATACAACAGGCAGGGTTTCTGGGACAGACGAGAAATCTGTTGAGCTTGGAGCCATCAAGCCTTCCAGCCATCCTTGTCGAGCTTGAATAGGCTCCAAGCATCAAATGAAACTTAAAGTGTTTGCATACATACCACACAATTCTTGTGTATTTACATATCCAATGCCTAAATATTCATATTTACATGCATAAAACTCAAATCCTTGACATCACATCAAAAATATCACTATCGCTGCCTTTTAAAAAGTGAAACACACCTTTTCATGCATAGGTTTATGACAGCCACGACGGTGTTTGGTAGCATGCTATTAATAGGATTTATCCATGAATTTAACTTAAATCCAATCAAACATAAAAAATAAAAATTAAAATTAAATCAAATGCTCTATTATATCAAATTTTCAGACATCTCATCTTTTTTTTCCTCACATTCTATCTCTTTTACGACGCAAATCCAGATTTAATAAATCCGATTGTGAGGCAAATTTATTCCGTCGTCGCTCGCTTGTGTGCTCCTCCGTCGCAATAAATCCTATTTAATGTAAATCAGGGTTGCAGCAAAACACTGCCTAAGTGTTATAAGTGTAAATATTTATAGGAATTCTGTGGCATGCATGCAAATATTTGATTCACGCAATCATTATACCAAGCATGCATAACACTATATGATCAACTTTACAAACACATTTTAGGTGATAAAAAGGGGAAAAAAAAATCAAACAAATGCATCAACCAATTACAGTGCAGCTCTCGAAAGGAATTAACATTTATAATTTGGCAATCTATTTAAAAATATTTAGCATTTGTCAGTGCAATATACCGCCTAAAAGTACTGAGAATTGCATTCATCACCCTAAAACATAATCATTGCATATGCATGCAACTAAACTCCAACCCTTCATTTATAAGCCTACCAGCCTTTGTCTATAATAATAGCAAAATCTCAGTTCCGTCAAAGATGTTAGTCAAATACACTGAACTTGATAAATGGCTGCAGTCCATTTTCTGCAAGCTCCTGCAAAATGTAATCAATTACTCGCTGTGGTGTGGACGATAACAATAAAGCTCTAATAAGTGCCATTTGCAACTTCTCTGATCAAGGAAGCTCAGGTCACTATTGGAAGGAAGAACTAATATAGTATGGTCAGTTAAGAATTCTAAATACAACTAAAAGTAAGGAAGATTTACGTACATACCACTCAATTTCTATATCTAACACCTAATCGTCAATTTTTACTTGCATAACACCTTTCCTACACATAAAATAGGGTATTTCACATTTTAAAAGTTGAAATGGTTAAATATTTATGCGATTGGAAAGACTTGGCTTGTATAAATGTAAGAAATTAAAGTTTAGGAGTTAGATATGCAAATACATAAACATTGCATGGTATTTATGTAAATGCCACAAAAAAATTATTCATGCGATGTTTTGTGGAGGCAAACAAATCAGCCTCACCTTAATCATATCATGTAGGTAATGTTCTCAACAATCGTAAAGCAAGAGTCCACTGAGGCCCTTCCGAGAGAACAATCCTCTTCAGAACAGGAATAATTCCTGCAGAAACCATTGCAGGATGATTCTCATCATCCAAGCTAAGATTATATAAGATAGATAAACAAGCTTCCAGCGCATAGCCAGTCCCCACTTCAGTAAGCTTTACAAGGGGGAAAATTCCTCCAGCAGCAGCAATGGCTTTGCTCAACTCCGCACCTCCTTTAGAGAGGACATCATTAAGCTCAATAGCCGCAGCTTCACGAGCTTCAAGAGAAAAGGACATACTCATCTGATCAACAAGTCTAGGTATGGTATCATAGATGATCACCTCCAAGCCTATGGGAGGGTTGCCTGAGTCCAAGACTGGATTGGCCTTGGATTCAAGCTTTAAGAGGCATGAGGCTACCCAGTCCTTGGTATGGAGGGGAATGTTGGATCTCAGAGCATCACGTAATACAGATTCAAAATTTGAAGTTTTGACAGAATTATGGAATTGCTCAAAATCCAAAAGTTTTATCAGCAACCTGGAAGCTGCAGCAACCGCAATTCCAAGTTCTTCAGTCATCAAGGCATTCAACTCAAGTCTATCGTCAACAACTCCTTGTGTACCTGTTAAGCATAATATATAAAAGCAGCTAAGAAAATGGAGACAATCAGGAAAAAGAATGGTGGTCAATTTAAGAGGATGCAAAAGAATGCAATGAAGCGCACTTGAATTCATTGGAGCAGTGTGATGTGAAACAAACTTACGAACAAAAAAGTATGATTAGATATTGTTAAACTTCTGCTACTCCAATCATATCAAAAAATTTAAGGCACGTGAATCAAGGCTTTGTACCATTGAAATTGTCTCTCTACGGATTACAATCCATCTACTCTGTTGTAGGATCACCGATTATTTGTTTCTTTCCTCTTTTTCTGGTTTTATTCATATTTTGTAATGCCTAAAAAAGGCGTATATATACTCCTATTTTGTATAAAAAAAATAGAAGACCCTAGGAAGTTCTTTCAACTGTTTTATTTTAAAAATGATATCAAAACAATGTTAAGGTGTTCCATCCGACCATTGCTCTTATTATCTACGATTAAGGCTTTCACTTCCAACCTATGTTCTTATTGCCTAAGGTTAGGGTTTCCACTTCAACCTTATCCCTCTTGTTGAATTCTCCTTCCATTCACTATCTTTGGATTATTTAACTTCCCTTTAAAATAATCGAGCATGATTAACGGTAAAAATCAAATCAAAGGAGAACTCCAGATATTTCAAGCTTACATGAACGGGAAAAACTAATTGTCACAAATCGTGAAGTTCGTTCGAAAGAGAAGGAGAAAGATCCAAAATCTTGTAGATCTACCTCACGAGCCTACAGACCCAAAGTTCTTACTTTGGAAAGAAACTGATTCCATGACCATGGCAGGGATGTAAAACACCACACTACCGAAAAATCAGTGGGTCTTTTATATTTTTTTGTAATATATGGATAAATAAAATAAAATAAAATAAATAAAAAGATGATTTGATTAGAACGGTTCAAAGGAAGCATCCATATCAACAGTTTCGTTTTAAGGAGATGAGTCCCACTCGAAGCAAAGAATTGAACCACACAGGAACAAGAGCATGAGTTAGAGAAAAAGAATAAGGAGGCCCTTGCTGACGATGCCACACTCGAGCGAAGGAAAGGAATAGATGACAAGCAGTGCTGAAGGCCTAATTGCTCTTAGTGCGAAGGAAAGGAGCAGATGGAAAAAGGATACTCTGTTTGCAGGAAAGAGTAAGAATCGAGCGCTTCCTATGTAGTTCCGAGTATAAGAGAAAGGCGAGTCAAGCAGCAATCACTGTTGCAAACTGTTAACTTGAGGGAAGGAGACACCCATGTGTATAGGATTTGAGTCAAGCGGTGATCTAGGCTGTATCAAGCCAAACTGAAGATTTTAGGGCTATGGGCATCCTATATGTGAAGATAAGGAGAGGAAGGTTCACAGGTTCCTTGTGTACAAGATTGGAAAGGGACCAAGTGGTTGCCCTGTGTGGGAGCTTGCCTTGTTTAATTTGGATTTTATATAAATGAAATTGAAGTTGTATTTAAGAAAAATATAGATTTATGTTACTTTATGGCAGGAAGAACAAACGAAAAGATTATTAGATCAAAATGAGAGGGAATTGACAGCAGCGAATGTGGAGGTAATAAAGAGAATTTATGTTTGAAACTAAAGATTTTAATTTATTAATTGAAAGTTATTGTGTTCATATAAATAATAAATAAGATAATTAGAAAATAGAAAATATGAAAAAGTAAAAGACATTCAAATTAGATAATTGTAACTAACTTTATAATTTTGGTTTGAGCTTAACTGGTATATTAAATAAGATTATATGACTAACTAGTATATGAACTTAAAATTAATTTAATTTTTCCTCTTAAATTTTTTATGAAATTCTAAAATGCAACTTCTTTGTAACTATTCGATGTTTATAAACTAGGAAGATTTTATTTTTAGTAATATGAAAAATTGATACGGACACGAGTGCCCGGTTACGGGCGCTAAAACAGTGCTAGGTTCGAGTGGTTCAAACCGAGGGCGAAGGGGATCAAGAAGCAGGGAGGAAGCAGTGCGATGTCTCGCGAGGGTTTGCTAGAACAGGAAATCCCACACAAAGAATGGAGGGATCGCGCGATCACGGGTGGGGCATCACAGGTTTGCTGTTCTTTGGAGTGTCTTCTGCATTTTTCTGGGCTTCCCACTCTCTTCCTTTGTGTAGAAGCTTCCACCATCCTACGTGAGCCTATAAATTGCCATCCCCTATGTAGAAAGTCAAATATTGGTGTGTTTAGTTTCAAAGCCCGTGGAGTCTCTTTCTCTATTGTGGGCTGTATCTAAGGAGGAGGTAGTGGTGCTTCGGCTGTATCCTCTCCAAGGTGGTGATTATATTCTCCCTTTTACCTTCCCCAAACCTTCTCCTCCCCACCCTTCAATCACCAAACTCTCCCTCTGTCACCCTAACACCCAACCATTTCCCCTTCCCACAGATTATTACTGCCAACCCACCTTCCTAACTCCTTCCAAGCTCCTCCCAATAAGCCCACTACCGTTGCCGACCACCTACAATCCTTTCCCACCTGCTGTCCCTATAGTGCCACACCATTCATTTGCTGCCACCAGCCTCCTGTGACTGCCATCATTCCTCCCAATCATCTTTATCCCTCTAGCCAACCTCCACTAGTTTGATTGTGTCATTCCATGTTTTGTGTAGTTATTTCCATTTGAGTCATGTTGTAACCCTATTTTAATATTAACGAAAGTTTACTTTATATTTTCCCAATTAATTCTGATATCAAAGAAAGGTTCATTAGTTCGGTATGCTCTTTAACCATAAATGTTAAGTATAGATAAAAACCTTTTTCGGTTGAAGATAAGTAGTCATTTTAGTTAGTTCTACTATCATTAATCCTAATAAAAGTTAATTATAGATAAATTGAAATCAAAATTTTAATACATTAACTTATTTATTAAAGAGACAAATGAATATAAATATATATAAATTATAATAACGGAAGTAAAAATTGAAGAATAGTTTGATTAGCAAAAACATGTTTGAATCATAGAAGTTTGATATTATGTTATGTACCTTATTAATATCAACATAAATGTTATCATGATGCCAAGCTAGTTATCTGAAGATTCAGGATCTATCGTGTTAATTGAGGTAAGTAATTATATTTCAAATTTATCATGATGCCAAGCTAGTTATACTCATGATTGCATATCCATATTTTCAATTATTCACATTTATACACTATACAGTGAGATTTAAACTATAGTTAACTCTTCAAATTATTCTATATGAAGCATGCATGTTAACTCTGCTGCATAAATAATCATATATTAGTTTTTCTAACAAGATATAATTGTTTTGCAAGATCTTCAAATTTTAGTAGAAGTGCATATATCATATTATTGCATGACTTTTAGAATTCTAGTAGAGATACATATATTAGATTATTGAATAACCTTCATATTATAAATAAGTGGATATATCAAATTATTGTATGACCTTTAGATTTTTAGTGGATGTGCATTTATTCTTTAGATAAATATAAAATATTTTAAAAGAAAATAATGCAAGATATAAAGAATGAGAGTAGTGTATACATAAATATTTGCATGTGTATGTTAAGATGAGAAGTTCACTGATACACAAAAATAATATACTGTTTTAAGTACATATTTTATGCTTATTTTTTGTGATATTGCACTTTAAAGAACGGTATTTTCATGTTTTTTGTTGAAAGTATATTAATTTTAGGTATTTGAAGCAAAAATGACAAAAANTGATTGCATATCCATATTTTCAATTATTCACATTTATACACTATACAGTGAGATTTAAACTATAGTTAACTCTTCAAATTATTCTATATGAAGCATGCATGTTAACTCTGCTGCATAAATAATCATATATTAGTTTTTCTAACAAGATATAATTGTTTTGCAAGATCTTCAAATTTTAGTAGAAGTGCATATATCATATTATTGCATGACTTTTAGAATTCTAGTAGAGATACATATATTAGATTATTGAATAACCTTCATATTATAAATAAGTGGATATATCAAATTATTGTATGACCTTTAGATTTTTAGTAGATGTGCATTTATTCTTTAGATAAATATAAAATATTTTATAAGAAAATAATGCAAGCTATAAAGAATGAGAGTAGTGTATACATAAATGTTTGTATGTGTATGTTAAGATGAGAAGTTCACTGATACACAAAATAATACACTGTTTTAAGTACATATTTTATGCTTATTTTTTGTGATATTACACTTTAAAGAACGGTATTTTCATGTTTTTGTTGCAGATATATCATTTTTAGGTATTTGGAGCAAAAATGACAAAAAGAACGAAATTTGAAGCCAAAACAGAGAATTTTGGAATTCAGACACATGATGTGCCGTTTGACAGAGGCTTGACACATGATGCGCCAGAGACGTCTTTTTGCGGATTAAGACATTTCGAGACGAACTTTGCACTAATTTTCAAAGGGACACTTGTTCTACACACCTATTGGAGTAATTCAATGTATCTAGACACTTTGGAACGTTCTTTTATGAAGACATGTGTCTCATAGATCAAATGACACATCTTTTAAATTCAAAAGAGTTGACTTTTGAAGAGAACTTTGAATTCCTTTTGAAAAGAGACAGCCCAAAATAAAAGAGGGAGATTTCAAGGAGTTGAAGGGGGGACGAAAAGGACAAGAAAGTGAGGGTGGTGTGAAAGTCAAGAAGAGAAGAAGATGAAATTTTCTTCTAGGGTTGTAAGAGAAGAGAGAAGGTGAGAGATTTCTTTTTCATTACACTTATAATAGAGAATTGAGTGTGTTTGTAAAGAGAGAGACTTGGAGAGAACTTTTAGTTATTTGTTTAAGAAGGATTGTAAGATAAGTTCTTTTACTTCTTTTGTTTTGTAAACTTATTTTTATATATGAAATTTGTGTTTTATCGTATCATTCTCATAAATTCTGAGTAGTATTCTTTATTTTTTCCCTTACTTATGATTTTGTGAAAAATTGATTTTTTTTTCTGTGCTTTTAAATGTTAATAATTTTTTATGATTTGAACTCCGATCTTCATTTACTTTTCGATCTGGTCAATTGAAATATTAAAACATGTTGAGAAACATATGTTCTGAAAAGGGCTATAATTTCTACAACAGGGAGAGAATCACATTTGATTTCATGGGAGAGTACTTCATCCATGGAATTGAGTGCAAATAAATAGGAAAATATACTTTTTTGGATGAAAAATTGAAGAATTTAAAGTGACAGATAAAAATCTCCAATTTGGTCATGTTGAATGGAAACTAATGCGAGATTGTTAGCTCTCAGGGGAGTAGTAGGAGCTCTGAAGTGGCAGCTGGTATCCTCCCAGCCAAACCAAGAAATTAAAGATCAAACTTTGGATTAGTCAATGTTCTTTATAGCACTTGGAAGAGGGTAACGAGTATGATTGCTCTTATTTGTCACAAAATTATATATATATATATATATATATATATATATATATATATATATATATATATATATATCAAATGATTTTAATTTTTTCACAATTCATATACTTATTATAAAGGGGAATGATGCTTTCTTAAATTTGAATCTCCTGTCAACAAAAACTTTATTTAATTTTCGTAATTTTACTTTTGAAAGTTTAGTTTTNCATATTATAAATAAGTGGATATATCAAATTATTGTATGACCTTTAGATTTTTAGTGGATGTGCATTTATTCTTTAGATAAATATAAAATATTTTAAAAGAAAATAATGCAAGATATAAAGAATGAGAGTAGTGTATACATAAATATTTGCATGTGTATGTTAAGATGAGAAGTTCACTGATACACAAAAATAATATACTGTTTTAAGTACATATTTTATGCTTATTTTTGTGATATTGCACTTTAAAGAACGGTATTTTCATGTTTTTTGTTGCAGGTATATTAATTTTAGGTATTTGAAGCAAAAATGACAAAAAAGACAAAATTTAAAGCTAAAACAGCGAATTTTGAAATTCAGGCGCATGATGCGCCGTTTGACAGAGCTTGACACATGATGCGCCATAGACGATTTTTTGTGAATTAAGACATTTCGAGACGAACTTTGCACGAATTTTCAAAGGGACAGTTGATTTACACACTTATTGGAGTAACTCAATGTATCTAGACACTTTGGAACGTTCTTTTATAAATAGATATGTCTCTTAGATCAAATGACACATCTTTTGAATTCAAAAGAGTTGACTTTTTGAGATAATTTTGAATTCCTTTTGAAAAGAGACAGCACAAAATAAAAGAGAAATTTCAAGGACTTGAAGGGGGGACGAAAAAGACAAGAAGTGGGGGTGGCGTGAAAGGCAAAGAGAGAAGAGAAGATTTCTTCTAGGGTTGTAAGCGAAGAGAGAATGTGAGAGATTTCTTCTTCATTACACTTCCAAGAGAAAATTGAGTGTGCTTGTAAAGAGAAAAAGACTTGAAGAGAACTTCAAGTGATTTTCTTGAGAATGATTGTGAGATAAGCTGCCTTTCATTTCTTTTGTTTTGTAAACTTGTTTTTATATATGAAATTCGTGTTTTGCGTATCTTTCTCATGAATTTTGAGTAGTCTTCTTTATCATTCTTCCTACTTTGAGATATGATTTTGTGAAGAATTGATTTTGTTTTTTATGGTTTTAAATCTCAATAATTTATGATGATTTGAACTCTGATCTTAATTTACTTTTCGATCTGACCAATTGAAATGTTAAAACATGTTGAGAAACATAAGTTCTGAAAAGGGCTATGATTTCTACAACAGAGAGATAATCACATTTGGTTTCATGAGAGAGTATGTCATCTATGGAATTGAGTGCAAATAAATAAGAAAATATACTTTGTTGGATGCAGAATTGGAGATTTGAAGGTGACAGATAAAAATCTCCAATTTGGTCCAGTTGATTGAAAATTTCATGAGAGAGTAAGCCCTCCGGGGAGTAGTGGAAGCTCTGGAGTGGCAGTTGGTATCCTCCCAGCCTAACCACGGAATTAGGGACCAAACTCTTGATTAGTGAATGTTCTTTGTAGCACTTGGAAGAGGGTAAAGAGTATGATTGCTCCTATTTGTCATAAAAAAATTTTATATATATTCAAAAGATTTTAATTTCTTTACAATCCATATACTCATTGTAAATGAGAACGATGTTTTCTTAAATTTGAATCTTCCGTCAACAAAAACTTTGTTTAGTTTTCGTAATTTGACTTTTGAAAGTTTAGTTTTTAGTTAGTTAACTCTGTGTTTTAATTGCATTTTATTTTTGTAATTTTAAATTATAAATTAATTTTAAGAATTTACTTATAGGTTTTTCCAACTTCCCTGTGGGATCGATATCTAGGACTCAATTAAGGCCCTTTATTACTTGAGCGATACGTATACTTGCGTTGATTTTAAAGATGATTTGACAGTCTAAAAAGTTTTAAAGATAAATTATTTTCATAAAAAGTATTGCATATTTATTGTTATATCTGTCGTGTGTATTTTGTAATATTGAAAAATATTTACAAAATTTACACACTAAATCTACCCGCATCATCACCACCTTATATTACTGGCTGGGAACGCCAAGTTACCCGCGCACGTAGATATTTTTCTACTATCTTAGACAATTGTGAATGTTAGATCACTAATCATTATGCTAACAAGAAAGTATTGACCAGGGATGAGTAAACCCATATCACCCCAGAAAATTATGTAATTTAGATCATGAAACCACTATGTCGATGTAATAATATCGGTCGAGATTAAATAGACACATTTCCATCTCAGACAATCGTGTAATATAGATCACAAACTATTATATCGACAAGAAAATATCTGTCAGAGATGTGTTAGATTATGTTTTGATGATGCTCCTGAAATTGATGTCAAAGTTAAGAGTATAACGTATACTTAAGTTAAATATTTAAATATTAAAAAATAAAGTTAAAGTTAACACATAGAATTTTAGAATATTTCCATTGAGCAAATTTCATGAATACACACATTAGATTATTATATAATTTTCTATAATAAAATATGAAAGACAAGCATATATATTACTCTATTTTTCATGGATTATTTAAGTTTAAAAGTGTGATCACTCCACTGATTATTTTAGATAACTTATTATATTGTTTTAATATTTTTTAGGTTAAATCATTTGAATAAAATGAATACTAGAGTAGATAATGCGTGAAGAAAAAGTGATCAGCAAATAGAAAAGTAAAGTTTTTATTTGATCGATTAAATTATTTTCTTTAGTGGTTCTTTTAATATATTTGGATTGTAAACTGTTGATGATAAAATGAATACAACAACAACAAGCCTTAATCCCACTACGTGGGGTCGGCTACATGAATCNGTGGCTAAAACCTAGATCTGGTTTGAATATGCAAGTAGCGCCGACAAAAATATAGATCCACTGTTATTGTGATATGTTTGAAGCATTCAGAGGGTTTTCTTCTCCATTCCCCATCCCTACCTTTCTTAGAACAGTGTTTATTCGAATGAACCGAAATTTTTTTTTCATGTTTTGTTTGTATGGTCTCCATGCTATTCAAAGTTATTGATTCTTTTAGGGTATTTGTTGAGGCTAGAAGATATTAATGCAATGCTTTGTTCCCTACGATTTGATTCTTTTAGGGTATTTGTTGAGGCTAGAAGATATTGATGCAATGCTCTGTTCCCTACGATTTGATATTAAAGTTGTTTTATATTTTATTTTTTATGAGGATATGATGAAGTATGATCTACGAATATGTAGATAATATGGGGTAGGATAAATATGATCGTGTTTATGTGAAGAATATTGTATGTGTTTTGCAATAGCAATGATGTTCAACAAAGTCAAATGGAATAGTGCAAATGGCAATTGAAATTGGATTGCCTACTATTTCTAAAATGGAGTGTATTGCATTTATTGAACAAAAAATGGAGCTTTTGTTGTCGGCTGGTTTGTGCAAAATAAATGGCAAAATGTATGTGGTTGGTGGGATCAGCTTCTATGTTTTTTTCACTAATAATGAGATTAGTGGTGCACTAATTGAAGCATAATTTTGAAGAAACTTGTTGTAGTACACTGTCAACTCCAAGAAACATCTTAACCATTTTTAACTGTTTTGATTTCTGTGGGAGCAGCTTCTATGTTTTTTTCTAAAATCATGAAAATTCATTTTTTGTATGAAAAAGTTTTGGTTAGAGTGGTACATATCTTTGGTATTCTTTGAGCCATGTTTTCTGACTTTCTTCAACATGTCACATAATTTCTTGGAAGTTGTCAGTTCTGTTTATGGGAACATGCTATTTTTATTAGGAAGATTTACGTAAATTTCAATTTTTACATATATGTCATCTTACCTACGCATTAGAAAGTGTATTTTACTTTTTTAAAAGTAAATATAGTTATAGTTTTTATGTGATTTGAAAGATTTGGATGGTACAAATGAAAAAATAAGGTTTTGGTATAAGATATGTAAATATAAAATAATGTGGTGGTAGGTATGTTATTGCCCTTTTTTATTATTCATCTTGTTTATAGTGTAGATGAGTTGAGCCGAGCTTATTATTTAAACAAGTGGACTTGATTGGGACGAGATTATTATGACAGAATTGGTTAAAGAAACAATTTTGTTGTGCCGATGTTTGTTCACAACTGAATGGGTAAAAAAGCTTGCATTATTGTTATTTCTTGCATATGTGGTTTTGCAACAACGAAAATTTGGGTGATAAATATTTTAGAGCTCTCACGTTATGTTTATGCAAATAGTTTGCACTGGTTCAATGAATATTTTATTATCGATATGGTGATAAGCATGTTTACTTCAATGAATGTGTTACTATTTATGCAACTCAACATTTTTTGTTTCGATGGGACCCCTTTCTTTACTTGAACGAAAGAAAATTGACTATCTAATTATGGTAGATCCAATACATTGTTGTTGAAGCAGGTTTTGAATAGGAAAGTTGGGTGAAGAAAATATGTTTTATGGTCTATGGTCCTTTGGGTTGTCTTTGCTAGCATTGGTTTAGAATTTCTAATATGTTCTATTTGTTCCAAATTTCAATTGGTTATTACTCAAATACGATGTTACTATAATAATAGAGAAAAATAAAAAGAAAAGGTTTCATGAATGATTGTTGTATGAAAAGCACATTTATGTTTCATCCATAGACCAATATATATTTTAATTCATTATCTTTTTTTGAATTTTGTTTTACATATGCACATTTAATATCTTAAGTGTCTCATTTTCAGTCATAATGTCATCTAACCATCTGTTGATATGATAGTAAAAGATGAGTAAATCCAAAGACTCTGGTTCATCGGCTATGTGAATAGAGAGACTACTAATATTTTTTTGTGATCAATGCGTGAGGGATGTCGAATTGGGAAATCAACCCACAACTTTTTAAATAAAGAAGGTTGGCATAATATCACAATTAAATTCAAAGAAATAAATGGAAGAGATTACGATAGGATGAAACTAAAGAACAAATGAGATCAATTAAAAGACTGGAAACTTTGGAAAGAGCTTAAAATGAGATCAATTGGATTTGGATGGCATCCAGTAAAGCGAACAATTGATGCACCTGAGGAATGATGGGCAGAAAAGTTAGCGGTAATAACATCACTATTTCAAGTAAATTTTAGAGACATATTTTTGGAATATTTATTAGAATTTTTTTTGTGATTACAGATAGTGCCATCGGCAAAAAAATTCAAATTTACTGGAATTGAACCAGCTTTGGAGGAGAAGTTGGATGGCATGTTTACTGGTGATGTAGCAACATGAACTCATTTTTCACCCCTAATGAGCAGGGTGTTGCAAACCTAACAGAGGATATAGAGAAAGAGAATATATGTGATTCAGAAGAAGGTCCCAGCTAAATCCACACGGATATCCAATCCACTGGTGGAACAAAGCACCCCGACCTATAAAAAATAAAAAAGGCTTTGCATTTGTTAGAGGTTCTATTCAGACATTGATTGAAATTTCCAAAAATAATTCAAAAATTGCGAAGAATAGCACAATCCATGAGTGTGTTAAGATCCTTAACACATATCCTGGTATTAAGGAAGACCAAGATATGTATGTTAAGTATGTCAAGTTGCTGAGGAACTCTACCCGGAGGCAGTTCTTTAAGACTTTAGACCCAGAATTTCGTCTTCCTTGCGCTCTTTTATGAAAGATTGAATGTTATTTATGTAACTTCATTGACTATTTGTTTGATGGATTCTCTCTGTCTTATTTTCTATTTATGTGATGATCTCGTAATGCGTATTGTATTTCTTTCATCCTTGAATATGTTGGCTACATATCCAACTTTGATGTTTAACAAATATCAATGAAATGTGCAGCATGTATGTAACTTTCTTCATATTTATATTGCATACAATCAAATTTGCATGCCCGTACTTTTTGTATAGTTGTCATTTTTTATATGTTTTCTGATATTACATTATTATTTGCTATCTGGTTTAAAAGTCTACCTTTCTTCCAAATTTTATATTATGAAGGAAGGACAAATTAATCAAATCTGCATTGCTACTCACTTTTACGTTGTTATACCATTACTACAACGCATATGTTGATCGAAACACATGCATAACGTCCAACAATATTGGAGATAGATGGATCGAAGAGTTATTACGTGGTCACTCGACACGTTTTGCAAATATATTTCGTATGACAAAAGTCATTTTCCTTGACCTCCTAAATGAACTTCGGACCCTCCACGGACTTCAAGGATCATCAAGAACAACATCCAGAGAGGTGTTGGCAATAACACTCTACATTTTAGCCCAGAATGAATCGATGAGAGGAGCTATGGAACGGTTTCAACATTCCTCCAAAACCATAAGTAGATATTTCTCAGCTGGGTTGAATGCACGGGTGAGTCCGGCCCGTCAAATAATAAAACCAGAGGACCCAACATTCCAGTCCATTCCCACACATATTGCGAATAACCCTCGTTATATTTTGTTCTTTAAGGTGCTTCCCATATTTCACACATATGATTTTATTATTGATTAATTCGTTCATACCAGAATTGTATCGGAGCTATTGATGGAACACATGTTGACGCACGTCTTTCTGGCACAGAAAAAGTTGCATACATTTGACGATGTGGATCACTAACACAAAATATAATGGTTTGTGATTTCAATATGTGTTTCACATATGTGATGGTTGGATGGAAAGGTAGCGCACACGACAGCCGCGTTTTCAAGTTTGCTACTAGCAACAAAAAATATAGTTTCCCTTATCCATCACCAGGTATGACAATCGTACTGAGCTTTTGACCATCCTAATTACTTTAAAATTTCTAAATTAAAGAAAATCTTACTCAGGTAAGTACTACTTAGTAGATGTCAGGTATCCTTTGCAAAAGAGATATTTGAAGTCATATCCAGATACAAAATATCATATACCTGATTTCGAGAGATCGAGAGGGGTTGCACGAGGAAAGAAAGAAATTTTTAACAAAAGACATTCATCCTTTCGTGGTGTGATTGAGAGATCGTTCGGGGTTTGGAAGAATAAATGGGTAATTCTATGTGATATGCCAACTTATCCATTTACAAAACAAGTTCAGATTGTAGTGGCAACAATGACACTACACAACTTCATTAGACGACATCATTTCAGGACAGATACAGAGTTTGCCGTTATAGAAGAAGATTCATTGCAAATATCACTCGAGGCATTTGAATACCACGTTGGACGTTCCATCCCACAAATCGATATTGATTCACCTGAGTTACAAACACCAGATAGTGAAGGCGCTTCAGAGATGGCGGGTTTGAGAGAGCAAATAGCAAATGACATAAGCCTAGGCATTTAGATTTGATTACATATTATGTCTTTCAATTATGTTTAATTATTTTCTTCATATTAAACCTATGCTATAGATGACATCTAATGGTGACATTTCACATATGCTTAGCTCAAATTCATGTCTTCATTACTATGA
>NEWO01000024.1:1148006-1169236 GCA_003013225.1 Phalaenopsis aphrodite | reverse complement strand
CTTGGAAGGAAGTGAAAGCCATGGCTCCGAGGTGGTTCCTGGAGGCTTGGTTTTGGAGGTCTTTGAACCGTGCGGTGCCAGTGATGGAGCCTTCTTCCCCAGCTAGAGTTTGATATGCTCTCTCTAATATGGATTGCATGTATTTTCCTTGGGCTTCAATTCTCATTTGCAGGTGCTTTTGAAACTATATATGCATATGGTGAAATAGTCATATGTAAATAAAGAAAAAAAAAGTGCATGGTGATATATGTTCTTAGCAATTTAACACTGTATTGTTCATCTTTTCTGGTGTGAAGCAATTTGACACTGTATTGTTTGATCCTGTATTAAAAAAAATTTGACACTTTAGGATGGCTTAAATAATTATAGCAACCATTGTGTCATTTATTTATTTTTATGATGGAATTGGGGGAAACCATTTGGGAGTGGTATGAATTCAGATTTTTGGTGTAAATTTGTCGGTGCATGCTTCCATAGCTCTTTTGAACTTACACAAATGTCAGCATTTGTTTCGTGTAATTTTGTTTGTTTTTAGGAGTAGAATAGAAAATAAAATAGTGGAATAAGCAGATGAAGAAGAAGCCATTAATATATATCTTCCATCTGCATTTTCAAGGAAGCTTGAAATGGCGATTTATGAGGTATTTTATCTATTTTTTTTTTTAAATGACAGTAATTATTTCTTTGCACCTGTATTCAGAAAAATTTGGCACTTTAGGATGACTTAAATAATTACAACAACCATTGTGCCATTTATTCTTTCGGGTGATGGAATTGGGGGAAACCATTTGAGACCTTGTTGAAAGTTGTTGAAATCTTTGTCAACCAGATTAAATGTTGCAGTAATGTTTTTATGATTGTCATTGTTTGTGGTGGGGTTATGGAAGCACTACTGCCATTTCTTTAGCTACACTGTTATGTTTCTCTGTGAGGTTATTATCTTGTTGGTTTTGTACATATCGACGTTCCTTAGCTACACAGTTGAGTGCTATGTGCAAAAATATAAATGTTTAGGTGTCAGATATGTAAATGCATTAGAATTATGTGCTATTTATATAAACGAAGCTTCTTGGATGAATTGAATATATGGTATTGGTGTATGTTTGTTGGATGAATGTTTATGTTTGTTTTATTTTTATGTGCTGGAGTTGGAAGAATAGAGGAATGAATTTCTGATTGGGAATGATTTTTTTGTAACTGTGGTTTGATACTTGGTGGTTAGATTTTTGTAACATAGCATTTGTTTGATTACATATTATGTCTTTCAATTTAGGATGGCTTAAATACTTAAGAGCAACCATTGTGTCATTTATTTTTTTTATGATGGAATTGGGGGAAACCATTTGGGAGATAGCAAATATCACACCCAAGGTTTAATATTTTCGTTCCTTTGTAGTGGTTATGTTGGTGTTTATGTGAGTTCATGGAGCAGTTACTGTTGTTGGTTTCCTGCTGTTGGTTTCCTGATGTTGGTTTCCTGCTGTTGGTTTCATGTTGTTGGTTTCCTGCTATTGAGTTTGAACATATATTGAGTTATTGAGTTTGAACATATATATTGAGTAAATTCCCCTATTATTTATTGACCAAGCTTTTGATGGAGCATGTGTCATTTTTTGAGTATTTCTTATTAAAGTATTCTGAAATGCTCACTGAAAATGGCTCTACCCGAGTTTTTTTCTTTCTTTTTTATTTGTTCTACAGTTGAGCTCTAGCCCAACTTGAGTTGTTAAGGCATAATTTGGGTTTCTGTATGGAAACGATAATGCACCTTATAATGCTATGCATGCACCTTATAATGCTATGTATGTCGTAAACTTTAAGAAGCAGTTAAGATTGTTGTTCTTGTTCGATTCCATTTTATTGTATGTTCCATTGTTTGGAAATGCTGAGAGATGGCATGAAGGAATTGTATGATTAACTGATTGGCATGTTCCATTATTTGGAACTGCTATTAAGGGGAATGTTTGGAACTACTGTTGAGGGAAATAGAGCTGCTAGTGAGGGATTTACCTAATTGGCATGAAAAAAATTATATTTTAATTGGTCTTCATGTTTAAAGTAGCTTGGATGGGGTATATCTAATTATTTGTTAAACAAAAATGCTTACAGGTTCGGTAAGCATGAGTTTTCTTGTTAGCTGACTCGGTTAGCTTACAAAAATGCTTGTTAAACAAAAATGCTTGAGGGAAATGTAAATAGCTGCTTGGGAGATATTTTTTTGGGGTATATCTGCTACTTGCTGGTTAGAGAGTTTGGTTTTAAGCACATATTACAAATCCTCTATTATGTTCTTTTCTGAAGCAATATATTTCGGCTTGGAACATGTATGTTAAGCATAATTATGAGTCATACATTTTTTAAATTTGAACACTAATATACTGTTAAGCTTAATTATGAACGAAGCTGAATTATTTGTAAAATGCTGGCTCTGCGGTTTGTTTTATGGAACCATGAGTATCATACAGGCAGGTGATGCTTATATTAGAGCCCGTTTATATTAGCAGCTTTGAGCATATTTTATAATTAATGTGAATATATTGTTTTATGTTGGTTAATAGCTTCACCTCTGATATGGTGGCTAACAGTGGAGCAGTTTGGACGGTCACGTAAATTTATTGTCGGCAATTGTTGTCTCCACACTTGGGTAAGTTTACTATTTATACTTCTTCAATTTTTGGACTGATCTATTCTAATTTTAATAATTGCAGGACGATGAGTTCCAGACATTCAGGGAAGTCCGAGAAAGTGATGTGTCGTTGCGGACTACCGCCATTTGTATTCACGTCACACCAGACACAGCTTCGGGAGGCAGTTTTACAAGTGTCCGCAACGGGGAGAAGGACCGGAAGACTGCAAATTCTTCAGGTGGGCCGACAATGCAACTGTTTCTACGATATCCCAAATGGACACAGCTGCTAGGAGTTCGATAGTACCACAACGGGAGACCACCGCATATGATTCGAGTTCTTCCGTATCTACCGCACCTCAGTCAAACAGGTTTGCTCGGGGTTTTGAGGTATCAGAAGCGGGCAACATTCGTCGTGATGTCTCTCTACATTTTAAAGTCAATATTGTCATATTTTTTCTTGTAATTTTAACATGTTATTTTTTCTTTTTTTTGTCTTATTATAATCCATATTAATGTGTGAATATGTAATGAGCTTTCATATATGTCACTATGCTTATTTGATGTAATCAAAGCTTTTTTGAGTTATATAAATATTAATAATTTTTTTTTTGTTTTCATTTATTGACATTTGAGAAAATAACATTCTGCTACACAGATTATTCATTCAACCAAAAAAATTTTCAAATAAGTTGTTTACAAAATGGATTAACCAAACAGTTAAACAACTTATTCAGAGCAGAAACAAAATGGTCAATTTTCCAGAATCACTAACCAAACAACCAGACACCTTATCTGGATCAACTGGTCATCAGCAGATTATCAGGATAAGTTGTTTATCAGCAGAAGCTGGATAAGTTGCAGCTGTCACAAACATACCCTAAATCTTACCGCATCATTTACCACCTTATATTACTGGTTAGGGACGCCAGGTTACTCGCGCACGTAGATATTTTTTCTACTACCTTAGACAATTGTGAATGTTAGATCACTAATCATTATGCTAACAAGAAAGCATTGACCAAGGGTGAGTAAACCCATATCACATCAGACAATTATGTAATTTAGATCATGAAACCACTATGTCGATGTAATAATATCGGTTAAGATTAAGTAGACAAATTTTCATCTCAGACAATCGTGTAATATAGAGCACAAACCATTGTATCGACAAGATAATATCTGTCAGAGATGTGTTAGATTATGTTTTGATGGTGCTCCTGAAATTGATGTCAAAGTTAAGAGTATAACGTATACTTAAGTTAAATATTTAAATATTAAAAAATAAAGTTAAAGTTAACACAGAATTTTAGAATATTTCCATAGAGCAAATTTCATGAATACACATTAGATTATTATATAATTTTCTATAATAAAATATAAAAGACAAGCATACATATTACTCAATTTTTCATGGATTACTTAAGTTTAAAAGTGTGATTACACCACTGATTATTTTAGATAACTTATTATATTATTTTAATATTTTTTTAGGTTAAAGCATTTGAATAAAATGAATACTAGAGTAGATAATGTGTAAAGAAAAAGTGACCGGCAAATAGAAAAGTAAACTTTTTGTTTGATCGATTAAATTATTTTTTTTAGTGATTCTTTTAATATATTTGGATTGTAAACTGTTGATGATAAAATGAATAAAAAAAATTATTTTTCATCGTCTGGTCATCTGTAACTTATTGTAAACATTGAAAATTCCAAGCCCCGACCAAGTCGTGGCAGTTTCTCTTCACCATAAAAGAAATTTGAAAAGCAATTACTCAAAGATGAAAGATGTTGCACTCATCAATAAAATCAAGACAATGCTCACCACTACTAAACAAGAAGAATGATGGTGATGATCAATAATCTGACCCTCAAGATAGTTGTCATAGCCAATGTTTTAAAAGGTATGGGCGTTGAGCAAGGTGTTTTAGATGATATGGGGCTAGGCACAAGCCCCAAAGCGTCGGGCGTAACCCTAAAGTTTAAAAAAAATAAGATACATAAATATTACAAGAGAAGAAAACTATTTGTGCATAATAAAAAAATTATTCATATGTATTAAATTAACTCGTATTCATTCAATTTCAAAATAAACCTTCTAGGATTAGAATCTTCAAGATATTAACAAAAATCCACCAGAAAAAGTAGAAACATATAAATAAGTGAACATGTTTGAGCCAAAAAATAAATTTGTGATCAATTGATCTCAATCATTGAAGATTATTCATTCTTGCATTGTCAAAATCTTCCTCTTTATCAAAAGTTGTGTCCAAATCACAAATAGACCTTCCATATTATCTACATTCATTGTCCACGTCATTAAAGTCATCATTATGCTCAATCTTAGAAGCATTCATAATTTGTTTCTCTTTACCATTATTGTCTAAATTATAAATACAGACAAAATGACATTTGAAAATATTTATGATTTTTTTATATAAAAAATTAAGAATGCATAATTATGTAAAGAACAATTAAATGTAAATATGAAACTTGTCCTTTCATTCATTTTCTTTTTCCTGTGAGAATATGTTATAAAAATATTATTTCTTCCTTGTGTAATATTTTGTGATTCTTCATTTGCATTAATCGTGCACACATTTCTGATTACATCAAAAATAAATAATTGTTCGCTTCCATTATTCCAAGAAGATTCCTGTGAAAGCATTGGATATTCTTTCTTAAAATTGAATCGAAGTCTTATTTTTTTTCTTATACTTCTCTCCATTAAACTAGTATATATTTTATAAATACCATAGCATTCAACCTCTTGTGCTCCAACCCGTTCCTCAGTTTAATATGAATCTAAGAAAAAAACATTATTTTTAAGTGGCGATTATAAAAGCAAATAATAATAATTTTAAGAGAAAAAAATATTATTGATTCAAAAGTGCTTCAATTTCTTTCACAACATGATGAAAATGCATGTGGAAGAACTCGAATAGCAAAATTTGTAGTTACCTCAAGTGCTTTCCCACCAAATCTCATCCATCAATTAGCAGAAGATCTTAAATTTCATGAGTTCATAACAACTCTGCTCCCAGAGCCTCCTCTTAAGTTATCATACAAGTCTAATTGAATATCAACTCTAAGACAATTTTCATAATGCAATATTCTTTCCATACAAGAAATTAACACATCTTTTACCTCATCATCATGAGAAAAATTATTCTCAAAGTGAAATCGAAGTTTTAAATAATAACTAACTGCAAGTAGTGGTTTATGAAGTTGAACTTCCCATCTTACAACAATTTTCCTCCAAAAAGGTCTACTTTTCTTTACATTATGCCTACATTAAAAGCAATTTTTTTCTTTTCTCGAATCCATTAACTAATAAATATAACTCATAACTAGCATTTCTTCTGAGTTAGCCTCTCCAAGAATATTTATAAGCGGCACAACACTTTTGATACAATAAGCAAGATGACCCCAAAAATGTGGATCAACGAAAATAACAGCTCGAGGTTTTGTATCTTCTATCTTATTTGTCCAGTGACTAGAACACAAAACTTCTGAGGAGAATATTACCTGAAGTGGTTGCTTCTGCTTATAAATGTTTTGAAAAGTCAAATATATCATAGTAAACCGTGTGATGGCATCTCCTTTGTAAAAGATCTCATCAAACCAAGAACTCATGTGTGCCCATAAATGAATTTAATAACTTCTTTTGCTTTTGCAAGAGTGCTTTCGTGACTCTTCAAATTTTCAATATCTTCTAATATTAGGTCAATGAAATTTGTTGTGTAAGGTGTCTAATAAATATATTGTCTTTTCTTCATTATCTTTTTACCCACATTCACATAATTTGAATCATTATCTGTTATAATTTACATCACATTTTTTCTCTCACTTTCTCAATCATGTCATCCACATAAGTGAATAGTAACTTACCACTTTTCATAGAACTAGAAGCATCCACAGATTTAAGAAAAAAAAAGTTCCAGCTGGGCTATTTACAAGAAAATTAATCAAAGTTCTACCTTTTCCATCTATACAACTATCTGACATAATCGAGCACACATATTTATTCCATGTCTTTTTATGCTCCTCTAACATCTTATTGATTATAGCCACCTCATCTTTGAGTATCCAAGTTATCAATTCATGCATTGTAGGCGGAGTAAAATTAGGTCTAAAATTAGCAACTGCTTAAAACATAGACATATAATATAAGTCATTGGCAACACTAAACGTCAAATCAACCAATTGCCCTATATTTTTCTTTTCTTTCATTTTTTTCACATGAAATTTAGAATAGAATTCCTTTCTTGTGTTATGGTGAAAGAATTCATTGGATCTCTGACTTTAGGTGGCCTCTGAAAAAAGTCAAATAATAATGAATTAGAAGCATTCTAAATTCATCAATATTTGTTGCACCGCTTCTAATGTCACTTAATGCATTGTCACGTTGTGCTTTAACTTTTGCAACTTCTAATGCTTTCTTGCATCTCTTGAACTTCAGTGTGGGCTTTAGTGTATGGTTTAATACCCTTGTGTATGCCGACAAGATATTGCTTCATCATGTTCATTATTTCACTACATACTTGATTGTAAAATTTACATCTGAAATATTTTCCATTGAGTATGCTTGTTGTATATTCTCATGCAAATTCCTTGCCAGTGCGACTACTATAGGCCACATAATCCTCCCCTTCCATTACAAGTTAATAACTAATCTTACACATTAAAAAAATATTAGATCAAACCACTCCTATCAAATTGCAAACATGAAAAAAAAAATTTGTGGTTTACTATAAACAAGAAAAAATAACAAAATTGCAATTTAGTGTAGCTACAGCTCTCTCTCGCAAATATACAAGGAAAAAAAATTTGTGGGTTACTGTAGATACAGTGAGATTACTGTGGCTACAGTAAACTCGCTGTAACTACAGTGTAAAACAATAAAATCGCAAACTAATAAAAACTCCTAACCAAATGAATCAGGTTGAGCCTCCGGGAGAGCCGTACGGGTCAGGGAAATAAGCATGAACTGCAGGTGAGGGACAGGAGCATGATCTTCTACCTACCTGTCAGAGAGGAAGCCGAGGGGAGAATTGCTTGCTGCGGGAGGGACACAGCAGAAGCGCTTGTGACAACGAACTCGTTTGTATGCCCGTCAAAGAAGACGCTCCGTGCGGGACGAAGCAGGCCACGTGATCGCCTGCTATGAGAGGGACGAAGCAAACGACAGTAGGATCTTTTGTAACTCAGCGCGAGAGAGGAATTAGAGGGTGTGGGAGATTGACTACGTGCAAGATAACTTATATCGGGTGAATTGGGTATGTAGAATTATGGATTTTTTCCCTTTTATTCGATTAATAGGTGGGGTGTAGGCCCCACGAGACTCAAATTGTGCTCCAGGCTTTCCCGAGCGTATCCGGGAGATCTAAACCTTCTCATAGGCTTGGGGTGAGTAGGCTTACGCCTTGCCTTGGGACGCGCCCCATTAACACCCTTTTAAACAGAGGTCATAAGAATTTTTAATCCTAAGGAGACGTGAATCAACCAAAAGAAGCTCTCGAAGAATTCAAAATTATAGGGTTACTAAAACTCAAATACTTCTTGAAAATAGAACTCAATCTAAACAAGGATATTTCTCTCCCAACAAAGATCTGTCATAGATCTATTGAAAGAAACCAAAATAATAGTGTAAACCATGTTAAACTCTAACTAAACCAAGAAAAAAATTGAATTTTGATGTAGGAGATGATGTAGATACTAGACAACATCTAAAAAATTAACTAGCCGACAAATTCACCAAAGGACTCTATAGACCATTTAAAAATATTAGAGGAAAACTTGGAATGGTAGATCTCTACCATGCAATTTGAGAAATGTTTAAATTATGCTAGTCCAATCATATCAAAGAACTCAATGCATACAGATCAAGACTGTGTACCATTGGATTTGTCTCTTTGTAACCCTCAAATTACAATCCATGTGATCTCCTGTAGGATCACCGACATCAATTTAATTTTCCCTCATTTTATTCCTAGTTTGTAATGCCTATGAGAGATGTATATATATCTTCTCTCTTGTACAAAAAAAAGAAAAGAAAACTCTTGAGAGTTCCTTTCATCATTTTATTTTCTACAAATATCATGCCCTTGATTGATTCAAATGCTTGATTTCTTGTGTATTTGCTTCCTATAAAAAATGAATCCACATGATCCATCATCACTAGCCATAGCCCAAATATTTTAGCAATCCTTATTTATCATTCGTACAAAAAGAATTTGAGGTGTTAAATTCTCTTCTCAAATCTTTTTTAACAATTTTCATTCACATTTAATTTAGGTCTACCACTTTCTTTCCTATCATCCAACACTAATTTTATGTGCACATCTAATGCATTTTCTATCCTCTATCTAATATGAAGAAATGACCTTAGTTTATTTCTAATAAACCAATCATTTAACTAGTAATGGTACACCAAAGGACAATTATGGTACAATGAAAAAATGAATAATGCGAGTGTGGATGAATTATATGTACTTTTGTTTGATTCCTGGATGGCATTTTTTGTTGCATAAATGTTCTATCAGAATCATCATGTACAGGAAATCTCAAAGAACCGAATTTTTTTTCATCAGGTTATGAAGTAGAGCGAAGAAGGCATAAAACATCTTATCCCCCATCTCTATATAGGGTACCTCTTTCCATCTCTGTATGTGTATATATGTATTTGTGTTTGTGTGCGTGTGTGTGTGCGTGTATTTGTATGAATGTGTGTGTGTGTGTGCTTGTGTGTGTATTTAAGATCACAAATATCACAGAATCTACAAGGTGACCTAGCAGTTCTAAATTGTTTGATTGTTTCTATAGATTATTTTGGTATGATATATATTATGGGAAATTTAAGACCGTGATTTCCTGTTAGTTTATACCTATAAGAGCACTTTTCCAATGTCATTAAGATTCTGTAACATCATAATTGCATCCTTTTTGTTAATCTACTCTATTATTTAAATTTTGCATACCAACTTAGCAAAAGAAATCAAGAAGCCGGTGGGATATAATTACTTCAAAAGAATAGAAGTATCCGTACTCTAGTAAGTCAATCTCAAACAATATCCAAAAGATAATCACTACTACATTATTTTCATAGATAGCCATACACGAGTATTTTAAATCATGTGCAATAAAAATTATCCATTTCCCATATTTATCTTTTTTAGATAAAATTAAATAAAGGAAGCTTTTTTTCAATATATCCCCTTAATACAAATATCATATACAACAAAAAATGAATTTTCTTCCAATATTACCCCTACTTACATCTACCAGCTAGTTATATGCTTTGGCTAAGATGGGCAGCCACGTTTCAGCTTAGCCCGCAGCATAGAATCTCATCTAACCAAACTGACAATCAAATTTTCAAAAGTAAACAACATTGAACAAAATAAAACATACTGTAACTTATATGCACTAGAAGTCAAAACTTCTCCTTTAAAAAGTATGAACGACTGACTCGCTTGAACAATATTTATGATGTAAACCATACAATGAAAACTACACCTGTTGTATTTATGGCTTGATTGTAATTAGGGGTAACTTGATCTTTTGGCGCTTTAGTCCTAATCTATAAAAGAGACTTAGGGCCCGTTTGGGGCAGCTTATAAGTGCGCCAGTGTTTTGAAAACGCCGTCTATCTATTTGTTTCGCACGTCCGGACAAATTATTTGAAAATTGCGTTTACTTTTTTCTATTACACGCAGATCGCGGGGTTATACCCGCGATCCGCGTTTTCGTTCGTCGTTTTCCGCCTCTACCCCTCCCTCACGACAAAACCTAGTCTTCGCCCCGAACGATCGCTCTCCTTCGATGCGCTGAAAACCATTCTAAGTCGTTGCTCTCCTTCACTGCGTTGAAAGCCATTCCAAGCCTTCGAAGCAATTCGAGGCCTTCGAAGTCATTCGAAGCCGTTCGTTGCTCTCCGTTGCCGAAAGCCGGTCTCCCCCCTCCTACACATCCTCCGTCGCTCTCCTTCGGGCGAGGAAGGTAACCTTCGTCCTTCTCCTTCTTCCGTCCAGCGAGGAAAGTAACCTTCGTCCGATCCTACTCGAAATCCAGCGAGAAAGGTAACCTTTGTCCTTCTCCTCCTTACGTCCGATCTATCCGATCCTTCAGTCCGATTTTAGGATTTTAAAGATTTTTTTTTTGTTTATTAAGGATAGGTGTTATGCATGTAAACCCCCTAAAATTTTATTTAAAAATCCTAAATTTTTATTCCTTGTCAAAACTAAAACAAAATATAGATATTATTTTAATTATGTTTTGCCAAATTAATCTTCATAACTTCTTACTTTTAAAAAATTAAATAATTATAATTATAATTGAATAATAAAAATAAATCGGTTTGGTTGTAATATTGGATTTTTTATTCCAAATGACTTCAATTGATTTATGTTGCGAGCGTTCAGTTGAGAGTATCTGACGAAATATTTGAATAAAAGTTTGAAAACTTCTGTTCAAATTCATATATCTTTGTGGATAGTTGTAGATGTTCCTAAACTTGGTTATTGAAGTTATAGATTTTAAAATTAGTATAACATATAAATTATTGATTACAATTTATGTTACACATAATTTAAAAATAATTTTTGGAAAATTAAAATTAATTATGTCTGAATGACATTTTATCAACAAAAAGCTGCAAATTTGTTGTTTACAAAACGCAAAAACCAAACAGCTAAACAACTTATCCAGTACAAGGGCAGAGTGGTCATTTATCCAGAATAAGCTATTTTCCAAACGTACAGACCAAACAGCCAGCCAACTTATTCGGATCAGCTGCTCATCTGCAGATTATCACGAACAGCTGCTTATCAGAAAAAGCTGGATAAGCTACAGCTGCCCCAAACATACCCTTAGAGCTTATGAGAGATATATGGTGAAAAGCGTAAATTGTAACGGTTAGCAATTTTTCTTTCTCCCCTCCAATGCTAGTGAAATCTTCATTCTCGTGGACGTAGGCGAATCAACTTAGCGTCAAATCACATAAATTGTTTGTGTTTGATTGTTGTTGCATGAATCTCTTCGTTTCCTCGTTGTTTTACATAACAATTGGTATCAGAGATTTGGATTTGTGATTGGAGCGTGGTTCTGCCTCGACAACAGCAAATTTGGCGTGTATTGCCCAAATTTTTGTAGCAGATGGCCTGGCGTGCTTTGCCATCAGATTAGCGAAAAACCGGTGGCTTGGAAGCAAAGAATCAACGCGTGACAGGAAGAATTGGGGCATCAACGAAACTACTGCAGTTCCGACAGCAACGCGTAGTAGTCAGGAGGTTCGGAGGTGCGCTCAGGCCAGAAGCCCAACGGTGGTATCAGCACAGCATAAGGTTCACGTGGAGCTCACGACAAAATGATCGCGTGGGAATGGAAGCTTACGTGGATAACAGAAAAAATATATTTTGGTAGAGGAATTTTTTTGTGAAAAGAAATTTCAAAAATGGGAATTATGAATGATAACACAAAGTCAGGTTCTTCAACATTTATTATGATAGTGGAAAAGTCAATTCATTGGATGGTTATACATTATATCGAAATTGATGTAACAAAATTTGACAGCAAATGAAACTTTGACATGTAGCGATATGAGGTGATGAATGTGTTGTGTTCTTTGAATCTAAAGAAAGTCCTGGATAGCAAGAAATTTCCTAAAGAGATGCCAAAGAGATTGGTTGAAGATTACCGGAGCGCTTGTGGCTTGATCTGAAATTGATTGGCCTAAGAGATCAAAGATGGGATGATGGAGACTTTTGCAAGGAAATTGTGAAGAATGCTAGAGAACAAATATCTCACAAACAGAGCAGAGAATCGTCTAGAAATAAAGCGTTGACTCTACAGATTTCAAATGAGACTGGGATTACTATTAATGAGCACTTGAAGAACTTCACAAAATTGTTAAAAGATTTGTTAAATTTGGATGAAGAGGTTGGAAATGAAGGCAAAGCACTTCTTTTGTTGAATTCGCTACCGGATAAGTACGAAAACTTCACGATGACACTAATTCATGGGAAAGAGGTCTTGAATTATGACGAAATGACTAAGAAATTATTGAATCACAAGTTTCGTCAAAAGGACAAGCCCGCAAAGATGAAATCAGCCGAGGCACTTAGACTGTAACATGGTAGATCTGAGAAGGAGAATAAGAATTTGAAAAAAAAAAAAAACAGCAGCGATATTTCTCAAAAGCAAGGCAAGTCTCATAGGCGTAATCTTGGAAAAAATCAGTGTGTTTTCTGTTTAGAAACTGGTCATTAGAAGAAAAATTGTCTGAAGCTGAAGGAGAAAGAAAAAGAAGTTGCATCTAGGCTAACACAAATATCAGTGTAAAAATATGTGAAGAGAGGAATCAAATGTATCGTTATTTGTAGTTTTTCAAAGTTTGTGATGATTCGCGTTGGATTCTGAATACAGATGTTACCTATCATATTTGTTTTCATCGAGGATAGTTTTGTACGTACAAGGAGTTCGATAACGGTGCGGTGATTATGTGCAACGATCAAGTTTGTCGTACTATTGGTGTAATACATATCTTTATCAGGATGCATTATGGTACTGTGAGGGAGCTGACCGATATTAAACATGTTTTATATATCATGAAGAATTTTTTTGTCAATTGGGGCTTTAGAGTATGAGGGATACAAAGTAGTTATAGAGGCAAGAGTTTTGAGGATATTTCGTGGAGCACTAATTTTTATGAAAGGAGTTTATCTTCACAATTTTTATTATCTTCGGGGTAGCATAGTGCCTGGAATGGCTATTGTTGTTGATAACTCTTCTGATGCCACTATTTTGTGGCATACGTAGCTAGCTCATGCTGGAAAGACTTCACTTAAAGTTTTGGTGAAAAAGACACAAATATCTTTTGGTATTGTCATCCTCAGTACAAAACGTGTTTTAGAGTACGTTCAAACAAATGTTTGGGGCCCGACAAAGACAACATCATTCAACGGGCATAGATATTGTCTCTTTTATTGATAATTACTCCAAGTATGTTTGGGTGTACACCAAATGACACGAGGCTCAGGAGAGGAACAACCAGTCCTCAAGAGAGGGGGGTTGCCGCCCCTCCCTCCTCTTCTCTCTTTCCTTTTTGTCCTCATTCCCTTTTCTCACCTTTCCTTTATCTCCTTCCTCATCTTTCCTTCCTAAGCACCTCCTAAATTTAAATCCTTTCCTAAAATATTAGATCTGATTTTTTTCTCCCTTCTTATTTTAAAAAAAGAACAATTTCCTAAAATATGAAATCTAATTTATATTCTCCTATACTATTTTAAAAGTCTCCCAAAATCTGAAATCTAATTTTTATGCTCCTTATTTTAAATGTTTCGTAAGATACGTTGTCTCTTTCTAAATAAGAGAGGTTGTGTTTTGAGTTAGGAGCTTGTTTTACGAAATTTGAATTCAATTTTTTCTGAGTGTTTTCCCTCTTGAGGGTTGTATCCGACGTCAAAGCAGTGCTTCGGTTGTCCCTTGTCCAAGGTGGTAATTGTCTCCACGGGTCGAGTGGTGCTCCGACTGTAGCTCGACACCGCCATGATATTTATCCATCTATTTATCCTCCTGGTTGTTTTCAGTCGTTTCTCAGCACTACAGCCTGCACCACTGAACTCCCTAGACGCCTATAGGTCGCCCAGCCTTCCCCCCTACAGATTCCTTGCAAACCGCAGAACCCTCGGAGTAGTGCATTCTTTGCTTTGTGTGTGTCTTCCTTTATTTTGAGCTTTTATCGTAACATGTTTTTGATTCAATAATAAAAAGGTGCCTTGCATCGTGGCTTGAGTAAACTTCGGTATTATTTGATATCAGAGCTAGTCCAACATTAATCCTATCCTAGGGTCCCTAGCATCCGCTCCTACCAAATCCACCGTACCAATTTTTTTTTCTTTTTTTCTTTTTCCTTTTTTCTTCCAAGGGTCCCAAACCGTCAAACAAGCCACCGAGGAGAAATATGTCTAAGCCTACCGGGAAGAGCTACGGCGAGAACTCTGTCACCTTCAACAAAAGATTGCGAAGATTGAAGAAATGACACAGAAAGAAGCTACCGTCGACCGTGACCTGGAGAGTCAAAGAGAAGAAAGAGAGAAGGATCTAAACCCCTTCCATAAGAAAAATTTCAACGATGAAGATAGGTCACGACGTTTCAGAATCCAATATCAGAGAAGGCCTAAAGAGGGATACCCGCGTCACTTCCATAGGGAAACTTTCCGAGAAGATATGTCATTTGGAGGGCACCAAGACTACGGTAATAAGGTAGATTTGCCCGAGTTTGAGGGGAGCACGAATCCAGATGAATTTACTTAATGGCTACAGGCAGTTGAACGAATCTTTGAATACAAAGAGCTGCCCAAAGAAAGATAGGTCAAATTAACTGCTATCAAACTGAAGAAAAGTGTCTCCTTATGGTGGGAGAACATAAAGTGACAAAGAAGTCGAGAAGGCAACAAAAAGATCACCGGGTGGGAGAAGATGAAGAAAACCATGCAGAGGAAATATCTTCCCCCTCATTACCGTCAGGATATATTTTTTAAACTCAAAAATCAACAGCATAAAGACCTTTCAGTGGAGTTCACAACTCAGTTCGACCACTTATAGCCAAAGTGCGACCTGATAGAGCCAGAGGAGAATACAGTAACAAGATATTTTGGGGGCTTGAAGTCTATTAATGTGGTGTAGCTCCAACTATATTGGACGCTGAGAGATGTCAAAACACTCGCATTGAAAGTGGAGAAGCAATAAAAACAGAGCAGGCTGCCGCCACCACCCAGACAACTACCAATAATTGGAGACATTAGTAGGAGCACGCCTCAGAAAGTTGAGAGATTTGGTTTTGACACGGATAAAACCACCCCCAGCGAGAAGCCAGCTACAACGCCCGCCAAAAAATGCTTCAGATGCCACAGATTTGGGCACATAGCCTCCAACTGCCCAACGAGCAAAGTTGAAACTTTCACCGAGCAGGGTTCCGTAGAAAAGGTCAGCGAGGAGCGGAAAGCTGAGGAACAGGGTGAGGCGCATCAACTTCACCAAATAAGGGGGAAGCACTCGTGCTTCGAAGGATTCTACAGACCGAAGAAACGAGGGATTTGCAGTGGCTTCGCCACAACATATTCCACACACGTTGCACAATGAACAGAAAGGTATGCAGTCTTATCATCAATGGGAGTAGCAGCAAGAACATGATATCGTCCCAGATGGTAGAGAAACTAGGAATCACAGGTCAAAGGCATTCCCAGTCACGTTCACTGATGTGGCTAAAGAAAAAAAAAAGGATCAACATCGACCGGAATGCCTAGTGAGGTTTTCAATAGGGAGTCAGCTGCAGGACCAGGTATGATGTTATGTGGTTCCCATGGATGTCCGGGAGACCATGACAATTTGACAGGAAGACTCGGCACAATGTAAACCAAAACACGTATTCCTTCACCAAGGACGGTCAACGCCTCATTCTTTTACCCTCCGTAGAGCCCGAGGAGACAAAAGCTCACCAGTGAAATAGTGGAACCGGTCTTAGTGACAATCAGTTCTCCACCATCATGGCCACCACGGGCCAGAGATTTCAGTCCCAGGAGATTGGACCAGGATGGAGGTGAGTTTGCAAATACTTGGGGAGCTATACAGTTGACAGTGGGATCCAGGTGTTGCCATCATTAAAAACAAGGAACTAGAAGATTCAGAAGATGAAATCGAAGCTCTCCCGACCCTAGGATACTGACATGGGACTTAAGAGAAGACCGACCGGTCCTCAAGGGAGGCGGTTGTCGCCCCCTCCCTCTTCTTTCCTTTTGTCCTCCTTTCCTTTTCTCACATTTCCTTTCTCTTCCCTCATCTTTCCTTCCAACAAACTTCTTAAATTTAAATCATTTCCTAAAATATGAGATCTGATTTTTTTTTACTTATTAAAAAAATCCTAAAATATAAAATCTGATTTATATTCTCCTTTCCTTTTTTAAAAGTCATTCCCAAAAACTGAAATCTCATTTTTATTCTCCTGATTTTAAATGTTTCCAAAGATAAGTTGTCTCTTTATAAATTGAAGAGGTTGTGTTTTGAGTTAGGGGCTTGTTTCATGAACTCTAAATTCAATTTTTTTGAGTGTTTTCCCTCTTGAGAGCTGCATCAAACATCAAGTTAGCCCTCCAGTTGTTCCTTGCGCGAGGTGGTGATCATCTCCATTGATCCGGAAGGTGCTCCAGCTGAAGCTCGACTCCATCAAAATATTTATCTTTCCTTCCATCCTCTTGACTGCTGTCAGCCGCTTTTCAGCACTACAGCCAGCCACACCAAACTCCCTACAGATCACCCAGCCCCCCTGGTCAAGCTTCCCTGCAGACCACAGACCCCTCTCCTTTTGCTCCCTCGACAACCCCCACATCTCCCTTTCCTGGAGTCTGTAGACCCTCCCACAGCTCCCAACCAGTCTTCCACCAGCAGTCATGCCTCCTACAGTAAGCCGCTCCACTTCCTGAACCTATCACCCCCTCTCCAGCAATCTTCCAACCAGCAGCATTGCCTCCGACAGTAGGCTGCCACACTTCCTGCACTAACAATCCCTCTCCAGCAGTCTTCCGGACTTCGACGACGTTTCCAGCTCCTTCCTGCTGTTGTGCGAGGCCACTTCACTAATTTGTTGTCGTACTTCTTCCACAGCAGCCTGACACATCTCCGGCCTTCACCGCAGCCACCGACCTGGCACCACCTCTCCGGACTCCCTCCTCGTCGTCCTTGTGTTTTCTTGTTGAATATTTGTAACCCCTTATTTTTTCATTCTTTGTTTTGTGCGTGTATTCCTTTATTTTGAGTATTTTTTGTAACTTAGATTTGAGTCAGTAATAAAACGGTGTTTTGCGTCGTGGCTTGGGTAAACTCTAGTATCACCAAGAAGCATGTTGACCTCATTTTTAGTGAGGTCTAGTCTTTCTCTTAGGATTTAGGATCTAGCCTTAGGGATCTCCCTTTGACTATCTTAGAACCTTAGAAGTGGGACCCACCTCATTTTAATTCGATCTACTTCCGTCCTTTTTTGAAGTTTCGCGTGTGTGGTATCGACTTCTAGCACTTAGAAGTATGAAACCGACATGAGGAAACCCAAAANCCCTGCAAGCCACAGACCCCTCTCCTCTTGCTCCCTCGACAGCCCCCGCATCTCCCTTTCCCAGAGTCTGTAGACCCTCCCACAGCTCCCAACCGATCTTCCGGCCGGCAGCCTTGCCTCCTGCAGTAAGCCGCTCCACTTCCTGAACCTGTTGCCCCCTCTCCAGCAATCTTCCAGCCAGCAACATTGCCTCTAACAGTAGGCTACCCCATTTCCTGCACCAACAGTCCCTCTCCAACAGTATTCCGACTTTTGATGGCGTTTCCAGCTCCTTCCCGCTGTTGTGTGAGGCCACTAAACTAATTTGTTGTCGTACTTCTTCCACAGCAGCCTGACACATCTCCGGCCTTCACCGCAGCCACCGACCTAGCACCACCTCTCCGGACTCCCTCCTTGTCGTGCTTGTGTTTTCTTGTTGAATATTTGTAACCCCTTATTTTTTCATTCTTTGTTTTGTGCGTGTATTCGTTTATTTTGAGTTTTTTTTTGTAACCTAGATTTGAGTCAGTAATAAAAAGGTGTCTTGCGTCGTGGCTTGGGTAAACTCTAGTATCACCATGAAGCACAAAAACGAAGTGTTGGAAATTTTCATAACTTAAAAGAAATGGATTGAGACTCAAACTGGTAAAAAGAACCAGTGTATCAGATCAAACAATGTGGAAAAATACACTTCGGATGCACTTTTGCAATAATGTTAGAGAGCTGAGCACCACTTCACAATTCAACACCACAACAGAACTAGAAGGCAGACAGGATGAGCCAAAATTTGGCGGAGAAACCTCGATGTATGTTATCCAATGCTAAACTAGATAGAACCTATTCGGCCGAAGCCATAGAGTGTCATCACTTGGTGAAGTGTCTGCCTTCTGCAACTATTGAGAAGAAAATCCCTAAGAAGAAGTGGTCAGGGGCATCCTGTTAGAGATTATGAGCACATGAGAGTGTTTGGATGTCCAGCTTACTACCACGTGTAGAATGATAAACTGAAACCATGAGCAAAAAAGGGAATCTTCATTTGTTTCAGGCGTATAGTCAAGAGCTTCAAGTTATATGATCAATCAGAAAAAAGAGATTGTCATTAGCAAGGTTGTTAAATTCAACAAGACAAGCTTGTTGAAAAATCGGGACTCAAAGCGGGTGGAGAGTTCTACTAGGACTACAAATATGCAACAGAAGTTGGAGTTTGATGCAATTTCATTTGCACCACAGAATTTGTCCACTCCAAATCAGATATTTGATTTAGTTGTAGCCCAGGAGGTGACTGTTGATAGCGTTTAAGAGGAGGTGGAAGAAGATGCCAAGGATGAGATTCCTGCTCACTAATCTATTACTAAGAGCACGATCAGACACCAGGATGTCCCAAAACCAGCATGGTTGAGGGATCAAATTGCATTTGCACTTACAGCCACAAAGGCAAAAATTTCTTATCACTACAAGGAAGCGGTGGAGAGTTCAGACTGTGATCTTTGGAGAGCGGAAATGAATGAAGAGATAGAGTCTCTTCAGAAGAATGGTACTTGGAGGTTGGTGAAGCTTCCTCTAAGAAGGAAAGTCATTTGGTGCAAGTGAGTGTGCATGCAAAGAAACAAGGATCTCATCAAACTGATATAAGGTACTAGGCAAGATTAGTATCAAAAGTTTTGCGCAACGAGAAGGGATTGATTATGTCAAGGTATTCTCCCCGGTGGTCAAGCATCCCTCAATCTGTCTTCTCTTAGCACTTGTAGCACAGTACGGTTCAATCTTAGAATAGTTGAATGTGAAGACTACATTCCTGCAAAGAGAATTGCAAGAGGAGATCAACATGTTGATATGAGCATCAAAAGATTTGATATGCAAACTGGACAGGCCTTTGTATGGGTTGAAGCAGTCAATAGGATAGTGGTATTAAAAATTTGATCAGTTCGTGATGAGACGAGAGTACACAAGGAACCAATATGTTAGTGTTATGACCAGGTTTATGCATGATGCACGAAGAAAATATTGGCAGGTTTTGAAGAATATTCTGAAGTATCAGAAGGATATAGTTGATGTTGGTTTAATGCTTGAGAGGCAATCATGACTCAGACTATGCAGGTGATACAGATAGGTAAAGATCTACTACTGGTTATTTATTTATATTGATAGGAGGTCTAGTCAGTTGGAGGTTGGTTCTTCAGCCTACTTTTGTTTTGTCTACTATGGATGTTGAGTACATGACAATCACGAAAGCAATGAAGGAAGTTATGTAAATGCAGGACTTATTAGATGACTTGGCTGTTGATCAGGAGTCTCTGACGAAGTTCTGTGATAGCCAGAGTACAATATTCTTAGCCACAAATTCAGTTCATCAAGATTGTGGGCAGCATATTGACGTGAGGTACTACTTTATTCGGGACTTGATTGAAGTCAAAGTTCTGTTGAAGAAGATATATACGAAAGATAATCCAGCGAACTGCTCACAAAGGTACTGTCAATCAAAAATTTTACCTACTGTAGGAGTGTGAACATTCAAACTCAGGACTGGTTGTTAGTAGGGCATTTTAAAAAATTACGCGACATGATCCCTTTGGGAGGGGGTACATAGGTCTTAGTGCAGCTGTAGTGGAATTTGGGGCTCATTTAGTCATCTCTCACTTATCTGAAAGTATAAGATGAGGTGGAGATTTTTGTATTTATGGCTTCGTTGTTATTAGGGATAATTTAAAATTTTGGTTTTATTTACTTGTATGTCTTAATCCTTTAAAAAAAGGGACTTAGAGCTTGTGAGAGATATATGGTAAGAAGTGTAAGTTGTAATCCCTTACCTTTTTACTTTCTCCCATCCGGTGCTAGTCAAATCTCTCTTCTCGTGGATACAAGTGAATCAACTTAACGTCGAACCACATAAATAGTTTGTATTTGATTTTTTTTTGCATAACAACACTGACAATAATGGAATAATGTGTACCATTTTATGTTTTAGAAAAAAAAAACAAGCTATGATTAAAAGAGCAATCATGTCTATTCTAACATATAAACCCTGGAGAGATAAAAGTCCACTAAAAAGACCGTAAACTTATGGATCTAGAAAGGGATGATTGCTCTATTATATCGCCCCAGCCCTCTATATATAGCTTTACATTCTATCTATCCCAGTTAAACCTAACATTCTATTTCAATTAAACTTGCCATTAAGTCTCAATTAAACCTGTGATAACATTTCATTCTGTCTCAATAAAACCTACCAAAAAGAGAATTTGAGAATTTGAATACTTGCAAATGAAAAAGACAGTCTTTACACTCTCAAGAAAACTGAAAAAAAAACATTGGATTGTGATAATAAGAAAATAGTTTATTGGCAGTTTTATGCTCAAGGAGAAAGAAGTTTCAACGTCTAGAAATATTTCACGAACCATTTTACAAGAGGATGCTTCCCATGTCCATTTACGTTGCTTTAAGTATGTTGAAAGTCTAATACCACTAAGTGAGATAGCGAGGTATAAACCCATTTGAAGAAAACTGGAAAACTCGGTGACA
>NEWO01000024.1:1123572-1147056 GCA_003013225.1 Phalaenopsis aphrodite | reverse complement strand
AGGAGCACGATCAGACACCAGAATGTCCCAAAACCAGCATGGTTGAGGGATCACATTGCATTTACACTTACAGCCACAAAGGCAGAAATTTTTTATCACTACAAGGAAGCGATGGAGAGTCCAACTGTGATCTTTGGAGAGCAGCAATGAATGAAGAGATAGTCTCTTCAAAAGAATGGTACTTGCAGGTTGGTGAAGCTTCCTCTAAGAAGGAAAGTCATTGGGTGCAACTGAGTGTGCATGCAAAGAAACAAGGATCTCATCAAACTTATATAAGGTACAAGGCAAGATTAGAATCAAAAGCTTTGCGCAACGAGAAGGGATTGATTATGACAAGGTATCCTCCCCGATGGTCATACATCCCTCAATCTGTGTTCTTTTAGCACTTGTAGCACAGCACGGTCCAATTTTAGAATAGCTGAATGTGAAGACTACATTCCTGCAAAGAGAATTGCAAGTGGAGATCAACATGTTGCAATCACTTGGATATGAGCATCAAAAGACTTGATTTGCAAACTGGCAGGCCTTTGTATGGGTTGAAGCAGTCAATAGGACAGTGGTATAAAATATTTGATCAATTTGTGATGAGACGGGAGTACACAAGGAACCAGTATGTTGGTGTTATGACCAGGTTCATGCATGATGCAAGAAGAAAATATTGGCAGGTTTTAAAAAATATTTTGAAGTATCTGAAGGGTATAGTTGATGTTGGCTTGATGTTTGAGAGGCAGTCATGACTCAAACTATGTAGGTGATATAGATAGGTAAGGATCTACTACTGGTTATTTATTTATATTGGTAGGAGGTCCAGTCAGTTGGAGGTTGGTTCTTCAGCCTACTTTTGTTTTGTCTACTACGGATGTTGAGTACATAACAATCACGAAAGCGATAAAGAAAGCTATATAAATACAGGACCTATTGGATGACTTGGGTGTTGATCAGGAGTCTCTGACGAAATTCTGTGACAGCCAGAGTACAATATTTTTAGCGACAAATCCAGTTCATCAAGATTGTACACAGTATATTGACGTGAGGTACTACTTTATTCGGGACTTGATTGAAGTCAAAGTTCTGTTGAAGAAGATATATACGAAAGAGAATCCAGCGAACATGCTCACGAAGGTACTGTCAATCCAAAATTTTACCTATTGTAGGAGTTTGAACATTCAAACTCAGGAATGATTGTCAGTCGGGCATTTTGAAAAATTACGCAACAAGATCCCTTCGGGAGGGGGTACATAGGTCTTAGTGCAGCTGTAGTGGAGTTTGAAGCTCATTTAGTCATCTCTCACTTATTTGAAAGTATAAGATGAGGTGGAGATTTTCGTATTTATGGCTTCGTTGTTATTAGGGATAATTTAAAATTTTGGTTTTATTTACTTGTATGTCCTAATCCTTTATAAAGGGACTTAGAGCTTATGAGAGATATATGGTGAGAAGTGTAAGTTGTAATCCCTAACCTTTTTATTTTCTCCCATCCGGTGCTAGTGAAATCTCTCTGCCAGTGCATACAAGTGAATCAACTTAACGTCGAACCACATAAATAGTTTGTATTTGATTGTTGTATGAATTTCTTCGTTTCTGCATTGTTTTGCATGACGACACTGACAATAATGGAATAACGTGTACCATTTTATGTTTGAGAAAAAAAAAACATGCTATGATTAAAAGAGCAATCATGTCTATTCTAACATATAAACCCTGGAGAGATAAAAGTCCACTAAAAAGACCGTAAACTTATGGATCTAGAAAGGGATGATTGCTGTATGATATCGCCCCAGCCCTCTATATATAGCTTTACATTCTATCTATCCCAGTTAAACCTGACATTCTATTTCAATTAAACTTGCCATTAAGTCTCAATTAAACCTGTGATAACATTTCATTCTGTCTCAATAAAACCTACCAAAAAGAGAATTTGAGAATTTGAATACTTGCAAATGAAAAAGACAGTCTTTACACTCTCAAGAAAACTGAAAAAAAAAACATTGGATTGTGATAATAAGAAAATAGTTTATTGGCAGTTTTATGCTCAAGGAGAAAGAAGCCTTCAACGTCTAGAAATATTTCACGAACCATTTTACAAGAGGATGCTTCCCATGTCCATTTATGTTGCTTTAAGTATGTTCAAAGTCTAATACCACTAAGTGAGATAGCCAGGTATAAAACCATTTGAAGAAAACTGGAAAACTCGGTGACATCTGTGTGGGCAATTTTGTCTTTTATGCACCAAAGAGCAATTTTGTATTTTTGTTTTTTTATTATGGTTTAGTATAACTATGGCTAAATGTTTAGGGTTAAGTTTATACATGTGATTGTGTCTGGAGTCTTAGGTTTAAGGTTTGGTAGAGATTTTCTCTCTCTCAAATTGTAGGAAATGAGAGAGAATGCCTACCTCTCGAATTGTAGGTGCTTATCTTTGTATTAATCTTAAGTGTTTGATATTCTTGCAATAAATATTATTTGCCTAATTTCTTCCAAGAATAGTATCAAGTGATATTAGAGTATTCGATCATGGAAGAAAAAGGGAAACGAGGAAGGGATCAAGGATCAAAGCATTTTGATTGATCAAACCAAGAGCTAGGAAGCTGGCGCGATCAAACTAGCCTATCATGACGATAGAGTCGCGATCACACTAGCTGGGGAAAACTGACGGAATCACAATCATCTGGGAGGAGAAACGATCATTGCATACATTGACCCAAACAAATGTGATACAATTGGGATAAAGCTAATTGGGCAGTGACGACAACATCGTGGCTTGCAGTTTGCTGCAATACAGTCGCGATCAAGCTATTTGGGATCGCAGGGAAGCCAAATCGCACCGTTGGGATATGCAGGGAAGCCAAATAAAGATCGTGCACTGACTATCATGATATAGTTGTGATAAGAACTAGCTAGGGAAGACAAGGACGACATCACAAAAAGTGATCACAACATACAAAGCGAACAACCACTTGATTTGACCTATAAAGAAGAGAACGATGAGATCGAGGCCATACAATGACCTATTATCGTGATACAGTCGTGATTCAAACTATCTTAGCGACCAAAGGCGGGACTTCAACTTACATTATTTGTCAATTATGATTGAAAATTTTTCAGAAAATAATGACATTCAAGAAAGCATGCCTTGGAAGAAAAATTAGAGGAGCATGTGAGACAAATCAAATCTAGAATGGATGAGCATTTCTCGTCGAAGGGGCTACTTACATCCATAGATGAGTGATTTTCGTCTATGGAGAGCAGATTTAAGATGGTGAAAGAAATGATGAAAAAATTTATCGAGTCTCAGCTAAACTTGTAGCCTCCTACAGTAAGATCGAGTAGGAGCATCAGAAGCAAACTCAAGCGGCAGCCCTTAAAAGGAATAATGCGGCATTCAGACGGTGGGAACGAGCATCGACAGGCAGAATGGAACAATATTGAATTAGGGGCTCGAGAAGATCGATTTGAAAGATTATGGTATGGAACAAAAAACCAAGTTAGGTGAGACACCAGTAGAGGGCTTCATCCAATTGTGCCAACGCCTTTTTCTACAACCTCGGGGAGAAATGTGAGGCAAGTCTTTAGAGATTGGCGGGTTGATTATGAAAAGAGTCAGACTTTTGGAAGGATGAAATTCAAGATAGGATGCAGAATGGAACCAAACCCCCGCTTCGTGGGCAGAATGAACTTTCGTCAAGAGAATTGGGCAGGAAGCTCGCGCATAAAGAATTTAAAGATGTCGATCTTCCAGGGGGGATGCATTTGGGTGGGTGTACTGGGTGGAGCGATATTTCAAGATAAATGCCCTAAATGAGGAGGAGAAGCTCATGACAGCGGGGTTATGTTTGGAAGGGAAGGCCTTAGCATGGCTTCAATGGTGACTAAATACATAATCCGCTCGTGGGAAGAATTTAAGGTTTGTTCAAACCTTTCCAAGCCAAACGGGAAGAGAACCTACATGAGAAATTCTTTGCATCGACTAGGGAAGAAACTGTCAATTAGCATAAAGAGAAATGTAAACTCTTGTCAAGACAACAGAGGGGAATTTATGAAACACTATTGGGATCGAACTTCATGAAGGATCTAAAGCCCGACAAACATGCAACACTTCATCCACTGAGACCGCGAAACTAGGGAGAAATTATGGAATTACGGTGGTTGGTATAAGATCATAAAATGGCACGGGCTAATCAGAGCAACACATGTGGAGTGTCATATCGAACTGCTAAAACCACGACGATAACAAAAGCTCAAAATGTGGAAGTTCAGAGGGAGGTTTCATACATCAAGAATCATGGGTCACGACTGGAAGCAACACTCAAGCATCTGACAAATACAAAAATTTTAAAAAAGCGAGCCAAATGATTATGTTTTCTGTGTAATGAGAATTTTACCCTAGGACATGGTTGCAATGATCAAAAATTACAAGTTCTCATAATGTTCAAAGGATAAAAAAACTGATAAGCTTGTGGAGGAGGAACACCTTTATGTTTTCCCATCTTGAGGACAAGGTGTATTATGAGGAAGTATTGTTACATCGGTGCCTAGCTTAAGGAAATTTTGTCTTTTGTATGCCAAAGGAAAATTTAGTTTTTTGTAACTTATTATATTGTTTAGTATCGATATGTCTTTAACAAATTTCAATCATCGTGCATGAATCTCAAGGTATGACACTGATCTTAAGGCAAATTTTTTAGAAAGAAACATTCAAAATTTGATTTGAAGTCATCCAAAACTCTGATTTTACCAAATATACAGTCAAAATGATTGGCTCAACGAGACAGCCCTAACGATACCAAAATCGGCTTAATCTGAGATAATTCAAGCCAAGACCAAGCTATAAAATCACTTTTAGAAACTTCCTGGACATAATTGGAACGTTAAACAAATTTCAAATATGACATGTTTATAGTCAAATCAAGCGTCTCGATAATTCCAACATCATTAAGGAACTAAAATGACTATCAAACGATGTCCAATCAACAGGATCTCTCTGAACCATCCAATCAAGAGTGGTTCGGATTTCGTTCTTATTTGCAATATGGACTCTATAAATAAATCCCTACAACTCCCATGATAGGAGACCTAGACCTTGGGCAAGAGGAAAACCAGAGCTTGCAGAACAGAGAGCTGCAGCCCAGCAACCTAAACTGTAAATTTGGCCAACTTCGGCCGCTGCCACCTTGGTTCAATTATCCCCGCTTCCGACCAAATCTGGTCACCACTGCCTCAGGCCAACTTTGGTTGCCACCACCTTCGACCTACACCACCTCCTACCAATTCTGATCGTCATCGCATCCGACCGCAACCATCTCCAACCAACTCTGATCGTCACCGCCTCCGACCAACTTTGGTTGTCGCCGACCATCGACGCCTCCAACCAACTCTGACCACCACCGCCTTTGGCCAGCTCAAATCACCCCGCCTCAGGTCAACTTCTAACACCATCGCTGCCTTCGGCCAACTCCAGTCGCCTCCCGCTTCCTACCACATGGGAACAAGTTCTTCTGGGCACGGATGTTGTAATCCGAGAAACCGTGTAACCCTCTCTCGTCTGTTGAACTTATAGTGGAATATTTCAACTAGGCAAGACCCCGTGGTTTTTTTCCTTTCCGGATTTTTCACGTAAAATCTTATGGTCTTATGGTGTCCCTATGATTATCTTCTTTCATTTGAGCGTGCATTGGATTTTTGTACAACGCTAACACAATAATTCGCTACTCTACCGCCATAAATTTTCTAGCACGCATCAAGTATAAATAGAGCTAATATGTTTAGCGTTAAAGTTATGCGTGAGATTGTGCATGGAGTTTAGGGTTTAAGGTTTGGGAGAGATTTCCAACCACTCAAATTGTAGGAATTGTGAGATATCACCTACATCTCGAATTGCAAGTGTTTATCTTTGTATTCATCTTGAGTTATTAATGTTCTTACAATAAAAATTTATTTGCCATAATTTCTGCTAAAAATCATATCAAACTCCCACCAAAACAAACAGTGAACATAATAGTTTCAAGAGTGCTTTGTTTGAATTACTACATTAAAACTTACACGACAAGAAGATAGAAATAACATTATGAACTGAGATGGTGCACTCCAACTAAGAACATGCTACCAAAACTAATGCCAGTCGTGAATATGTGCTTAAAATAATGAAGCCATATGAAAGTAAGAGAAAAAAGAGAGAAGAATCATACAATTGGACAGTAGGTTCTGAAAAACAGCATGAAGCCCTGATTCAATGTCAGAAATTGTGAGCATCATCACATATGGTTTAAAACTTGAGAGATACTCAAAGATGGAAGCAATCTTTGTCTGCAAAGTTGGAGATGACGTCTTTAACATTCTAATGAGATATTTTACAACATCAGAGTCTATAACTCTTTCCCTGGAGATCCATGCAACAGCCAAATCAAAGCAATGAACTGTGCATCAAGCATATATTAAACTATTGTTTTGTTCTCTCAAAAACCTCATCAACCAAAAGTTGCTTTTAAAAAACTACTTTAAATTGTAACTCTCAAGGAATATTTCAGAAGTGTTATCTTAAAGGTCATTATGATACAATAAAGCAGCATAAAACAATTCACGTATAAGCCAGGCTGAGCAATCAATCAAACAAACATTGAACCGCTATTCCTAGCATTAGTAAACTTGTATAGAATTTTGCGTTGATGGAACAAAACCAACCTAGTAGCCATAAAAATTGAAGTAATATTTTTCCTAAAGAGAGAGGTAAGAAAAGCTAAAAGAGACCAACCAAAGAACTTACCCAAAGGTAGTGTCAAAACACACGAATTGAATAAGATAAGAAAAATATTACCAATTACTTAGGATCAAAGTGTCTCAGCAAAATTTATGCATCCCAATGCAGTATTACTTTTCATTAGAATTGGTTCAAAACCTTTTCTTAAATGTCAAAAAAATAATAATTTTTTTCTAAAATGCTAAACACATCCCACTTTACTCTCGAAGTTTTAGTGTGTTTAATCCTTATAACCAAAATTTCAAGCATTGCCATGGGCCCATATCTATCATTGTCCTCAGCTCTCTCTCTCTCTCTCTCTCCACCTTTCTTTCTTGCTGGCTCTCCAATCCGAACCATGTGCTATTCTCCTCCATATTATAGAAAAATTAATGGTCAAACCCAAAATCACTACTAATCATTCTAAAATCTATCTATGTATCTAAAAACGTTCCATTTAAAGTCAAATAATCCCTTCTTAAACTTTTAAAAATGCTCATCATATCTCATTGACCTCTCAAAAAGCATGGAGTGAAATTCAGACATCTTTCATCATGCACATTTACTAATATATACACAATGTACTATGACTATATATAGCAAACAGGAAAAGAGCAAATAATAAAACTATAATATTCTATTCCTCAATTAGGTTCCTGTATCTAAGGATTTGTTCTATTCCTTAACTAGATCCCCATATCAAGGGAATTATTATATTCCTGAATTGGATCCTCATATCAAGGGATTTATAAATTTTAATTTATTCCTAAATTAAAATTTTGCTAAAATAGTTGCTCACTTTCCAACAATCCCCCACAAACTGGAAAAGAAATATCATCCATTCTCAACTTACATATAATTGTTGAGAGGTCATGGCCATTAAGCCTATTTATAAACACATCCGTAAGGTATTCCTTTGTAGGCACATAGAGAGTACAAAACAATTTGTTGTCTAACTTCTCCTACATAAAAGGTTTATCAATCTCGAGATGAGTTATCCTATAATGTGGTACTGGATTATAAGCAAATATTGATGGAAGAGTTGTTGTCACGGTATAGTCTCATAGATTTTACTCACTTTAGCTTGAAATCTTCAAGGATAATCTTTAACCACAATAACTCACACATACCTTGAGCCATAGCCCTGAACTCCACTTCTCACTTAAACAAGCTATAACATTTTATTTCTTACTCCTCTATGTGACCAGATTACCACCTAAGAACGTTTAGCAACCTGTTATTGAACGTCTATCAACCAAAGATCCTACATAGTTGGCATCAGTGTAAGCTTTAGGAATTAGCCAATCTTTCGTGAGCATAACTTCATTTCCTACATTAGCTTTCAGGTACTGAAGTATCCAGTTTGCAGCTTTTAGGAAACGTTCATTAGAGTTGTGCATAAACAGACTTACTACACTCACTACAAAGGCAATATTGGGTGTGTGCCAAATATATTAACTTCCCAACCAATTTTTTGAACCCTTCTTTATATACTACCGTGTCATTTTTTACCTATCCAAGTTTGTGATTGAGATCAATCAGAGTGAAAGTAGATTTACACAGTAATTTACCTATCTCCATCAAGAAGTCAACCACATGTATTAGAAATGAAGACATTTTGTCGAGATCAGGCTACAAATTCAGTCGCCAAGTAATTTTTAAGGGCCTCCTTTTCATCATCCCCAAAAAAATTATGTCATCAGCATACACAGAAAAACAAAAACTCCTCATAAACTCGTGTGTTTAATGAATAATGTATGATCACCTTGATTTTGATTATACTCGACATAAAGCGTCACCTTTATAAACCTATTGAACCAAGCACTTTATAAAAATAAAAAACATTAAATGAAAAAAATGATTGTTTTATTATTTCAATTATTTCATTTTTATTATGTATTAAATGAAAAATAAATGAATTTAATGATTGAAATGAATTAAATAATTATAAATAAAAAATAATATTAAGTCTATTAGGAGTTGCCCATTTTAGTACAGTTGGGAATGATATTGTATTCGTGCATGTCAAAGATATAAAAAAAAAATAGTAAATGTTGTAATTTTATGATATAAAATGAAAAAAAAATGATAAATGTTGTATTTTTATGATACAAAATGGTAAAGATTATACATTTATTAATATATTTTGATGATGTTTTTCAGATTACTTCTTACAAGAAAAAGGAAAAAGAAAATAAACAAATATAAATAATACAATAATGAAAATGTAATTGATTAAGATGATTAATAAAGGATTATATATATATATATTACTTTAAAGATTGATTAATGTATTTTTTTAGCATTCATGTCAGAAATTTATATAATAATTTAATGCATAATAACTGATAATTATTCACTAAGTTGTTTTAAACTACATGTTATTTAAATGTTCTTATAAGAAAAAATATATTAAACTAATATAATTGATATGAGTGAGTTTGTTTACAGGAAAAATAGATAACAATATATTTAGCTTATATGTTTTATAACCTTTATTGTGTTGTTTATTTTAATGTATAATTGGATAATCTTCCATACTTTTAAGAGGATATTTACTCATGTATTATGAATTAGTGATCATTTTGTACTTAAGTGTTATTATTTATTAAAGTTTATTCCCAACATCCGACCGACCGTTCACGCCTTAGTTCAATCCGAATTCCCGCGTCGGAACGTGACATAGATCAAGTTGACAAAGATAATGCCCCTCTAAACCAAAGCAACCTAATGATGTTTGCGACCCCCGCCAATCTTCTAGCCAGCAACAACAGCATTCTAGGTTGTCAACTGGTTGTTGGTTTGAGGCAAACATATAAGTTTGTATGCAAAAACAGATGATGGCAGCTATGAAATGCATTGACTTCAATAGATTAAGGGGAGTGATATAGAGTTGTTCCCTTCACTCGTTACCCAACAATCATTGTTGCATGCTTAGCACTCTAGGTTGTTGCAAATGATGCCTTCAACAACTAGTATTGTTTGCAACAACATCGAGGTTTCTTAACAAATGGATGAAAACAAATGATGTGTTTAAGGTAGTGCACTAAAGCAATTATATACAAACATTAGAGTCAAAAAGAAAGATTTGTTGCATTTATAGGTACCCTGTTTTATCTCATGAAAATAAAACCCCTAAATTCATTATTAAGCAAAAATGGCCATTCAATGGCCTTAATAGAATAATTTTCTGATTCCTCTTGAATATAATTGATTAATTTAATGATAAACGCTTGCATAAAATTTTGGTATCCATTCTTTTATTCCACACCAATATAATAGATATAAACATCAAATATTACGTTAAGGTTTTTTTTTTTTTTTTACTTCATCTTTATAAATAGCATCATTATATTGCATTTTTTTCTAATTCTACTCTTAAGTAAGAATGCAACTGAGCTCGGGCCAATTCCATCAAAAATCGGTACCGTAACTAATTTTATTTGGCTTAAATATATTACTAAAATCAAGCAAACATGAGTTACTGAGAACCAAATCATTTACTTTTAATTTAACTTCGGTTCCATTCAATGTTCCAACTATATCTATGCTTGCCACTTACCATAGATCTATTGCCAGAGAAGATGAATAATTTAACTTTTATTTAAAGTTTCATCTACGATAATTAAATGTCACGACCCAGCCCCGTGAGCTTGGAATTACCAAGGCAGGAACTGACGATCGGACAGAGGAAACCTATCAAACAGTTTCATTTCATCACAAAAATAAAATCTAAAACACAAAATAGTTATTCTAAGTCATAAAAAAGCTTATAATTACAATAGAATGTTCATATTTAAACATTTACATTTAAACAAAAAATAAACTAAACCACAATACTTATCAGCTTGCACTTCACAACACCTATACACATACTCCTTAGAGTTCATCTAATCTACAGCTTTTTTCCTGTAAAACATTAGCAACTCTGAGTTGCTAAAACTACTCAGTGAGTAAATATTTCTAAATCACAATAATTATCATTTTTAAAATGTTTTTTAAAAAGTGCATCAGTAGTAAAAGGTGTGCAGTAAAAGAGAGCTGTAAAGAAAACAAATTTCATTTCCTTTCATTTATTTAGGTTACATTTTTAATAATTGAAAGTCAACGCCTAAACGTACATTTTTATAAAAATATACGTTTAACATTTTCAAATCACCATAAAGGTAAACAATTTTTTTCCATTTTCATTTTCATTTCTATTTCGTGTGCGGGTACAATACATTCTTCTGCTAGTACCATCTAGAGGTGACTTCCATATGCATGCATATATCATATTTATTTATTTTTTATCTTGCATTTTACATTTAAAGGAAAACATGCATTTAAAAATAAATATAAAATTTTGCATTTTAAAAATAAAAAACTAGAAAAGATAAAAACATACGTAAATAAACAGAACTTTTGTAAAATAAAAAACATATTACTCACCCCAACAATATCATCTACTATCATTTTCCTCGAATAAAAAAAATCTTTTTTATGAACCTATAATAACATATTAGGCTAAATTAGTTGTTAAAAACACACTATATATAATTAATTTAAATCAATTTTCGGCCATCCTTCTCAAAAATTCTAACCTACCAATTAAATATTTTCATTTGCTTTTTTTTATCTAATTAAATTATTATTTATTGAAAAATTAATAATTTAATTAAATACATTCCGAGACAATTAATAAGACTTCTTAAATCTTTGTAATTTAACATAAATTAAAGAAGCAAATAATAATTAAATTTAAATTCAAACTCTCCTTAACAAAATTTTGTCTTGCTTAATCGTTTTTGCCAATCACCTAAAATTGTCAGAATTAACTTTAGGATTTTTGTTTCATAATTTAATTAAATCAATTACAATTAATAACTTAAAATTACTTAAGTATTTAAATTTTTTCTTACCTTTTAATTGTCTGCCTTACCACCCTAATCTCGTCAAACCGAACAGTAAGGCTCTATCGAACCATCCTTTGCATGCAGAGCTACTCCCGCAAGAGCTCTCGTACGCAAAGCTCTCGCAATTATTTTCCTTCCTCCCAAGCTCTCCGTCAAGCTTCATGCTAGTCGCACTTTCCTTCCCTTCTCCTTTGTGAGTCGCACGGCAGAGATCTCGTTGTCTCCTTCCTCCTCAGGCTCTCGGGTAAAGCACAGAAGCTCTCCCCTCCTCTTCTTCGCTTAGGCAGGCCGCTCGAGCCATCTGGCTCCTCTTTCCTCTTTTGTGGCTCGGTTAGGGCACGAATGCCTCACCCTCCTCTTTTTCACTAGAATAAGGTCGTTCGAGTCCTCCAGATAGCCAATCACGCTTCTCCTTCTTCCTCCTTTCACTTGTTTCTCACAACACTCAATAGAGCTGTTCGAGCTCTCTCCCTAAAGTTCAATCATGAGTGGTGGAGGGAAACAGCCAGGTAAGCCGCACACCTCCTCTTCTTCTTCTTCATTTACCTCACTCTCTCGGTCTCTCACGCACCAACTGTCTCTCTCGCTCTCCCTCTCGCTCGTTACCTCTAATGAAACAAATAAGAAGATTCAGCTGATTCAAATGACACCTACACATGAACCGTAAAAACGTGCACAGTTAAGGGCAATAAGAAAATGATCATAAAAGAGCCATTAGAAAAAATTAGTAATAATAATTAAGAAATTCAAAAAGTAATTCAATGTTATGTTAATGTAAAATTGTGTTATCTCAGGGTAATTGATTCTGATCCGAAGGATACAAATGGGAATGATAGAGAGGCAAGGGCTGCTGATCATCAAAATCGAGTTCCTCAGGAACGTACTGATCCTCCCTCTAGTGGTGTTATAGTCCTATAAAGGCATTTACTAAGACAATGGACGTAGTGACAGGACTTATTCAAAGTTATCAAACCCAGGCCAGTAGTAGTGAAACAACTTAGATGGATAAATTTCTGAAGTTGTTTCAGAACATACGACCGCCACTATTCTAAGGAGCAAGAGGGTCAGTTGAGGCGGAGAATCGATTGTTGAGAGTAGAGAAAATCATTGAGGGCTTGTCATGTCCTCAGAAGAGGAAGGTCACATTAGCTACTTTTGCTTTCGAGGGGGGAGCAGAGGGAAGGTGGCAGAGCGAGCTTCAGGAGAATTTTGGCATACGACTCTATAGTCAGATACAGTGAGAGGACATTGTGAAAAGTTTTCATGACTGGTTCGTTCCTCTTTCAGCTAGGAGGCAGATGCAGGATGAGTTCATCAGACTAGTGCAGGGCGACTGATCCCTTAAGCAATATGAGGTTGTCCAGGTATGCACCTCAGTTGATCCCAAATGTCAATGAAAAGTGTAACTGATTTCTCTCTGGATTGAGGGATGTCATTTAACAACCTTTAATTCCTTTTGACATTGAGGATTACTCAGTTCTTGTGGAGAGGGCGAGGAGGATAGAGATTGATTTACTGGCTGCGCAGAAGCGTAGAGATTTCCATAAGAGGATGGGAGATGACAAGTCAAGATCGAGACAGGCCACACAGTCTATCCGGTCTAAACTGTCTAGTATGAAGAAGCCTCGACCCAGCAGCAGTGGTACTGGTAGTAACACTGACAACAGCAGTAACAACAGTATAATTACTTGTGCCAAGTGTGGAACGACACAGAGGAGGGTGTTTGTCGGACAACAACATATGTTTTTGTGTCATCAGCCGGGCATATGGCGAGGTCGTGTCCTACCTACCTTAAACCAGAGACCTCAGGCACATACCAGAGTTAGCGCTCCACCTATTCAAAAGACATTCGGTAAATAAAGGGCAGTCGAGTAGCCAGGATCAGTTCAAGCTTTGAGTCAGACCCGTCAGCGTATGACGCCGAGAGTATAAGCACTGATTCAGCAGGAAGCAAAGGATTCACCTGACATCATTACATGTATTTCTTTACCTCAGCAAATTTATCAAATCTTTATTTATATTACGAGACTTTTATTTTCTTCTTATTATAGATTTTATATCTATTCAAAACAATTTGGTCTAATCTTTATTTTATATCGGGGCATCTCATTTATTTATCTTTGAGGATTTTGTAAACTCTAAAAGGTTGGAAGCATTCAAAATGCTCGATGTCTTATCAGTTCTTCTACCTAATGGATCTCGCATGATGGCTGATAGAAGTTGTGTGAATCTGATCATCTGTGATAGAAGCTTCAAGGCACATTGATAATGCTATCACTCACCGAGTTCGAAGTGAACTTAAGGATGGATTGGCTATCCAATCATTTCACAACTGTTGATTGCTCTAAAAAGATAGTTAAATTCAATATCCCTAAAGAAGAAGAATTTATGTTTGTGTGTATCAAGGCTTTCTAGCTCAATTCATCGATATTATGAAAGAATCAAAGAAGTTAGAGGGTATACCAGTAGTGAAGGAGTATACAGAGATCTTCTTAGATGATTTGTCAAGTTTGACTGCAAGAAGAGAGATGGATTTTCCTATCGATTTAATATTAGGTGCAAAACCAATGGTGAAATCATGTTATAGAATGGCAATCAAGGAGAGAAGAGACAACTACAGGACTGAATCGAGAAGGGATTCATCACGCCAAGCACTTCCTCTTAGAGAGCTTCAGTGCTTTTTGTTAAGAAGAAAGATGGGAGCTTAAAGCTATGCTTTGATTACTGAGAATTCAAAATTCTCACAATCAAGAACAAGTATCCTCTATCAAGTATCGATGATCTTTTTTATCAGTTGGAAGGGACTTCAGTGTTTTCCAAAATTGATCTGCGCTCAAATTATCACCAATTAACAATTAAAGAAGGTGGTATCACAAAGACGGCTTTCAGCAATAGATATGGGCAATATGATTTTGTTGTAATGTCTTTTGGGTCGTCAAATGCACCAGCAATCTTCACAGACCTGATGAACAGAATTTTTAAACAATTTCTGAATAGATTTGTGATAGTCTTCATCGAAGACATATTAATCTATTCTAGTGATGAGATTCATCACGTAAATCATCTTCGCATCATTTTGCAGACGCTAAAAGAGAACCAATTGTATGATAAGTTTTCAAAGTGTGATTTCTGGTTGAGCATAGCATTCGAAGCCATATCATTAGCAGTGAAGGAATAACAGTGGACCAGAATAAGATTAAAGTGATAGGTGATTGGCCCAGACCAACCACTGTTACAAAAGTTCGGAATTTCTTGGGTCTGGCAAGTTATTACAGAAGATTTGTTGAAGGGTTCTCGCAGATGGCAACGCCTTTGTCCAGATTAACTCAAAAGGTGGTGAAATTCGAATGGACAGATCGCTGTAAGAAAGCTTTGCAAAAGCTGAAGATGTGTTTAATGACAACACCACTATTAACTATCCCCTCAGGGACAAAAGGCTTCTAGATTTATAATGATACATCTTTAAGGGGACTTAGGTGTGTCCTTATGCAATATGGAAAAGTAAATGTTTACGCCTCTAGACAATTAAAGAATCAAGAGAAAAATTATCTAACAGATAATTTGGAGTTTGCAGCAGTTGTATTTGCTTTGAAGATATGGAGGCAATATTTGTTGTGTGAGGTGTGAAGTATTCACTAATCACCAAAGTTTGAAGTATATTTTCACCCAGAGGAAGTTGAAATTAAGACAAAGGAAATGATTTGAGCTTATCAAAGATTATGACTTGGATATATAATATCACCCAAAGAAAGCAAATGTTGTGACAGACGCGTTAAGTAGGAAGGTAAGTGGTAGTGCTAACTGGGTAATTACACAGCAAGAAGAGTTGATTAAAGTTATGGAGTGTTTGTAGTTATCAGTAGTCACGACAAATGATGAAAGTTTTGCTTTATTGAATCATATGTTAATTCAGCCAACTTCAAAGGATAAAATACGAGATGCACTGCCACATGATGTAGAGTTTTGAAAAATACTCGACTAGGAAAATGCAGGGCAATTAGAGAAAAATGAGATCAATGAAGAAAAGCTATGAAGTACAATGATAGAATTTATATTCCTGACGTGAATGATTTACGCAAAGAAACACTGCATGAGGCACATTATTCGGGATATACGATACATCTAAAAAGCAACAAGATGTATCAGGAGCTTAAGGGATTATTTTGTTGGCCAGGGTTAAAGCGCAGTGTTGCAGAGTTTGCAGAAAAGTGTCCAACATGACAGATAGTTAAGACTGAGCATCAAAAACCTATTGGATAGTTGCAACTGTTGCCTATACCAGAGTAAAAATGGGAGGATATTGTTATAGACTTTGTGATGCGGCTACCGAGATCAAGTCAGGGTTGTGATGCTATATGGATGATTATTAATCGTCTGAACAAGTCTGCACCTTTCTTGCCTATCAGGCAAAAAAATTATGTGGATAAGTTGGCCAAAATTTTTGTTGATGAAATTGTGTGACTGCATGGTGTCCCAAAGTTTATTATTTCAGATCGAGACATTAGATTCACATCGAGACTGCGGAGAAAGGTTCAAGAGGCTTTTGGCACTCAACTAACTTTCAATACAGCCTTTCAACCCCAAACGGACAGTCAATTGGAGAGAACGATATAAATATGGGAAGATTTGCTTCGACTTTGTGTTCTTGATTTTGGTGGAAATTAGGAAATACACATACCTCTGATAGAGTTTGCCTACAATAACAATTTCCAAACAAGTATTATTATGGCTCCTTATGAAGCCCTTTTACCAACGAAAATGCAGGACACCTCTTTGTTGGGCAGAAACGGGAGAAAGGAAATTAATTTGTGATAATTTATTCGATGAAACAAATAAGAAGATTCAGCTGATTCGTGTCATACTGAGAGCAATCCAAGATAAACAGAGAAAGTATTATGATGTTAAGCACCGACCAGTAGAATTTGAAGTGGGGGAATTTATTTCCTTAAGGTCTATCCCATGAAATGTGTCAAGCAATTTGGAAAGTTTGGAAAGTTGAGTCCCCGATGTATTGGTCCGTATGAAATCATGGAGAAGATTGACAAAGTGGCATATAGGCTACCAACACACATGTACCAGGTACAAAATGTGTTTCATATCTCTTTGTTGCAGAAGTATAGTAATGATGAGACTAGTAGGCTTGTTACAGACTCTTTAGATATTCAACCTGACCTGACATTTGTGGATGAGCAGGAAAAAATCATAGATTATGATATGAAGCAGCTCAAAAGTAGAGAGATTCATTTTGTTCGGTTAGTATGGATGCATGAAACTAAAAATGATGCTACATGGGAGAAGGAATCAAAAACAAGGGAAAGACATCCGCACCTTTTTTTTTTAAGATCGAACTATATGCCTGTACTTCAAATTTCAAGGACAAAATTTTGAGGAAAGATTTGTAATAATAAGAATATAAGAAAAGTAATTATTTGAATAAAAAAACATTTTTATGATTCATAACATTTGTTGTGCAAGTGTAGTTCAAACGAGGAGCTCACCGCTCATGGGAGAATCAACTTTGAGGATTTCCCCTCGAAAAAAATATTAATAGGAATAACGTGCGTAGCCAATAAAATCACGCCATGACACCCCGCGCGACAGGAATAAAAAACGGCGCAGTAACACGGGGAATATTCTCCCCATGTTATTCATGTGTTATTGCGTGTTATTCATGTGTTATTGTGTTATTATAACACCAAAAATATTATCATGACACAATAACACATCAATAACACACAATAACACTTGAATAACACGGAAAATATTCTCGACAGAGAAAAAAACGACGCAGTAACACGGGGAATATTCTTCCATGTGTTATTCATGTGTTATTGTGTGTTATTCATGTGTTATTGATGTGTTATTGTGTTATTATAACACCAGGAATATTCCTATGACACAATAACACATGAATAACACACAATAACACATGAATAACACGAGAGGGAATATTCCCCGTGTTACTGCGCCATTTTTTTTTCTTTGTCGCGCAGGGTGTCGTGGCGTTATTTCATTGGCTACGCATGTTACTCTACGTGCGTAGTACAGATGTAATATTTTTTCATCCCCTCGACCCCTCACTCAAACTCATTAGACGAAACGAGCGAGAGAGATAGTCTATGCATAAGAGATCGAGAGAGTGAGGTAAATGAAAAAGAAAAGGAGGAAGGAGGAAGAGGAGGCGAGCGGCTTACCTAGTTGTTTCCCTTGACTGCTCGCGATCGAACTTGAGGGGGAGAGAACTCGAATGGCTATGTCAAGTGTCGTTAGCAACTGGTGATAGGAGGAAGAAGGAGAAGCCTGACTGACTATTTGGAATACTCGAACAGCCCTAATCGAGCGAAGAAGAGGAGAGTGAGGCATTCGTTCCTTAATCGAGCTGTAGAAGAGGAAGGAGGAGCAAGAGGGTACGAGCGACCCCCCTAAGCAAAGAAGAGGACGGAAGAGCTTCTATGCCTTACCCAAGAGCTGGAGGAGGAAGTAGACGGCAGGATCCCTGTCGTGCGGCTTGCAGAGGAGAAGGGAAGGAGTGTGCGACTACTTTGAAGCTCGACCTAGAGCTTGGGAAGGAAGAAAAATGACAAAGAGAGCTTTAAGTACAGGAGCTCTCGTGCGAAAGCAGCTCAGCGTGCAAGAAAAGGCTCCACCGAGCCTTACTGTTCGGTTTGACCAGATTAGGGCAGTGCAAACGATTAAAAGGTAAGAAAAATTTTAAATAAATAAATAATTTTAGATTATTAATTACAATTGATTTAAACTACGAAATGTAAATCCAAATGTTCATCCTTACAATTTTAGGTGATTGGCGAAAACGATTAAGCTGAACAAAATTTGTTAAGGAGAGAAGTTTCAGGTATAAATTCTGAATTTTAATTTAATTATTATTTTCTTCATTAATTTGCGTTAAATTACAAAATAAGATTTAAGAAAACTTATTAATTGTCTTAGAATGTATTTAACTAAATTACAAATTGTACAATAAATAATAATTTAATTAGATAAAAAGGGCAAATAAAAATATCAAATTGATAGGTTAGAATTCTAGAGAAAGATGGTCAGAAATTGATTTAAATTAATTATATATGATGTATTCTTAACAACTAATTATTCCTAATATGTTATTATAGGTTCAAAAAAATGATTACATTCATCTGGAGAAAATGATAGCAAAGGACATTATTGAGATGGTTAATATATTTTTTATTTTACAATAGTTTTGTTTATTTACACATATTTTTTCTGTTTCCCAGTTTTTATTTTTAAAATGCAAAATTTCATATTACCTTTTCAATGTTAAATGCAAGTTTTCTTTTAAATATAAAATGCAAGATAAAAGAAGAAGAAAATATGATGTATGTACACATATGGGAGTCACCCTTGAATGGTATTAGTAGAAGAATGCATTGTACTTGTGCACAAAATGGAAATGGAAATGAATGCTTACTTTTATGGTGGGTTGAACAATGTTAAACATGTATTTTTAGAAAGTATACATTTAGGCGGTGACTCCCAATTATGAAAAGTGCAATAAAAAAAATGAAAAAAAAATGAAATTTAATTTTTTTACTGCTCTTTTTGAATTGTTACTGCACATTTACAAAAATATTTTAAAAATGAGAATTATTGTAATTTAAAAACATTGCACATTGAATAGTCTTAACTCGACCTATAGTTGCTAACATTTTTTACAGGAAAATCGACTGTATATTAGAAGAACCTCAGGGAGTACGTATACAGGTGTCGTGGAACGCAAGTTGATAGATATTGTGGTTTAGTTTATTTTTCTGTTTGAATGTAAATGTTTAAATATGAACAATCTATTGTAAATATAAATTTTATAAATTAGAATGACTCTTTTGTGTTCTGGATTTTATTTTTGTGATGAAATGAAACTATTAAATATGTTTCCTCCATTTGAACATCACTTACTGTCTTGTTAATTCGAAGCTCATCGGTCTGGTCGTGGCATTAAATTTCACAATTCAATCTAAAAAGCAAAGTACCACGTAATTCTCATAAAAAAAAACTTAGCTTGCTCTACCAATCCTTAGATGTTTATGCTTTAATTTACATACAACCACACATTTTAATGTGTAAGTATCATTTCAAGTTGTGTATAAATTACAAAATTATAGAAAAATTATTGATGATACCTTTGAATTTGAGTATTTCATTGATTTTTTTCAAATACTAATTCCATAACCTTTTTAGGTTTTGATGCAAGTTGCTTCTAAAATACCAGACTAGCAAGATAGACAACTGACCTATTATATCAGTTCTATATGTTTTAAAAACCAAATATGAACAATGACTAGCAAAACTTGACCCAAATTGAATAATATGATATATATCAGCCAAGATATTTGATTTTTCGGGTATTTTTTAACTTTTAAATTGTAATGATGTTATGCTTATGCGGCGTATAATATTCTTCTCATACTTTTTTAGAGAAAAAAGTTTCTATCAAGCCATAAATTCCCCTAAATGGGTGAGGTAATTGCCAGTGCTTCGAGAGATAAAACTAAAAACCAAATAAAGATAAAAAAGACCCTGCCATGCCAATAGGACTGACCTTGAAATCAACTCAAATACTGAAGAAGTCTTGGATGCTCTCGTAATTACATCTTTATTGATAGAACCATACGAAGAATTGGCCCTTTTGTTGGACCCAGAGAAAAATTCCTCCTCATGGATCTAAAAGAAATAACTTCAGTACACAAAAAAAAGATAAATGATTATTAGTTGCACTCACATAAGTAATTCATTCATTGATTACCTTTCCTTCCATGCATTCTCCTAGGTTGATAACTCGATGCAATATATTTACAATCTGTAGATAGAAAGTTGTCATTTGTTGCAGAATACTAATACAAATTTGTGCTATAGAGAATGTTTAGTAGATTATTTCTCAAGAACCTAGCAGAACCTTTTCCAGTGTGCTTTCAGATGCATTTGCAAGCCTGATTATGCCCACAAGAGGACGCATAATGCTTTCTGCTTCAATAGTTTGGAGTACTTCATAGCTGCAGAGGATATATTAAACCAGTAAGATATCTGATACTAAAGTTAATCCAAACTACAGTAAAAATGCAAATATTATTTCTAAAATTCAAAAGAGAATACAAATAAAGACACTTAAAAAAAAACAACGCAAACACAAATAACCCTCTAGAATGAGGACAAGTATGGTGAGCTGGAGGGGCAGAGGTGATCGTTGGTGAGTTGTACGGCTGGTTGGGCAGCAGCTGGTGGGATGGTGGTGATTTCTGTTGACTGAATGGTTAGGAGGAGAGGAGAGAAGATGGCAGCCGGAGGATGGCAAGAGGGGAGGGTGGTGGGTGCAGCGAGACACCAAGATAGTTTGATGGGGGTTTTTGCATCGAGGAAAAAGGTTTGTGGCAACAACGGAGTGGATGTCAAGTAGGGTAAATCGGGGATAATCACTAGCTTAGAACGAGATATAGTCGGAGCGCTACTTGTCCTCGGATACAACCCTAGAAGGGAAAAGGGGATGTGGCGGCTATCCTGACAAAAACACTCCAGAAAAATTGAACCCTAATGAAAATAACATAGCATATATAGTAGATAACTAGTAGGGGTGGCCCCTCACCCCTTGGGAGAACCCTAGCCCATAAACCCCTACTCCCCCTAGGATAAACCGATTAAGTCCCCAAGGGAGCCCCGCGCCAATATTTCTAGGGGAAAATCATGAAAAATGTACTACCCTAAAAAAATTTAATATCAATACGCTACAAATATTCTATCTAATACAGCATAAACTAACAAAAGGTTCTTTTAAAGTTCCATAAAGGAGTTTAAATTTTCTCTCTATCTACTACAGGATAACCAACAAAAGATTCTTTCAAATTTTCATAATGGAGTTTAATATTTCACTCTAAACAATGATATTAGAAAACTAAATAAAATTCTTAAAGATCAATTCATGAGAATTTTTAGAAAAAGATTAAAAAGTAAAGCAGCGACTCGAACAATAAAACTCCTAAAAGAAATAGTTTAAAAAAGTTTAAAAAAAAAAAAAAGCTTGAAGTAAACCAAACCTTAGAAGAAGCCTATCTAGGGCATAAACCACTGCCTCTTGAACTAACTTCTCATCATGAGAAAGCAACGTAACCAGACGTTGGATTGCTCCAGCTTCCTTGAATAATATCCTCAAATGCTCACTAATTGCTCCATCAGCAATAGAGAGAGCAGCTCTAGTGACTGCTGAGACATCTTCAAGCCCAAGGAACAAGACTAACCGAGCAACACCATCAATGCAAGGCAAAAGGGTATGTCTTTGGTTAAAAGATGAATTAGACTCTGACCTTCTTTCATCACTCTCAATAGCGCCAATTCGTGCAAGAAACTGCTGATGAGATCTTCCAACCATGGCATTTATTTTTGCCTCTTCCAAGTTGATGTTCTTTTCACGAACACTAAGTCCAAGTAGTAATTCAGTAGCACCGTATCTTGAGGAACGTGAAGTCCGTTCTAAGTCTGTTCCATCAGGTAAAGAAGGCCAAGAATGAGATTGTGATCTTAAAGACTTGTAGGCAGCAGCACCAATTAAAGGGACCTGTATTAGACCCTCCTCAATAATAAGAACTCTGTAATAATCATCTTTAGATAATTCCAGTAATGCGGTTTTTGCCGATTTTCTGATGACTTTCAAACCCTCACCATCGCTTTTGAAAAGATTTGCCTGAAGAATAAATTTATGAATGTAATGCAAGAAAAAATACACAACCCATAATCTAACTTTTAAATCATAAAAAAAACTGCACACAAACTAATATGGCCACTAAATTTTAAAGGGTGATTAAAACAAGCCTACAGATATGGAACAAAATAAAGTCTCTACTAAAATGAACCCTTCTTATTTCAATGATGAAGCCCAAGAAGATTATTTCTAGAAGCTTAGTAATTTGAATTATTTTAAGAATTATTTCATTTAGTTGTTAGAAGGACCTTTATTTTAATTCAGAGGATATAAATTTTATACTTTATCTAGATTTGAAATTGAACTATTTTAGTTTTGTAATGCTACCCAATTTTTATAAATAGGACTTGAATGATTGCTAAGTAAATTATTTTTGAAGGATGAGAAAAAGGTAGCAAGATTAACATTCAGCTATTATTTCTCCACCCTTTAAACCAGGCACCTTCTTTTCTCTCAGGGACTTTCGAGACTACCCTTGCTTCCTGCTCAAAGTCATGGGAAATCTAAGAAAATTCTAACAAAAGGGATATCTCATGGAAATCTTCTCCAATTGGATGTCATTGCCGCCTCTGTTACTCCCAACTGTAGAACAATTCCAATGCCAATAACTCTTTGTGAATGACTTTCATTTTCCACCACCTCCATGACTCTGTCACAGATACAAAGAGCTTCAACCCACTCGTAATTACTATCCCTTAATTCCACCTTTCAATTCACCATAAAGTTAGTAATAAAGCAAATGTCATCAATAAAGCCAACAAAATTTCTTTATGTAAGATAAATATTCTAGGATGCATCACAAACATATAAATTTTACTTGCGCATATACAAAATTCTACATTTCACTAAAGAAATAAACATTATAAAGTTCTTTACATATTTTATTAGACTGATAAACATCTACATACCAAGCATTATAGTTGCTATTGTTTACATATGGATGAAATATATGCTTCCTGTCATTATAAACCTCATAAATCATTAACTAAACCAAGCTGTATCAGAATAAATATGTCCTAGGATGATTGATCAAAATGTTACCCAAAGGTAAAAGATGAAGCCATTGAGGAATCACTATCTATCTCGCATCAAGGTTTAAAGTTATACAATTAGATATTGAGGAATTTTAGCCTATA
>NEWO01000024.1:1100999-1113771 GCA_003013225.1 Phalaenopsis aphrodite | reverse complement strand
AGTTTCAGGGTATCATAATAAACTTACTATAAGTATAAATATCAACATTTATATATATATATATATATGAAAAATAGTGTCGGTAGCGACAGCGGGCTCTGCAAGTGTTTTGCTCGACGGTGAATCTTTGACTTCTCTCCTTCTCTCTGTCGTCTCCCACAACAATGATTTCACGTGCTCGCAGCTCTCAGTCGACAACACTCGCTCGCGTCGATGACGCTCGTTCGCATGTCGTCTCCTAACCTGACGCGACTCATGTCGTCTCTCCTCACCTGTAGTCGACGACGTGTCTGTCGCCCGGCCCGACATACAAGGAGATGGCATCGACGCTCCGTTCCTATGCCACTATCATTGCCGGCGACTTTTCTATTCCTACTTGTGCTCCTCTTTCAGGTTCAGAGTCTGGTTTTGCTATCGGTAAGTCCTGCAATGTTCTACAATCTCTCCACAAAGCTATTGAAGGTGTTGTTGATCACACTTTCATTAAAAAGCTTGATAAGAATATGAAAAGTCTGATCTTTTTCTCATTGAGGATGAAACCAGTACTCTTGCGTCTTCTTGACGTTTTGCCCTAGTGGAGAAATTATTTATGGTCACCCAAAACTTAAGATCATTCGAAAAGATTTTAAGGCTATGAAACTATTGGGTAGTTGGAATATTGGCTTACTTGACGGCCGACATATACTTATTCAGTTATCTCATGATGCGGATTACACTCGTATTTTTTCTCATAAAGTTATCAATATTGACGACTATTTTATGAAAATCCTAAAGTGAACTGTCGATTTTGATCCAAAAGCGGAGTCTCCTATCATTCTTGTTTTAGATAAAGTTTCTGGGGTTAAAATTACATACGTTTAAGTTGGAAATCCTCTACTCCTTAGCAACTGTTTATGGTAAGTCTCTCAAGTTTGATAGTCATATGTTTATTGTCACTAGACCCTTTGTGGCTTGTGTGTTAGTAGAGAGATATATCACTCAACCAGCTCCGGATGAGGTATGGATTGGAACCACTCACAACAAGTATTGGTAAAATGGTGAAATAAAACCACACCATCCTTATTGCTCTCATTGTAGTATGTTTGGCTATAGTTGCTATCGTCTGCATCCTCATCTAAGGTCGAATATCGATAAAGATCAGCCACCTATCATCCCTGCTGAGCATGGTACTTTGGAGTCTCGTGAAGCATCTCCCTATACTACAAATACAGATCTAAACATTTTTATATCACCCACTGTTATTCAAGAAAGCTCACCTATATGCCAAGACACATGAGAGTGTTCATTTGATCCAATAAAAGATCAGCTGGTAAAACAAGTATTTGCTTCAAATATTTAACAACCTACACATGTCCGGCACACTTTAGACCAATCCACTGATCAGGTGAGTCAGTCTTTGGATGAGGAATGGTTGGTCTATTCCAGGAGGAAGAAAAAGAATGGAGCCTGAATCGAGTTCAGGAACTTATTGGACGTATATTGATTACTACTGGCAATGGAACTCATCTTACCAATTTGCTAGTTGGCTCCTTTCCTAGAACTAGCAGCAGAGGCAGGGCAAAATTGGGTCGCTTTGTAGCTATCTGATACTACGTGTTTTAGCAATTTTGATTCTTTTGGGATCTCATGTATTTTTCTATATTTCTTTTTTTTAATCATTTGCATGTTGTGGTTATCATGTGGGTAGAGTGTAATGTGTGAGCTCTCTCACACAATCTATCTGTATCCTTATTTCTTTTTAATATATTAGTCATTGAGCTTTCTCAATATGTGTGTATATATATATATATAAATATATATATATAATGGCGTCGGCAGAGACGACGGGCTTTGTTAGGCAACGAGCTTTGTTAGGGTTTCGCCCGATGATGATTCCCAACGGTGAATCTAACGGTTTCTCTCCTTCTCTTCGTCGTCTCCCACGACGACGATTTCACGTACGCTCGCAGCTCTCAGTCGACGACGCTCGCTCGCAGTCGTCCCTCCCGTAGTCGACGACGCTCGCTCCAGCCAACGTCTGACTACTCCTTACCCGTAGACGACTGTGTCTGATTGCTCATTCGCACATCATCTCCTAACCTGACAACGTGCTTGTCACTTTCCTGCCTGATAGACAGTTTTGTTTCTCTGTTGACGCGTCCGTCTGCTCACATCTTTGTTGCCGCTCGCCAAGCCGCTAGAATCTGACCGTAGTCATCTTGCCTGTGGAGATGGCCTCGATGCTACGTTCCTATGTCACTGCCCTTGCTGGCGATTTTCCTATTCCTACTTGTGCCCCTCTTTCAGGTTCAGAACCTGATTTTTGTATCGGTAAGTCCTGCAATGTTCTGCAATTCTTCCACGAGGCTCTTGAAGGTGGTTGTGATCACACTTTCATTAAAAAGCTTGGTAAAAAAAATAGAAAGTTTGCTCTTCTTCTCACTGAGGTTGAAACCAGTACTCTTGCATCTTCTTGGTGTTTTGCTCTAGCGGAGAAATTCCTTTATGGTTACCCAAAACTTGAGATTATTCGGAAGGATTTTGATGCTATGAAGTTATTGGGCAGTTGGAATATTGGCTTACTTGACGGCAGACATATACTTTTTCAGTTATCTCATGATATGGATTATACTCATATTTTTTCTCGTAAACTTATCAAGATCAACAACCGTTTTATGAAAATCCTGAAGTGGACAGCCGATTTTAATCCAAAAGCGGAATTTCCTATTATTCCTATTTGGATGAAGTTTTCGGGGTTAAAACTACATATGTTCGACTTGGAAATTTTTTACTCCTTAGCAATTGCTTACAAAAAGTCTCTCAATGTTGATAGTCTTACGCTTGCTGTCACCAGACCTTCTGTGACTTGTGTGTTAGTTGAGAGAGATATCACTCAACCAGCTCCGGATGAGGTATGGATTAGAACCACTCACTACGGGTATTCTCAAAAGGTTGAAATAGAACCACACCCTCCTTATTGTTCTCATAATGGTATGTTTGGTCACAGTTCTACTATCTGCTATCGTTTGTATCCTCATCTAAGGTCGAATATTGCTAAAGATCAACATGTTCAAAAATCTTTTCATACCGAATTGAGGTAGACGTCTTGTCACCTACCATCACAGCTGAGAATGTGCAACCCGGCCCTCTTTCCAACACTGCAGTTCCTAATGAAGAACACCATACCCAAGCGGTTCTACCCCTGGATGCTCCTGCTTTTGAACACTCTATTCCAGCTGTTGGTGTGGAGCATGGTACTTTGGAGTCCCATGAAGCATCTCCCCATACTACAAGTACATATTCAAACTATACCACTCCATGTTATTAAAGAAGACTCACTTACATGTCAAAACATACGAGAGTGCTCATTTGATCCAATAAAAGATCAGCAGGTACAACAAGTAATTGTTTCTAATGTTCAACAACTTACACATGTCTGGCACACTTTAGACCAATCCACAGATCAGGTGAGTCAGTCTTCGGATGAGGAATGACAGGTTTATTCCAGAAGGAAGAAGGAGAATGGAGAGCTCAGGAACTTATTGGACGATACATTGGTTACTACTGGCAATGTCACTCATCTTACCAATCTGTTAGCCGACTCCTTTTCTAGAACTAGAGGCAGCGGCAGGGCAAAATTGGGTCACTCTCTAGCTACCTGATACGTGTTTTGGCACTTATGGTTTTTTTTTTTTTTTTGCTCTCATGTATTTTTCTATATTTTCTTTTTGTTTAACCATTTGCATGTAATGCTTATCGTGTTGGTAGGGTATCATGTTTGGGTCATCTCACACAATTTATCTATATCTTTCTTTCTTTTTAATATATTAGCTCTTGGGCTTTTTATCTATCTATCTATATATATGTTTATCGCTCTCCGCTTTCTCTACCAATCTTTATCTCTCGTTCTCTCTGCTTGTAAAACAAACAATTGAATCCATGTTACTTGTCTGGTTTGTCTCAAAAAAATGTAACATTTTCCTCTTTAAAGAAATACTCCCCACGGTTATATCCGACCCAACGTTAAACCCTTGATAAATCCTTCTTTCATACTTCATTTAATTGTTTTTCAACTATTACAGAGTTGATATAAGATTTTAGCCAAAGATTTCAATTTTAAATCAAGTTTTCAAAGTAATCAACCAACTTATTCAAGTTATAATTAATCACTTAAAAGACTTGAAAACAAAACTCATCTACCCTACGCAATAATTTGTCAGGAAAGACAAACTTTTAATTGATTATAGCTCACAAAAAGTGAATATTATATTGAGTGTATAATTATGTTCATATTCAAGCCAGTAAAGATATGGCCAAAGTCATTTGTCCACGTGGTTTGGCCCAAAGGACGACTTAAATTTGTCCCACTAGACAAACATCAACCCCAGATCTATTAGAGCCCCTTAGACGATACAACCCATGATTGTTGACAATGAACTTTTAGTAACGTTGGGTAGACTACCTCCTCTAACTAAGTAGATTAGGAGTTAAGATGACCCGAAACGATGGAACCATGGAATCTTGATCGACTTCGTCATCGTTCCCCACACAATCTGCTTTAAGCTCAAAAGTGATAAATTTTATAATCTAAAACTTTTAATTTGCTGCTACAATACATTGATTATGCCTAGGCTTAATCGAAAGTGTTCTCTTGTTATCAGAAGGGTTAATCATCTATAGGAGCTAGTGCCTATGCGAAACCTCAAAATTCGGATCAAAAAGTCCTAAAAAAAAGAGAGTGACATCTCTTGACAGTGTCTTATCTATAATCAAATCTGTCTTCTGAAAATTTGACTCGGAATACCAAACAAAAAGCTCTCAACAACAACAAACAAAAAGTTCGGGGAGTCAAATTTTTTGAGCCAAGATTGCCACCCCAGGAAGAAAATTAGAGCAAAATAATGTAAAAAAAAAAAAGTGGACTGATAGAGGAAGAGAGGAAAAACAAGGAGAGGTCATCTATACTGTGAAACAACACTCTTGGTACATTTATATGATTGATAGACTGATAGTGGAACTCTAGAAAATTCCTAAAATATTTTGAATTTCATAAAAGATTCCTCACATATTTTGATTAAATGCATGTAGATCAGTATGCACGCACATAGCCCCTTTATCTGCATTGGTTTTAATCTAACTATGCTTGGAGGCTTATACACGACACTGCATTATTAAATATAAGCCTAGTAGTGATTAGTATTTATATAAATTTGTTTCAGCGGTCAATTGTTAAAATCTGAGTATTTGCTTACCAAAATTTTAAAAAAAAATGAGACTCACCAGCTTTGGGATTACACCAGCTTCTACCATATTGTTGTGATTACGGGGGCTCAATGACAGATTTGCCAAAACACCTCCTGCTGCCTCTTTTACCTTGATTTCTTTATCATCAAGGAACTTAACAAGGAGTGGTAGGAGATCACCATGTGCTATCTTTATCCTGGTTTTCTCATCAATGGATAAATTCCACAATGTACATAGACTTTGCTCCTTTACCTGCATATGCACACTGTCAAAAAATTAACATCATCTTCAAAATTATACTTTTAAAGAATAATTCTCTTCAACTTTACCCCTATAGTCAAACAGGGCTGATGAAGCAGCCAGACAATTTCTTCAATCACTCCACTTTCGGCTATAATATCTCTATACAAGTTAACTGATGATATGTTCCGCAGAAGGCCTGCAGCTGCTTCACATGTAGAAAAATTACCTGATTTCAAAAGGCTGAGAACAAGTTTCACACAGCCTGGAAACTTCATAATAACATCAATAAAATTCTTTCCCCCATCTGAATATTTCCAAAGTGTCATCACAGCATGTTCCCTGTCTACAGGGTTATTGTCTAGACCAAGCATTTGAACAAACAGTCCTATGTAGCCTTCTCCTGAATTAGCATTGCTAATAGACACTTCAATATCCTGGGCAAATATAGGTATCTAACATGACGACATGAGACATTCAGAAGTAAATTATACCGCTTGTGTAAGAAATAGTAAAAGCATTGTATTGCCAACTTAAAAGTGAAACCAGCTCAATTATGGTTCAAGTGATACCTACTTTCAACCATTCGTAATTGATGTTTCAAGCAGAATAATTCCACCCTTCATAAATAACAGCAAGTTGTCTTAAGAAAATTATGTGAAAAACATAAAAGAAAACTATATTTTTTTCATATACCAATTGGTAGAATCAACACAATTATCTAAACACTCAGAACAAGGAAAGATCACATCATTCTAAGTGCTAAGTGAGTGCAATTTCTTCAAAACCATACCATTGCTCTTAAGCACAAAGTGAGAACAAGACAATTAATGCCAAAAGAAGGGCGTCATAACTTTCGCACAACATGAGTGTAAACGTGATAGGATCTAACAAGATAATCTATGAAGACCCTTTCTAACAAGATCATTGTTTTAAAAGGCATTATTGGGGTACACTCCGTGTGCGCATCAGGCCAATGCGTGAGGTATTGAGCCCTGGCCCAACGAGGGGGTTGTAATCCTTCTAGGGCATTTTACGCCCCACGAGGGGGCATACGCCTAGGGCTGTCCAAAACGCTCGTTGTTCACGAACAGTTCTTGTTCGGCTCATTAGGGAGTTAGTGTTCAATTCGTTCGATAAGCAAACAAGACGAACACGAACAATTTTTTTTTTTCGTTTGGTTTATAAACAAACCAAACACGAATAGTCATTTGTTCGATCGTGTTTGAATCATTATTGTTCAAAATATAAAATGATTTAAAATAATTATATATATAAATATTAACATATTTTAAAAATAATATATACTCTAAAAATTTATTATATTTTAAAAAATTAAATCCTATAAATTATAATTTGATCTTCAGGTTCGCCTCTTAGCTTATATTAAATTCTATAATTTCGTATTTATCTTCAGGTTCGTCTCTTAGTTTAAATTTTCTTATATTTCTTTAAGATTTATTTAGTTTCTTTGAATTAAAATATAGTTTTTGGGGGTGAAATCTCGCATATTGCCTCTAGATCTAAATTTTTTTATGGATGAGATATGATATTATGGTTTTATTGTGAGTTATTTTTTGGATATTTTGCATTTGTGTTGTGAATCATACAGGTTTAAGCATTAATTTTATATAGGTTTAAGTTTTTAAAAGATTTCGAACAATTCTAGCAATACAAATAAATTTGTAAGATTTCGAACAATTCAAATAATTCGAATAATTCAAACATTTCAAATAAATCAAACTGAACACGAACAGTAACTTCACGAATAATTTCAAACACGCGTCTATTTTAAACACACGTAATTTCAAACGAACCGAACACGAACACGAACACGAGCTCTGTTCGTTCGTGTTCGGTTCGTTTACACCCCTACATACGCTCTACTGGCTAGCCAATTAAAAAGAAAATGAAAGTCCTAATCATGTCGTTTCTCATACCTACCCAAATCATAGCTCTGCAATCTCTCACACTGTCTCTCCTGCGGTCTTCTGCAGGCAGAAGAAACAGCCGCAGAAAGCGATGAGCGATCTAGCTGCACCCTCCCTTCTGTTCATCTTCTCAATCACAAGCAGGAGACCTGCACTCAGCTGAAAGTTCCGCACCCGTCACCATTACACGATCCAGATGTCTTTCCCGCAGCCGCAAGGCCCGCGAATCCGCACCCATCATGCAATCCGGACCTCTTACAATGCAAATGATGTTGATGTAATTACAAATGTTCCAAAAACCAATACAAATGAGGAATCACAAAATTTTTCACAAGAAGGAAATGATATTTTTATAATATATTCCCATAGAAAAAGAAAGTTGAACGATAAACAAGTTTCATAGTTACTTTTAAATGTCTTTTACATAGTTGCGTGTTCTTAAAAAAAACTAAAAATTTACGAATATCGTTTTATTTATTTTTATAATATAAGCAACAATGATAAAGATAAAAAAATTGCGAATGCACCTGAGACTGATCAAGATGATGACCTTAATGAAGTGGGCAATGGATGTTGACAACATGAAGCATCTAGTTATGATTTGGACAGAACTATTTGTGATAAAGAAAATTTTGAAAATGAACTTAAAGAATGAATAATATTAAAGGACTGGAATCAATTGAGCACAACTAGTTTATTTTTTGGCTCAAACATATTTACTTATTTTTATATACTTGTACGTTTTGTGGTGAGTTTTGTCAATACCTTGAAGATTTTAGTTCTAAAAGACTTATTTTGAAATTAAATGAGTATAAATCCTTGTTTTTATCTCTTAATAACTATGTCTGAGATTTTTTCTATACCATGGAGCTTACGCCCGATGCTTTGGGGATTATGTCTCACACCATAACAACTAAAATGACCAACCCAATACCCCTGCCATTTAAAATATTGACCAAGATTTGGTCAATTCTATCCAACTTTGTCTCAAAAAGAAGTTATTGCCCATCCCAATTATCATAAATGGGATAAGCACTTCTTTTGGGTACTCATCCATGCATATTTAATCTTCACTCGATGACTTTTTCTTTAAATTGCATTCAAGTGGAATATTCAAAAATTTAGAATTAGTTAAGAATATCCATATGTTGAAAAATTTTCTTTTGGCCTAGAAGAAAATGGGATGTAGCACATGTTAACAACCAATGCCCAACCAACAACTACAAAAGGGTCAATACACTTCTCTTCCCATTTTACACAAATCATTGAAAGTTTTGAGTAGAACTTCAACCATGTGTTGACTTGCATTACGTGTAGAAATGACTTGATATTTGCTATAATGAAACATTTTTTAGAAATAAGCATTTTATCCCCTACTAGAAACTGTCATATACACCTTGTATTGCTTCTACATTTTTTAATAAAATCATGCGGTTGCACAATCTCACCAAAACCACAAATTATGATAGATGTATTTAATTCATGAGCTAATTTTAGAAAATCAGATGATAGTTGTGAACAAAATTTATTTTCTTCAATATCTACAAGCAGCAAACTCGTAGTAAAACAAATATTGTAAAAAGTATCATAGATGTCCTTCTTAGTTGCCTCCTTCGAGACCACCCTAGTGACTCAGATTTGTTTTGTTAACTACCAAGTTTGTATTCAATAAATAAGCCAACTGACATGATCCCCTTTACATAGTTAGTAAGCGTGAAAACAAAAAAATACCATAAATTTAGCAAATTTACCTTAATCATATAGCACTAACAACTTTTTATTTCACAGCATGTATGACACCATAAGAAAAAAAAATTAAAAAAATAGAAATAACATGCGAAAAATATAAATCTCATTTGTATAAGAATAAAAGACGCATTAAATTCACCATGGGAAATAAAATTTTAGTTATAACTATATCAGAAAGATCCTATTGGGAATTTCTAAAGAAGCTATCAACAAAAACTTATCAATTTTATAAAGCTATATAGGTAATAAGTGACAAAACTTATAGCTAGAACCTATCTTCAAATATTGGCATCTCTCAGTAATTAATGTAGCTAACTTGGCACTATAGTTACACTCACCGGTGGCACGTTGCCTCTCTTAACCCAATGTGTTTCAACTCTACATCCTTCATCTCTTTAGATATAGACGACCACATCTACATCTGCCATACTTCGCCACCAATGTTTGCACATTCTATATAAAATTTCGAATGACTAGATTATCTCCACTACCAATGGTGCAATCCAATGCAACCTAGTCTGATGAAGAGACTTCTAAACTCTTAAAAGTCTTAGCTAGTGCTAGACAAGCTGCAACAAATATGCTTTGGGTTACTTGTAAAGTATTAGGACATTCATTTCCCAGGATAAAATTCATTAAAGTTGAGTGTTGATGTAAAGCATCATGATCAGAGTCATCAAAACCATCGTTGTGTCAAATTGTAAATTTATGTACCTAGTATCGTTTTTGTTGAGAGTCCATGTGTGCATATTTTCTTTTATATATAGAGAGTACAATGTTATTTTCAAACATTTTCATTCATATCAAGTCATGAGTGGTTTATGACATGACATTTGAGGTAGGAGTGGCCCTACTCCCTTTGACCACGCATTTCTATCTCTTATGTTATTGCCTTAATTGCTTCCCGGAATTCATTAATTTGCAAATGTTAAAATTTCCTTTCATTTCATTTGCATTGCCCTCTCTAGTAACTGACTATTGGACTTCAGCCACCATTAAATGTTCAACCCTTCCCACCCCCACCACTTCTTCATCATTTATTTGGTGGCATTGGACTCATCCCCTGCCAAAATATAGTTGGTTTCTCAAACTTTAATGTTGACCAGATAATAAAAAAAGATTGCTTAAGTGTTTCTACCAGTCTTGTGTGCTTTCTTGCTAAAGAGGCTAACTTCATTCTATAAGAGTGTGCATGCTTGGCAGTTTGCAATCCTTGGAGGGCTTCCATACTTGGAAGATGAAGAGAAAGACAAAAGATTTGTCCTTGTATCTACTTTCTAGTTACTTGATAACTCTCTTAATTTCCATTGTTGCCCCTTTTCTTCGCTAAATCCCCCTTAGAACCTTTTGTTGGCTTTTGTATTACTGTGTTTGCTAAAGGTCAGTGAAAAGCTCCACTTTAGATTTGCTCATTTGTTAATACAGGTTTCTTGTGCAATCTTTATGAATTATTCGTGTTTAAGCTTGTCTATTCTATTTTAAAATTCTCTTCTCCCCTTCTTACCTTTAACCTCGGATTTTATTTCTCATAAGGTGTTTAGATTTTAAGTTTCGATTTCAGTGAAGATCACTACTAGCCCTGCAAGGTGGAATGACCAAGCAAACCCCGCAAGTTTGTCATGCATCACTCCTACCGTTACACAAAACTGCACAAATGCGTTAGATAGAACGGAGCTATCTTGGACGTGACAAACGGAACAGGGTTAACCTCGGCGGGAACACCGTCGTCGGCGGCGGCACGTGAAAAGACTGGAAATTCGCGAGGCTTGAGCGCGATGGCAAGAGAACCACAGGGAAGACAGCTTCGGCGTATGACTTCGCTGAAATCATGCAGGCTGAGGTAGAGGTTGTGGCGGCGTCGGAGGAAATGGTTGTAAGCGAAGATGTTAATGCTTGAAGCGTGTGCCACCAAGAAGCCCATGATAGAAAAGAGAGGTAAAGAAGTAACCGGGCAGAGAAAGATGGAGCTAGAAAAGGTCACGCACTGGAAGTAAGGTTAGGGTTTGGTTGGGATGTAGAATGGTTGAGCAGATCGCAACCTTATCAACGTCTTTCTTCGGAAATTTGCAGCCGAGAATACAGAGTCGCCGAACAGCCGGAACTTAGTTTAAAATTACGCTATGTTTTATAATATAAAAAAATTAATTAAATTCTTAATATTGTGGCTCCGATTTTAATTTAAAATTAATTGATTAAATAGAATCCATGCCACTTTTTTTATTTTTTGAAAAGTGTGTCTAATTCATTTTAGGTTTATGTATATCAAAAAATGATATACAAAAAAATTGAGACAATCTGACGATTCGGATCAAAACAGATAAATTAATGAATCTCTGACGAAACACTACTAGTGCTCATAAAGCTGACTGGCTAAAGAACCGCAAGCCGAGTAGCAGTCAGTCGGTCGAAGGCTGATGACCGACTAATAAGAAATAGAAATCCACACTGATGATTGAAGAAAGGTCTAAGACCACTAGCAATCTCACCATTACCAACATAAAACTCTCTCAACAACTTCCCAAAATCCTCAAGGATCTCCAAAAATAAAAATAATGATCAGGGTGAAGGATGCTCAAACCAATTACAAATATGAAAATGCATGACAAAAGATAATAATATCATGTAACACCCCCATTAAAGTGCAGGTAAACATGCAAATTTCCATCTTATGGCATTCTTTCTTCTATAAATAGGGGCTCATATTATGTAAAAAAGGCATTTGGCTCTTCTCTCTTGACTCATACTCTGTAAGGAGATCTCTCTCTCTCATTCACTCTCGTAGCCCTTCTGTTACAATATATAAAATGGGTCACAACGCCTGGGAATACCCCAATTGGCCCCTAGATGCAAGTTTATGTGTGCTCTCTTATTTCTTTCTTCCTCTCTCGCTACTTCTCCCTCAAGGATCCTACTGCTATAATCTTTTGGCATGCCTCACAGGACAAATTTGGATTCAATATTCTAAAGGATATGATCAACATTGAGCATGCTACCAACAAGAAGGAAAGCGAGACATATAAGGAGAAGTGCATCTCAAAGGCTCTTAAATAGGGAGCATGCTAAGGAGTTTGTACAATAACAAATTTGAAGCCTAAAACATTGTGTCCATTGTCTTCTTGGAGACAATCGCTGGGTGGTGAATACCTCAAAATGAATGGATGGCTTTCAATAGTTGGAATTAGTCGGCTGATCATAATCATACAGCACACGATTAATTTCAGGCAATCAACCCACTATTCATCATACAGATGTTTCCGTTCATTTTTCTCTTTTTTATTTTTAAAGGAGTCGCCAGCTTGTCGTTCGTCGTATAATTCCCCCATTCGAATAAATTTCTCTCCTGAATCACAGAAATGATTCGAATAGGAGAGGAAACGAATAAAAAGGGAAATACGACAAAGAGACAAACAAGAGAAAAAGTAAAACGTTGAGAGTCTATGTGCGATAAACCTCGCAAAAATGGGTTAAGAATGTCCGCCCCAACAAGATCGGGCGGAGGCAACTTAAACCAATATCCGCGAAATAAGTATCTACATAGACTACCCATAACCAAAGAGTCAGGTGTATGTACCTGTTTTGAGGTCAAGAGCACTTCCAGAGGAACGTGTTCCTACTAGTTAATTATATCT
>NEWO01000024.1:1059501-1098883 GCA_003013225.1 Phalaenopsis aphrodite | reverse complement strand
AAATTAAGTTTTATATTTTTTTTCAATCTCCCTAAGTCTAGGGAACCATAAGAAATAAATTTCACATTTTTTTTGCTTATATTTTAATTATGAGAATTATAGTGGAACATTAAAGAAAATTCATTTTAAGCCTTTAAAAATTAATATCTTGAATTAGAAAATTAGAATAAATTATTTTTATTAATTCCAAGTAATCAAGAAGCCAAATGTGACATTTTAGTGTGTTTTTACAATTTTACATTTTTTTATGATTTTTAATTAATTTTTAATTATTTAAATGCTAAAAATAGCTCAAAATGAAGTATTTATTTTAATTCTAATTTTATTTTTCTTAGATTTCTCTGGTCATAAAGAACTCCCAAAACCAATTTGGTAATTTTTTTAATTGTATTTTAATTATTATAATTATTTTAATACCAAAAATGATATTTAACTTGATTAATCCATTTAGTGGTCAAATTAACTTCAGTTGACTTGAAATTTTTATGGAGAGCTCCTATGATATTAAATTATAGTGGATAATGATTTTGAAAATTTTGGGTTTTGAGGGGCATTTTGGTAATTTTTGGCAATTTTGGGGGTATTTTGGAAATTTAGTAATTTTGGTGAATTTTGGTCAATTTAGGTAATGGTGAGTGATTTGAAATGAATTTTGGTGAAATTAGGGTATTTTGGGTAATTTTGAGAATTTTGGCAAAAATTAGGGTTATGGGCGTATTTTGGTAATTTGGTGATTTTGGGCTAGAATGGGCAAGTAAGCCATGAAGCCATGTCAAACCAATAGGAGCCATATAAGGACTCAATTTGGATGTTCAAAATGTTGGTCCTAACCCTCTATTCCAAGGACTAGGGGCTTGGTTCCATCCACATGAGCTTTCCAACATGAGTAAAGAGACCAAATTAAAGGGGTCTTAGGGTTTGGGGTTTGTGATAAGGTGTGATCAGACTAGCCTAACCAAAACCAGACCACCCAGGGTTAGTCCTAAGGTTTACCATCCTATGGGGACTCTCCTTGAGCTCCCTCTTATTGACCACACCTATTAAGTGCTAAAGGTTAAGACCAATATGTGGAACTTCAAGTTGAGCAAAGAAGAATGTAGAATTTTTAATGGTGAGGGTTTCTTTTCTAGTCCTCTAGGAATAGTCAACAGGAAAGTCCTATGACTAGACCCTAGGCTACTAAAGAGGACAAAACTAGACCTCAACCAAAAAGGAGGTCAACATCCATATATATATATATGTGTGTGTGTGTGTGTGTGTGTGTGTGTGTGACTCATTTTCACCATTTTCAAAAGTTTATATAGAGAATTCTAAGCCCACATCACATATAGCATTGTAGAAAACCTTAATAATGTTGTAAAAAGTGCATGTTCATATCAAAATGCTACTTTTATTGACGTTTTTGAAGCACATAATCCATAAAAAATTCTTTGATAGACACACCATTGTAGCAAATTAAAAATCTATTTGGCATAAGAAATTTTAAAAAAATATATTAAATAAGGTTTTATATTTGATTCTCAATCTCATAAAAATTATGAATGCTATATATATATATATATATATATATATATCTGTGTGTGTGTGTGTGTGTGTGTGTCAATCCTCTGGTTTTTTTGTGGATTGAGATGAGTGAACTAAAGTAATATCAAAATGTGTTTAAAATTAAGTTATTTTAATACTATCTACAATAATTAAGTTGTTTTACATAGAAAGTTTCATAAGTGAAGAAATTAAGAGTCAGAGAAATTTCACGCCACAATCATGTCACTATGCCATAAGAAGATAAATGGAGCAAAGGAATCAAAAAAATAGCAATACGGTACTTTTTTTACCTTAATCGTGCTAAAGTAGCGGCACATTAGTGCTAGTACAATGTTGTTGCAGTCCAAGTGATGCTTAAAATTGGATTAGACTGTAACCAATAAGCATAGTGCCATGCAGTGTCATGCACTGACATTTGGTGATGCAGTGCCCAATCTTTTACTGATACAAACTATAGATAAAGAGCTGAGTGTTGCAATTACAAATTTGAAAATGCCACAATGAAATTTGTAGCAAAGACTAGTGCAGATGACTTAAAGCTTTGCACCATAGTGCTATATCATAGCACCATGACGCTGAAATTATAGCTCTGTAGTGTGAAAACCCTGATAATGTAGTTTCTAAATAATTTTGGAGCAAACTAGGGAGTTATCAGACAAATTTTGTGCATGAGAGAATAGAGTGGTAGTAGGGTGTGCGAGGGGGCAATGCACATACAAGTAAAGTGTGTAGTGTTAGAGTATGTTTAGTAAAAGTGAGAGTGTTAAGGGAGAAAAAACTTCAAAGGATAAGACAAGGCATGGAAGGAAGAACAAGTGGGATTAGATATTGAAGATCAAAAACTTTGATCTACCTTCTTATATTTGCATTTTCAGTGTGTCTTTGTGTATGAACTAAGTTATTCATTTGATTTTATGGCATACTTAAAGTGATTTATGTTGTTTGTATCTTATTTTATGAAATGAAATTATTTTCTTTTATTTTTTGACTGGGATCATCATTGTGCTCTAATTTGGCAATACACTTCTAAGAAATTAGTTTTATTTAAGTATTGGAAGAGTTCTAGAGAAACAATTTGGTTGAAACAATCATTCTCATGTTCATAGGCATATAATCTTTGTGAAATTATAACTTTGTAATTAAAATTATGCATAAACTCGCTTAAAACTAGTTAGGATATGAATATACTTAATTCAAAGATTTGATTTGGTATTTTAGTTATCAATAGAACTAGAAGATAATTAGAAGCATGCTTTATTATGAATTGTTTAGTATTATCTTATAATATGTGTTTACTTAAATTTTTCATTGTCTTATTTTGCATTTAATGATTGACTATTCAGTTATTAATAATTATATTATTAAATATTATTATTAGAATTCTTGGTATTTTTTATTATATGTTATTTATAGTTGATATTATTATTATATTGTTAATTGTGGTTGTATGTGTAGGGTAGAAAACATTGATTTAGTTTTACCTTAAAATAGAAAAGAACCGTAAAAAAAAATTAAATTAGGGAAAAAAATTTCCCTAAATTAGGTAGAAAACATTGATTTAGCTTTGTATTTGGTTATTGTATTATTTATCCAAGGAATAAGAAGAAGAGGAGAAGACACAAATTTTTCATATCCCATGGCTTATTAATGGCAACCTGGGCACAAAATCTAGGAAATTTTATTATTTTGCAATAATGTTGTTCAATTATTTTTTACATGTTAAAAAAATTCCCTTGACTTTTTATGTTTTACAGCTTCTAAGGAGCAAGAGAATCGGGGAACTAAACATATACACAAAAAACATGTCAACAAAGAACTCAAGGCAAAACTGATGGCTCAAAAATATGATGCGATCGATCGGCATTTTTTTTTAACGATCGATGAATTAGTTCTAGTGAATAAGGTGTTTAGAGCGATCGATTGAAAGGACGTGCCAAAAGATGTCTCATTGGATGACGATTGACCTTAAAGTCAATCGATAGATTGTTAAGTTTTGAGTCAAATATCAATGGAGTTAAGGCAAGGTCAACGGCCGACGAACTCCTCTCCAACCGGCATCAATCCATCAGTCTTAATACATTCAAATATCTTTATATTTACTAAAAAGCCCCTTTGATAGCTTATGATAAAGGAATTGATCTTTAATTTTGTGAGATTGAGGTATATCCCTATAAATAGGGGACCTATACCATGAATAAATGTTACATATTCATGTGATTCTTAACTACACACACTCTCTCTCTCTTAATTCTCTTTACACAATGCTTTGGGCATTGGATGTGTTTTCCGAACACTTTTGGATTCAACATATTTAAATACCCGAAAAAAAAAACAAGTATAAGCCCTATGTCATCTCATATTATTGCTGTTAAAATTTCTCGTTGTTTGTGAACAGTTCGTATTCGACTCGTTAAATGACTCGCGTTTGAATCGTTTATTAAGTAAATGAGCCGAACACAAACAATTTTTAGAATTATAACTATAAACGAGTCAAATATGAACAATAATCAATTTTAACTAGCCAAATACAAACATGTCAAGGGCTCACTCAAGTTTGGCTCGTTTACACCCAGAGAAACACTGGTTGAGTAGCTTTGACAGGCGTTGAACAAACTGGAGAGTACCGTGCAACCATTGTCGGATTGTGAAGGAGATTCGATAATCTCTATGGTAGATGAAAAATGGAAGATTGAGCTACTATTTAGATAATCCAAATTGGGAAAACAATTTAAAGAGGAAGCATATTAGATTACCATTTTTAAATTTCTTAAGAAATGTAAGGTCAAAAAATAGCTTTTATAACATATATATATATATAAGAGAATAAAAAGAGCTAAAATTATGTTTTTCAATTGATACCTATTTAATTGATTTATAAATTGTGATTAGCTACTAATTTATGTCTAATTATGAGTTCATAATTTATAAATTTAAAAAACCATATAGTTTGGAGACTATTTAAATGGCATATATGCTGATGCTTATAAACTAATAATATTAATTAACATGCATATTATGATTAACTTTTTTCTTGCAGAGAGTCACGTTGTGAATAATTTAAGTAGATTGGGTGTTTAAGAAAAGCTTAAACTTAATTTATTAGCCAAATAAATACAAAATAAGGTTAAGCCGACATTAACTTTTCTGGAATTTGGTAAATTAATCATTGTTGCGAAATTAATAAAAGGTCAGCTCAATCAATCTAGTAGGACTGTTAAAAGGACTCGTTGTTCTTAAATAATTTGTGTTCGACTCGTTATGATACTCGAGTTCGATTCATTCGTTAAGTTAACAAGCTGAACTTGAATATTTTTTTTTTTAATATATAATTTGAATCTCTTCTTATTTCTTAAAATATATTAAATTATATTTAAATGATATTTTAATATAAATATTAAAATTTAAATCTCCTACTATTTCTTAACATCTTATGATTGTATGATTAGGATTGTCACAAAGATTATTTGTTCTATAACAGTCTGTGTTCGGCTCACTCGCTAACCAAACGAGCCGAACATGAAACTTTTTTTTTAAATATAAATAAGCCGAACATGAGCATTAATATTTTTTTAATGAATTGAAAATGGGCTTAATCCAATCTCACTCGTGTCCAACTCAGGGTCCGTTTGGGGCAGCTAGTGCGTTTCAGAAACGCGGCCCGCGGGCCGGCAGCAGGGGTCAACCTGCGGCTTGCGTTTAATATAAAAACTCAAACGTAATTTCGGATAAGCCGATGAAACGCGTAAATTTTATAAGCTGTCCCAAACAGACCCTCAGTTACACCCATACAATCTAGCGTCAGGGCCACCCACGTGGATAAACACGGACGTCCTCTTCTTTCAACGATGGCCTTTTCTCACCGCTCACGCGGCCATTGCTGGATCACATTTTATTTTATTTTTTAAATGTTGCTGTCACGCACGTTGGGCATTTCCTACTGCAGGTTCAAATCTCACTGATCCAAATAATATATATATATATATATATATATATATATATATATATATATATATATATATATATATTGCAACATTCAAATATAACATGCTACTAATAATTTCCCCATAAAAGAATCAAGATAGTCGATTAAAATAAATTAAAAAAATTAAAATGTTCTCAAATTTTATGATAGAGATTTCATTAATTAAATATAAATATCATAATATTTCAATATTTTATATATTTTATGATAAGTTTTTTTATAAAAAATTATATCAAAACATTCTAATGCAAATTATATTATGATGATCATGATTCATGAATATTATTAAACTTATTTTGATATAATGTATGTTAGGATATTATTTCAATTTATTTTTCATTTTTTTATTTTTATTTATAATCAAAATTATATAATTTTATATTTTTTTAAAATGAAAGATTTACATATATAAATATATCATTACAATTTTATACATTTATATCTTCTAAAGCCTAGGCCATTATATATATGGAATAATTACATGTAGAGCACGATAAAAATTACTATTTACAAATCAAGCATTCAAATGATTTTTTGAACTATGAAATCGATTTATTTACAGTTGTCACGGTCAAATCATTCTGAATTATATATATATATATATATATATATATATATATATATATATATATATATATATATATATATATATATATATATGGGTTGGGGTTTTATTATGACTTTTGATATTTGAGTGGAAATTTGAAAAATGAATGAAAGAGAGTGTTTGATTTGTAAATATTAAAGTTTGGGGTGCCCTGTATGCAATCGCCCCTATTTTTTGAACTATTTATATAGCATACTAAGTTTTAAACTACATAAAAAATATCATAATAATTACATTTTTATAATAAAAAATAATTTGATATAAACAGGGATATTATATTAATAAAAACACAAATTTGTATATTAAATATGCTAGGAATATCATATTCGAGTTTTTAATTAAATATTTTTTTCTAATATAAACTTTAACACAAAATAACAACACTTAAAATAGATGACACCGTTACAGGTGTCAAATTAAGTTGTGTGGGTTGAGTTTTTGTTTGATAAAAAATTGATTCAACCCGAAACTATTTAAAATGAGTTCGACCTGAATATTAAACGTACGAAAAAGTCTTAACTCAATTCCAACAATCTGAATGGTCCAAAATTGTCAATTGTAACAAGTTAAATATATGCATATGTACATCAGAAATGATTCAGCACGAATCTCAAGGAAATTCAACGGATTGACAGACATAAGAGTACAACCAAGGATGGCCCACTGAAGGAAGATCAAAGATCACATCATCGAAGGTCAAATACTTGATTAACCAAGTTCATATCCTTTAGATCGGAACCTGAAGTAGGTTGAACGATGGTCATCGGAGCCAAGACCAAGATCTATCGAACCAAGAGAAAACATCAGCCCAGCTCTCACCTCAGCATCAACAACTGCCTCATAAGAGTCTTTGGAGCACTTCTCAATGAGGTCGAAGGTTCTCGCCTTGATATATTTCGTGAGCACGCCAAATGGCTTTTTGTCACGGGGTGAGCTATTTATTGAATTACACTATTCACCCTCTACTCAACAACCTAGACTTATCCTGGTGATAAGAGCTCCATATCCAACGGTAGATAGTTGACAACAGGATAAAATTAATCAAACGGTTGACTCAACCAGAGCAAGCGATGTCTGGAAAATCAAAGTTCAACTAGAGTCAATCGACCACCGCAACTCAACATAGTCGATTGAACGAGCCTTGTTGACCCAAAGACCACCAATCTTAGCTGACCAAGCGATAAGGAAGCTGTGTCTTACGCTTAATTTTGTAAATACTCAAAATACTCTGTAACGGCCCCGTTAATGCAATGGTAACTATATAGTCATGCACATGGCACCCCCCTCACCCCCTCTTCTATATATAGGGGGTCATTTCTACAATAAAAGCTAATCAATTAATCAATCAAAGAATTAATAAAAATTCTCTCATTCTATTATTCGTGAATGTGCACACACACACACTCTCTCTCTCTCTTATTCTATGTTATAGTCCTTGGGAGTGATTCATAGGACAAATTCATATTCAACATCCTAAAAAGTATGGTGAGAGTAGATCATATCAACAAAAAGAAGAGGATCATTGCAAGGAGAAAAAAACTCACCAAAGAAACATCACAATCATGAAATGCACTATGGAGTTTGTATAACAACAGATCTAAGAGCTGAAAGACCAAATGATGTCTCAAATGTTGGAAGCAGTCTGAGAAGCAGTAACAGGAGGAATGGAGCATAACCCACAGGATAAAGTGCTGACGCGCATCAGTTGAAAAGCGGCTTAAGCCACCAACATAGTAGAAGATCCCCAGTATCAGGATAGTGTTTGGTTGGTGCCACTAACAGCGGTTCAGGCACAATGAAGCTCTTCACCAGCAAGAGAATGTGTTTTCTCGACGTATACTGTTGAACCCCCCTCAAATTTCAAAATAAAGATTGATTCAACGGACCATATTGCCTTCTTTGAGTTGATTTTCTGCTTGCTCAGAATCATCGATGCCCCAAAGTGTCACCTTCATTTCAGCACGCTAAGGGAGCCGACCCTTAGGTGCTTCAATGGACTACCGACTAGAGTAATCATTCCCATCATCAACTTGTAGAGAAAGTTTGTGGCATAGCTCACTGGCATAATAGTTCTCAAGCCCTACTACAAATCAGAAAGAGGCAAAACAATAGCCTCTACTCATTTGCCACACAATTTCAGAAGGAGATATTGAAAGTGTGAAATCTGGAATCCACAGCCGCAGACGCCGCCCTAGCTCAAAGGATGAAGGAGGACCCGTACATTATGCTTTGGGTAGCGACCGAAGACCTTAGCAATTTTTTAAGCTGGCCAACAATTACATTTGGTCAGAAGAGTGCAACTTCACCCCTACATTCATAAGGGCAGAGTTAGTCCCGATTCATCTGAATAGGACCTTAAGAGATGATAGGTGGAGATCGAGAGAAGACTCCCAGTATTTTTCTTGGCAATGATATGAAGCTAAATGGTTGTCGCGGGACAACGAAGGGGAGGGGTGGTAGAAACCACAATCAAGGAGGTCATGAGCAGTACCTTAACCAAAATTTGACTCATTACATCAACAACTGTCAAATGATCATGAGGTCTCAAAGTTCACTCCATTGAGAGTCTTAATAGTAGAGTTATTGCAGACATTATTAAATAAGGAACACTTCAAGAAGGCACCACTGATGAGAACCATAACTTTTCTTCAGGTTATAAAGAAGTGTTGTGCCTACCAAAATGACCATATACATGACACAGAGGAATGAGTACCTTCAGAACCTGATCAAGGAATTAATAAGAGTTGGAAAGCTAAAGGAATATGTAGCACTAAAAGTAGCAACCCAGCAAGAGAAGACTTTGGTAGAAAAAATTGCTGATGAGCCAATTTGAGCAAATATCATCCATATTGTTGGTTTTTTACCAACTACTTTTAAAGATGGGAAACCATCCTGATGAGCGTGTCAAAAGAGGCTTAGGTCAGAAGAACTGTGTGCAACTGCTTTTGCTCTAAAGCACAACACTCACTCGTCGATTAGATTCGCTGATGCGAACTTGCCCCTAAGGGGGATCCCTTATAATGACATCATCATTATGATGGTGATGGTTGGAAACTACCAAATAGGTAATAGTTTGGTCAATACTAGTAGCTCCGTGAACATCATGTTCAAATTAGTGTTCGATAGAATGAACCTCCCAACTGACCAGCTGGTGGCACCGGCCGGCCCACTCATGACTTCTCTAATGAGAGAAAGGATGCCTTGGGAGTAATTTTTTTATCAGTAATTCCGTGAGAATGAGAGAAGCAATTCACATATATGGAAGAATTCTTAATGATCGATTCACCACCAACCTACAACGTCATCTTCAACCGGCCCCTACTGAACAAATAAAAAGTTGTGGTCTGTACATAACACGTGATGGTGAAGTTTTCGGGCGATGGCGTGACCATCACCATTCAGAGGAACTTGGAGCAATCCCATACCAGCTACCTTTGAGCTTTCGAGAGCATAGAGTAGGAGCAGCTTGACCTACAACATCTACGTGAAAGGGGGTCTCAAGACCAATGAGGCCACTCTTTAAATCCCTGTAGTCGAAGGAGAGCCTAGTAGTATTTTTTAATAAGACAAAATTTTGATACATGATATAAAAATTTGTTGATCAAGACCCTTTGGGAGCATCGAGATGTCTTTGCTTGGTCACCAATAGAGATTTCAGGGATACCACTCAATGTTGCTTTCCATCAACTAAACGTGATTCCAACCACCTCATCAATGAGGCAGAAAATTAGGTTCTCAGTGATGACTCTAGTTGAAGGAAGTAGGCTAAATTTGAAAGGTGCAATAACTGATGTGGGTCTTAAACATGGTTGCAGTGTAGATAGCCAACGATAAGTGGGGGATATGCATGGAATTCATTGATCTTAATAGTGCCTGCTCGAAGGATAGTTATCCTTTGTCAAGGATTGACACAATGGTGTACGTTCTACCACTTCATGGTGAGCTTCCTAAATGTTTTTTTTTGGCTACCACAAGATAAAGATGCATCCGACTAGCACTCATAACTATTTATAGTGTATATTGTTAGAATGTATTTATTTTGGCTTAAAAATATTGGGGCTACCTACCAATGTATTATGAGTGTAATTTTTTATAAGCAAAAGTAGAAAATATTGAAGTTTATGTGAATGATGTGTTGATTAAGAATCAGTCGTCCTAACAACACATAAAAGATTGAAAAAAAAAAATTTCAAGACCTTTCAAAAATATAATATGAGATTAAATTCTCTAAAACGTACTTTTAGAGCATCCACATGCATGTTTCTTGGTCACCTCTTGAACCTAAAGGAAATAAAAGCCAATCTAAGAAAATTACAAACTTTACTTAACATGTCTTCACCTTAAAATACAAAAGAAGTACAAAAATTGACTGTCAGATATGTCTAAGCCAATTCATTTCAAAGTTGGGCAATAAATGCTCAAACTTCTTCATATTGCTTGAGAAAGCAGAGAACTTTGAATTTCCAGTCAAGAATGAGCAAGTATTTGTGAACTTGAAAGATTCCTTAGCTTCACCACCACTACTCTAAAGTCTACAACTAAATAAGAAAAATCTCTCTATATTGGGGAGTTAGGCATGAGACCATCAATTTGAAGCTAGTTTTAGAGGAGTTAGGAAAATAATTCTTAGTTTATTACACCAATCGCAACCTCAAAGATGCTAAGATCAAGTATCTAATTATGGAAAGACTAACTTTAGCTTTGATTGTTTCAGCTTACAGTTTCCAGCCCTACTTTCAAACTCATCCGATCTAGGTCTTTATTGACCACCTATTGAAGTTTGTTCTCACTCAGCAGTAACATTCTAGTATCCTCAAAAGAGTGGTGGATCAAAGTAAGTTTAACATCTCCTATGTCCCCCAAACAACAGTTAAGGTGGAAGCAACAGTAGAATTTTTGTGATTTTTTTCCGAGTCATGCAAGTTGACGAAGGATCCATGACTAACAACCGAACATGGATCTCATGCATTAATGAGACCACTAACCAAAGGGGGTGTGGATCAAACTTGCTTTGAGTAATCCGACCAGAGAGCACCTCTACCATTCAATCACCATAAAATTTAAAGTCATGACCAATCTGATAGAGTATCAAGCTCTGATCACCAACCTTCGTCTAGCCCATGAAATAAGCGTCTAACATCTCCACGTAAAGTTAGACTCTCACATAGTGATATATTAGGTTAATAAAAAATTTGAAGTCAATGATGAGATGATGGCCAACTAACTTGGCAAAGCCAAAACAAAGATCTGAAACTTCACTAACTTTATAATCGAGCATATTTCCAGGGAAGATAATTAAGTGGTCTATCTCTTATACAAAAGCATACTCTCGAAGAGAGATTGCCTCAAAGACTAGTCAGGCTGACAATTAAATAACCTAAAACAATGGAGGTAGAAATCTAAGAAGTAAAAAGTTTGAGGAATCTTCATATTCACTTTCTAGAGATTGGAAAGATTGTTGAAGAAATTACTGGTCCCATGAAGTTCAAATGCAAAGTAGCTCAATATATTTTGATTGAAGGGAAATTTTTTCAAATGCTGACTACTTCCCTCTACTTGAGGTGCATTAAGGAGAACAAAAAGAAGACATCCTCTAGGAGCTACTCTCTTGAGAGTGCAGGAGTCACTCTAGATAAAAGACCATGATGCTGGGAAAGGACATTTAGCAAGTCCTATTTTTGTTAAGACCTGCACTTGGAGAAAAGTCCCCCGCACGTGGAAGGGAGACAATTTGAAAAGCTTTTCTTCATAGAAAAAATTTTTGTACCAACACTCAAAAGATAATAAAGGAGTTTTTTTGCTCCATAAATTGTAAATTTTTACACAAAAATTTTTAAAACCAATTTGTTGATTATGTGCATAATCTTATGTTCAAATATACTAGGGAACTTGAGGTGATGTCTAGCCAACAATCGCGAAACTTGAAAAAGAATAGTAAAGTCGACAGAGATGACAATATGATTGATGGGTAGAATACCCCACTAGCTTGTAATGCTCACTCATCATAAATCTATCTCCATCCTTGAGTTGAATATACTTATAGAGGTGGTTCTCTAGTCATTAGTGATTAGATCTACAAAGCGTACCAATTAAATCACCCTAGAATTGAGTCTTGATGATTTCCTCCGCAAAAGCAATGATAAGATCAACTTAATAAGCTTAGTTTTGAGTATACTCCATCTGAGGCAAAGATCGAAACAAGCGATCAAGACTCAAAGTGTAAGATGTGAGTTGAGCATCAACACAAAAAATCGACAACGATGCAAACCATTTTATAAGTAAAAAATTCTTAAAATAACCAAAAAAGGCACAAGTCGTAAAATTGACATTTAACACTAAAGAATCAATCATTAACGCCCCAGCATAAAAACCCTACATCCCTAAAATCAAATTGAGTAATGCTCCGGAGGTAGTTTCCTGCCCAGTAGCGACAACCTTCATGAAGGGTACAAAGTAAATCACCTCATAAGTAATTTTCAGCAATTATGTTGTTCACGATGATTATCTAATCGAGCAAACAAGCATAAAAGTATAAAACTTGAGCTGGGCACCAAACACATCAAAACCAACTAAAAAACTCTCCTAAGTGATGAACAATCGATCATCACATATATACCACAAGTAATAAATGGTAAACTGCAGTAAAGGTAAAAATAAGACAATGATAAGAAGCCAACAGAATGCTACATTTTTTTTTTTCATATAATCAGTTGATAACAATTCTTTCACAAATAAATCTTTCACAAACAAATCTTTATACAAGTTATTATTATTGCAAATAGAAAATTAAAAAAAAATCTTAAATGTAGGAATTGTCATTGTTGGATCAGACATTGGATGAACCACCATCCGCCTTGTGCTCCCCTCAAACTCATCTCTTCTTCTTGCTGTTGTTACCGACTCAAAGAAAAGCTGGGTGAATTCTTTTAAGTTGTAGCACTTCGGGTTGACCAAACCAGCCCACATAAACTGATCGATCACTAGCTTCATGCCGGGCCAAAAGTGCTTGACATGGTCATCATAAAGCTCCTTAACAGTCTTCATTTTGGCTAAATTTTTTATAGAGCTATGTTCTCCTCCGAAATTATAGAGAGCCAATTCGACACAACTTCTAGCTCTACCTCGACTTCATCCAACCGAGCCTCTGGCACTATCCTCAGCCACCTTCGCCCAGGCCTTGGCAGTTTGACCTTTTTTTCTGCCTTGTAAGTTGCCTCTTTGGCATCAAGGTTGATGGAAGTCAGATGATGCATCGCCACAAGTCGCAATAGTTGGTACCGATCGACTATACGACTGATTTTGTGAGAGTTGTGGTCATTCAAATTTTTCTTAAAGCAAACCTGTCAGTGCTTGAAACACCGGGGAACCAGTCCCACATTATTTTTCTCAAAGAAAATTGTGAGTCCATGGCCACAAAGACCTTCAATTGCTATTTCTGCATTGGGTTTTAGCCGCTCGATACCCCTTTTCATCTTTTTCTTAGTGAAGGGGGAGGTTTAGCATCCGCCTTAGACATTGAAGTCTTGCCCTTCCTTCAATGGGCTTCTTTAGAGGTAATAGGCTCAGCCCCTGAGCTAGACTTTGCCCAAATCTCTTCCCTTCAAAGAGGTTCCCCCTCAACAGTTGGTGTGGGCTCTGGCTTGAATTCGATGGAAACCATAGGGGAGGGTCGTCTAGCCTCCTCTCTTGCAACATTGTCGTTAAAGCCAGTGGTAGTCTCTTGTCGCAAAGTCACTGACTCCTGATCTAACTATTCATCTAAGGGTTCCTCAACATCAGACCTCATATTACTCTTTTGGTCTTGTGCCTTTGAAGATCCTAAAACCATCAAAGAAGGCTTTTGCTTGATAAAAATAAAATCCCTAGTGGGTATCCTTTGAATTATAATGATAGATTATGAAACAAAATGAATATTATCTAAACTTGGGATCACATCATAGGTGTTGTTGGACGCCTCCTCCTCCCTCACTTCCTGAACAACTTTAGGTCAAACTGCCTTTCTGTTTGGCTTCTTCTGAGAGGGCTCAGAGGCCCTCTCAATTCGTCGCTCCCCCTCTACTGTGTCTAATGCTGGCCACAGCTCCACGATGATGGACTCAAATTGTTGGGATTCAGAACTTTATTCACCACCATTATGGTGGTTATTTGAACGAGAGACGACTACCTCCCTTCGATCGCTAAGGCTAAGCTACGAATCCATGGAGACATGAATTTCTTCTTCTTGTAGACCCAACCAATCTGACATCTCTGGATCCCCCAGTCTTTTGTTTACCCAAGAATGAAATGATATTTTCTGTCTTTGTTCTTATTCTGAAGCCCGACTAGGTGTACGATCGGTTTGACCAAAATACTATGTAAGCATATGACTCCACATGGAGCTAGAACATGTAAGAAAGTAAATCCTTTGACAAAAGGATATCCTTTCGTTGGCATTAGATCATGTATGTCATGATGACCGAAATCGAGTTGGGCTTTATCTGGGCAGGAATCACCCCATAGTGATTCATAATGATCGTAAAATCCTTTCAGAATCACAATAGGAGACCACACTGAAATTGATCCTGATAAGAGATTAAATCCCTTATGAACTAATCAATCCCTCAATCGATCAAACAAACACCATCATGATGAGTCTCATTATCTAAGACGTAGACATTCTCGAGCAAAACAACATCATCTGAAGTCATGGTGGACAGCTCGGTTGCAGGTTGCAACTCCAAGCACTTGGGTGAGTATTGCCTAGCCATCCAAAAAAAGCGAGAAGAGCAAAAGAAAGAAAGTTGACTAAAGGGGAGAGAATAGTGAGACCAAAGTGCAGGAAATTCCAAGCCTTAGCCCTTATATATAAGGTACTAGAGGAAACTGAAGCACTGCGGAAAAGTTGTACCTCGATTTTAAAAATTTGAACCGCATCAACATAAGATTCAAGAGAAATAATTATAAAAACAAAATATTTTTTAAAAATTAATAAAAATTTTTTTTATGCATATACAAAATATTTTACAAATGGTTTTTAGGCTGCTTCAGTAGAGACAAGCCCCCATTAAAGCAATTTTAGAGCAACACGCACACTCACCTCAAATTTAAACCTATCAACACTATCAACTTTGACCTAGACCTGTGTAATCGAGCAAGTCACATGAAAGTCAAACAACTCCATCTGAAGAGCCGCTAACTCTGCTGAGTGTCCTTGCCTCATAGCCACTAGTTCTTCTCAGGGCTTCTTCATTTCTGCCTCCTGTGGTAGGCCAGCGGCTTGGGAAAAGGTGTCCTCCATCTCCTCCCAATGGTGGGTGAATGATGCAGAAGACCTTTGTTAGCATCGGTTCCCCTCTCGACACCTTTTTGGGGATCTATTAGGATGTCGACTACCTTCCTCTTGCTTTGCACCTGGGCTGGAGTTCTCTTGGCCACTCATGAAGCAGAAACACAATCGATGCTTGGTAATGATTAATTAACTTTTAGGACCACATTGTATGCACCAAAAGCAATATGAAAGAAATTTCTCTGGTTGTAGTAGATTGTATCTCAACATACCCATGACTAGATTCATCTCAGACCACCATAACAAAGAACTCTCACCAAGCATCGATGACACACCCACAATCTTGCTCTTGAGGCTTGGTTTTGGAACCACAACCCTTTGAACTTGTGGGGCGCCCACAGTCTTACTCTCAAGGCTTTAGTTCTAGAATTGTAATCCCCTCGATCTTTAGGATTTGAAGCTCCAGCAGCTCCTTGCAGAGGTTGTTCAACTGACCGATCTCATCTCGGAACAGTGGTATGAATTGACACACCAACATGCAAATCACCCAAATTGCCTCCCTCCATTTTTTGGATAATATTTAGTGAGTTGAAGACACAACCTCATCATAGGGTTCTTCCACTTGTTTCTTCCTAAAGGTGAGTTGTTTAACTCTCCTTACTCTTGGGCTGGTCTCTTCTTCCAGGCTCTTTACCGTTTTGGGCCCTTTCACGCTCTTGAGTTTGCTCCCTTCAACCGGCCTTCTTGCACCACCAGGCTTCTTCTCGCCCTTGGGTTGGCTACCAACCTCTGCTTGCTTCTTCTTCTCGATATCCTTCTCAAGATGAAATCACAACACAAAAATCTCGAAGGCTTTTATCAACATTTTCTCGATAAGGTTGTCGTCTGCAGGTTTCTTGCCACTTGTCAGGAAATTACTCTTGCAATAGACCAAATGAGAGACACACTCTAAAGCAAATGTAGATAACAAAAGCACCAATCACACTCTATTTATAGAGGTCATGGACATAAAAATCTAAGGAGTTCAATTATTAAAGTACTGATTACGAAATAAATGAATCTACTTCTTGCGCTTAATTCTCTTATTCATATCACAGTTATTACTTTCAAGAAGTAACATAATTTGAGAACTAAAATATGTACATCAAAAATGCGTCAACACAAATCTTGAGGAAATTCAATTGACAGAACGACATAAGAGTACAATCAAGGATGACCCACAATAGGAAGACCTAAGATTACATCATCGGAAGATCAAAAGATTTGATTGACTAAGTACAAATCCTTTGGTCAGAATCTGAAGTCGGCATAACGAAGGCTGTCAGAGCCAAGAACTTATATCTATCGAGCTGAGAAGGCATTAACCTAATTATTACCCCAACATCACCGACTGCCCCATAAAGAGTGTCTGAGATTCTTCACCAAGAGGCCTAGTCTCATCAAGATATAATTCACGAACACCCCAAAGGAACCTTCTATCAAGGGGTTAGCTATTTATCAGATTATGGTGATTCACTATCTTCTCGAAAAAGCCTAGTCTCATCCTGACAATAAGAGCCCCTCATCCATGGGTCGATAATTAGACAAATGCAGACTATCGGTTGACTTAAGCCGATCGAGCATAGTCCGAACGACCAAATATTAACCACGGCCAATCAATAGCTCGAACTGAACATAGTCGGCCGAACGAGCCTTGTCGACTTAGGTATCAAAAATCTTAGCCGACCGAGCAATAGGGTAGCCAAAACATAGGTTTATTTATGTAAATGCCTAAAATACCCCGTAATGCCTTCATTATAACAGGTATAACTTTGTAACTATGCAGCTGATACCCCGATCTCCTATAAAAAAGGGGGTCATTTCCACAATTAAAGGTAATCAATGAATTAATGAGATAATTAATATAAATTCTCTCATTCTACTGTTCGTTATTGTGCGCTCTCTCTGAGCCTCTCTCATGTTTTACATTCTATTTATCCAGAATGATTCACAAGACAGATTTAGATTAACATCATAATAATTATTTTGATAAAATTTAAGTTGATTTTAAATTAAGAGTTAAATTCAGGTAAATTTAAGTTAACATACTATCAAAGACTAAACTGAACTCGCCCCAGAATGATAAAAATGTTGATTTTTTTTTTTTTTACTGGCTCAGTGAAATTAGGGTCAAAATTGCATCTGGTAAAAATTTGATAGGCCAGTCGCTGTTATGCCGACACTACTGACAGTGCCAAAACACTTTACTCTCGTCAGCTGTCGTTGAAGATAGATAAAGACACTGTTTGTGCTAGAGCCTAAGAAAGAGACGAAGAAGAATTAAGAATTTGTTTGGTTATAAAGAGAGAGAGATATAATGCAGATCTCTATCCCCTTTTTTTAATGATAGTGCAGTCTTTGCTTTGCTTTTTGTCGTGGTTGCTTGAGTTCCGGAATCATTTCATTTGAGGGGAACCATGAAATCCAAAATGGAAGAACTTCGTGTTGTGGGTTAGGGTTCCCCTGGTTATCCCAGCGGAGGATTGCCGAATAAGGTAAGGAATCGACTTCATTTTCCTATGCTTGACGCTACATTTTCAATTATTACTCTCTCTCTCTCTCTCTCTCTCTCTCTCTCTCTCTGTGCGTATCTTTCTTGTGATCTTCTCTTCTTGTTCATTGTCCACCGCGTTACCTATTTTCCCTTCTTAGTTACCATTAAAATCTTAGAAGTGGGTTCTTCAGAGCTGTTGAGAGTCAGATTTGCTCTTAATCTTGCTTCTGCTACCAGCCAGTCGGAATGCTTTCTTGCTCCTTTTCTTAAAAGTAGCAATTTTCAGCGGATGTCTGAATATCTTAGAGGCATGGTTTTAAGAAAGGTCTTTGTTTTTAATTATCTATTTAGCCTAGTGCATTAGGATTCTGGTTTTTGTTGGTTGGATTTGTTTAGTATTTTAATTATGTCGTTGTATTTGGATTTAATCTTATGCCTGGTGACTGAAATTGTTGCTGCGGGAAATAAACATAGAGAGCGATACCTGGTTGGTAGCTGTTAGTTTTATTTCGTCGAACTAAGTTGGGTTGAATACTGAGCTGTAAAAATCACAGTTTTTAGCGTACTGCTAATGAACTTCAATCCCATTGAATAAAATCTCTGGGACTAAAGTAGTTTTAAGATTTTAACATGTACAGTTGAATACTATCGCTTTGTTTGGATGTTCTGAAGTTAGAGAATCCTAATGCATAAGATAGAAATGGATAGAATCTACATCCATATTTAGAAGTTATTTGATAGCAAATACTCACTAGATAGCTGGGCTGGACAGCATCTACACACTAGCCATTTCATGATAATTTAGTCTCCTTTTTTCTTGTTTCAGAGATATTCTGGTTTGTCGAAGTTGAAATTTCTCCTTTCTATTTCCACCACTGAATTCATGTGTAATTACATATCTAACACCTAAATTTCAATTTTCACATATATGCTATCTTGTCTATGCATGAGAAGGTATGTTTCACTTTTTAAAAGATAAGATAGTGGTATTTTTGATCCAATATAAAAGATTTGGGGGTTATAAATGTAAAGGGTAAGTTTTAGGTGTTGGTTATGTAAATGCATAGGATTTGGGTGGTATTTATGTCAATGCTCCATTAATTATGATGTTTGCTTGCCTTGTATCTTTCTTCTATGGCTTACACTTTTGCTTATTTGCAGGTCTGGTGGATCTTTCTCTAGCTGAAAAGCAGTTATGGCTACACTTCTTGACATTGGTGTTTCAGCAGCTATAAACATATTGTCTGCATTTGCGTTCCTGCTGGCATTTGCAATACTGAGACTGCAGCCATTTAATGACAGGGTTTACTTCCCTAAATGGTATCTTAAAGGACTTAGAAGCAGTCCTTCAAGTAAAGGTGCATTTGTCCGGAAGTTTGTCAATCTTGACTACACATCATATCTGAGGATTTTTGCTTGGATCCCTGCTGCCCTCAAAATGCCTGAACCTGAGCTGATTGAGCATGCGGGATTAGATTCTGTTGTTTATTTACGGATTTACCTTTTGGGGTATTCCTCGTTTTGATCTTCTAATTGCTTGTTTGTTTGTGAAATTGCTTCATAAATTTGTTGATAGTCTTACTGGATGCTTCCTTGATGTGCAATTCTTTTCATAAGATAAATTTTATGCATATTGTACATAGTTAGATTGATTCTTTACTGTTTGTTTACGTTATATGCTTTTCTATGAAACTTTCAATGCTTGTTTACCTTTTTTTACCCACTAATTTAATGATTGAATGCGAGTCATATAGTCCTTCAATATAACTTTCATGTTGATTTGTTTTTTATCCAACAATGACTGAATATGCCATAGTTTGATATGTTTGCGGTTTGCTTATGCAAGCTGCCATAATATAATATATTATATGTTTTTATAATTAGTCATTTTGACACCTTTCTAGTTTTTATTCTTTACTTATAAATGATTTTTTCAATAACAATATTTTTATTTTACATGTTAACATGATTTTCTTAAACTGAAAAGTTGGGCAGGACCTCTCTCATTAAAATAGAAGGAGAAGTTACACAACAATGCTTATTAAAATAAAAGAAATTGCACAAAGAAACAACAAAACAAGAGTTCTCACATTAAACAGTAGCCAAAGAACGTCAATTGATTTGTCAGGAAGATGGAGATCAGAAAGTCATACAGGGGTGGTGGTAGTTTTTTCACTGGCTGTGTAAAGATTCAGAAAATATATAAGGGAGAAAATATCAAATCAAATCCTCTTCCCATCTTTAGTAATGTTAGAGAAAAATCTAGCATTTTATTCTTTCTAAATAACCCATAGAGAGGCAAGGAACTAAATATCATAGATATCTTTGAAATTATTTTTTGACGAGTATCACACCAAGATGGAAAAAGTTGATGCAACCCACAGCTTTTTAAATGCCAAAACATTGCTAAAGCTTCTTTTCCTACCTTGCCAATTGTCTAGCAATTTTATAAAATTGAAAGATATCTTTTACATATAAAACAAGTCATATATTGAGCAAGAACCCAATTATGGAGGATTTTGCAGGGCAATTTCTTCCAAGACAATGTCCACACAAGAATAGAAATTTCAGAAGGTGCAAAAGGATTTCACTTCGAATCAGCTTTACCTTTTCTAACCTAACAAAAGAAAGATTGATAGTATAGTTCTGTCATGGGAGATTTGTCAAAAAGAAGTATCCCCAGTTGCACATTAATATAAGCATTTCTGATGATATCATCAAAGCATGATATATTTTTTGAGAAATCTCAACTTCCTTGCCAACTTTTAAATTCCATCTCCATGCACTTTATAACCTCAGAAGCTAAGCTTCAAGAAACCAAATCTCTAAAATTGAAAGATGGAATGCTTGTTGAAGTATGTGTCATTAGAATTGAAGGTAACTAGACAGTGGTTTAAGAACAATTTGGCAAGAGGAATTTTACCAAAATTGCAAAATTGGTCCTCATAGAAAGAAGGAATTGATCAAGATTAGCAAAGCTTTTTCATTAATTTTCTTATTATAGCTAACAGACTTCATATCTACAAGATTGAAATAATTTATGATTTAAAAAAAATCAGATGGGGGCCTTGGAGCTATCAAGGGATTGTTCTTCATGAGAAATATTATCACTAAAATTTTCACAATTGATCCATTTAGAAGTCTTAAAATCTGCAATAGCTGATTATTCATTCTAAGAAAAAAAACTTCTCATTATCATCTGAAGTCTCATAGATCATCGTTAAAATGCATCATAGTCTCATTATGAAGCTGCTGAAAGTGAATAAAAATAGAGAAATTTTTGGTGAAAGAAGAAAGCGCATCTACAGTATCAGGGTCCCATGTCCTAAGACAAATTGACCTTTAGAATTGGGAACTTTTCTATATTTAATCTTACTGCCACCCATAGATTCCAATGCAATAGAAGAGGGGTCAATTTGATCTTTAGAATTCAGAACTACCCAATCTTTAATCTTAGTGCCACCCATAGATTCCAATGCAATATAAAAGGGATCAAGGAGTTTAGATTCTTGAAGAAAAATAATATCAAATTTTTTTTGAAAAAAAGATTCTTTCCTTAACTGTCGTTTATAATAGAAGAAGTTAATCCTATATCAGTCCATGATTCAATCTTCATGATACTAAGAACTAAAGTTTTGAGGTATTAACATGACCCGAAGTGGGCATGAAAGAAATGATGTTCATCCTCTTGCTGTTTGGAGACCATTTGAGAGGAATCAAACAAAGTTGAAAAGTTAGAAGAAGTTAACTTAGAAGGATTTTTCTCGTAAGCTTCAAGCTGTTTGGGAATCACATTCTCTTTAGAAGTAAAAATGAAAGATCTTCAGTAATGAGAGAGCCCAAAAGTTCGGATATATAACCTTTGATTTCACTCATTCGCAAAGAATAAATTTTAACTCCACAAAGTAGGAAAAAGCTCCCAGGCTTTATTATTAATGTTTATTTTATTTATTTCCATAGATATATTAAGAAATTTAGAATATTTGAGGAGAGAATCATGTTTCTTTTTGAAACCAACCTTATATAAATACTGACTAAAATCTTCATCCCAATCATGATGGAAGTGATGTAAATTGGAAACAACAAATACGTGAAGATCTGATACATTCCAGAAATTTCAAGGGCAATTGCAACACCTTGACAGTCAAAAGGTGACGAGAGGGAAGGATTATTAATTTGTAAATTAGTCTCTTTAATAAACAGAAAAGTAACGTCAAAAGAAGAGACTCTCTGCCTAGAAATTAAATAACTCTACAAGTTGTAATATCTTCAAAACGTTCCAAAAGAATAGCTAGAGGTTTCAAATTTGAATTTAGATCAAATGCATAAGAATTACTAGGAAAAAAAGGTTCTCTCATAAATGCAGAATTTAAAGGTTTCTTACGAGATAGTTTCCTCTTCAACCTCCGAACCTGTACGAGCTGCATATTTGGCATGAACAACAGAAGAATTCTAAATGCAATCTGAGCTAAAGGTATTAGATGAACCGTTGAATACAAAGATCTTTGCAAAAAAACTATACCAGTTGCAATATCTTCACCATTGAATACAATATGCCCTGCTCCACTAGTTGTAATTTCTTCAAAACGTTCCAAAAGAATATCTAGAGGTTTCAAATTTGAATTTAGATCTAGTGCATAAGAATTACTATGAAAAAAGGTTCTATCATAAGACTTTAAAGGTTTTTTTACAAAGATAGTTTCTTCTTAAACCTCAAATGTGTAAGAGCCGCTGATTTGACAAGAACAATAGAAGAATTCAAAATGCAATATGAGCTAAAGGTCTTAGATAAACCATTGAATACAATGATCTTTGCAGACCTTGCCATTCCCTACAAAATTCGGTGTAAATTAAAAGACCATGAAAAAGATTATTGACAATATTGATAGCGAGAGTTTGATACCGGAGTTCACCCAATCCACCACAGAAAAAACAAATATTTTTACTAAAAATAAATAGACAGTTACAACCAAATACACTCGAAAGGGAAATTACAATAAACATGACACACCAATATGCTGCAATAGGAAATAACAACACAAACTCAAACTACGGTGGATCTCACGGTGGTGGTGGTGGTGATCGACAAGGAGTCGGAAGGTGGTGAAATGGTGGATGAGCTGGTCAACCAACCGAAAATAACAAGGTAGAGGTTTCTTGGGTTCCGAACAACAAGCATACATCGGCTAATGGCGTGGAACAACTGTTTTGGATGATGGCATCAAGTTGGAAGGAGGTAAGGCGTAGGCTTTGTTGGCGGTGGTGTGTGGGAAGGGAAATAACAATGACCTAGGAGGTTGAGAAAGGCATGAACAACTGTAGGGCTGCGGATGGGGTGGTCCTGGTGGCTGGAATAGCAGGAAACAACCAAGAATAGTTGTGCTGGGGTGCGGCAGTGAACGAGAATGGCAGCGACAACGCTTGGGAATGCGTGGGATTGCCAAACAACAAAGGGAGGGCTATTTCGGCGCTGTGACAGCGAGGGGAATGATTGGACAACGAAGACGGGTAGCCGGGTTGAATGACAACAAGGTGGTAGGTGACTGGAAGGGATGATGTTAGGTGGATGTGTGGCTAGTGGCTGGAATTGTAAGAAGACAGTCAGAATGCTGTTCGGTAGTTTTGACATCAAGAGAAGGCTGCTGCAACAGTGAGGGGAAAAGTCTGAGATAAATACCCCCACAAGAAGGAGCTATTGTCGAAGCACCACTCGATCCCTTTGAAGGGGATCACCACCTCGAAAGAGCTACAGTTGTAGCACTATCCGCCTTTGGATACAACCTATGTAGGGAGAACGATGCTGATGGCTGTCCCGACAGAAAACATACGCCAAAACTACAAACCTCAAACAAATAAATCATATAAATAAGCCCAAACTACTAATGCTTGGACCACCCATGAAATGAGGCACCAGACCAATGTGTAGAAGTCAGTCGACCTTCCCAAGTCTGGTTTGGTTCAGTCCACACGAATGAATCACAGAATTGGCTCTTGTTGCTCTTTACGCCCTCCTCACGGTAATGATAAGGCTTCAAGCTTCCATGTCGGTCTCCCGGGTTTGGGGGGAGCTTTAACCTCATCTTTTGAAGCTTCTGCTCCTCATAATAAGTCAAGTCGGCCTCGTTGAGGATAACGATAATGTTGCAAGCTCCCAGTAAGTCAATCTTGTAGCCATTGTCATTTCAGAACACATCCTGATAAAATAAATATCTATCTACTTTTTTGGCATAACTTGTGCTGGAGCTAGATAACGACGTAGATTATCACGAGCCAAATCCTGAGCAAGTAAATCTATAGTCTGCTTCTCCCACTCCTTTTACTTTGTTGGATGTGCTTGATAAACAAATTTATTAGGAGGAATCAATTATGGGATGAAATCTGTGACAAGTTGGGCCATACAGAAGGGTAACCAATCAGGAGAGTGCTCTTCTTAATCTTCTTTGGAAGGACCTAAATCCTACAATAGGATGTTCCTTCCTGCAAAGCTCCTAAATCAATTTCAATACTGTGGTTCATTCATCCTATTCAATCAGTAGTTGGTGGGTATATTGTGGAAGTGAATTTAATATCCAACAAATCTCTATGGGCTCCTAGAAGTGATACAGAAGAGTCTCATCTCAGACACAAAACCTCCCTAAACAGGGGAAACTCAAGAAGTAGCCTATATATTTGAAAAGTTCTGAATATGCTTTATCTGGGTTTGCCCTATGTTGAATATTGACTTCTTAAAATCTTGGCCCTTTGGCATCCAATGTCTATCCTGCTGATGTTCCTTTCAATGCTTGCAAAATGTTAGCTTGAGATACCACAATCTTATACTTTGCATGAATGCTCATTACCTTGGGCTCACTACTTTTTAGAATTTCTACTATCATCTCAACTGGAGTCTCTCTCGTGGTTCAATTGGAATCACTGACGGGCATTATGCCTATTAGGGGTCCGGTTCCTCCTGGGCCGGTCGAGATCCCCCCAACCGGCCAGCACAACAACAGGCAGACCGATCTGTCGCGCGTGAGGGGAGGAGGAACAAGTTATGGAGATTGTGGGGTCCACGAGGGATTTAATCACATACTCAAGGAGGAGAAATTAAAGTTGGGAGGGAAAATTAGAATGTTATGGGGGGATCATATTAATGGGGAACCTAAGCTTTATTATTTTTTATGCATTTTTTGTTGGCTGCTGGTTTTTCTTCTTTTGGTGTTCGTAGTGACATCTAAAGTTGTGGGAGAGCTGGTTTACCACTCAAAAAGGAAATCACCCTTGTATCTTGCTTGTTTTCTTTTGTGTTTCGTAAGAGCAACCCTTATTTGAATTATTTCCACCAATTTATTGCTTTTTCGTTGTAGTTGCTTGCTGATTTTGGTCTCGGAGCATATCACGTCTCTTCCTCGTTGGATAAAAGTTGAGATTTCTCTTTGAAATTTTCATCTCTTAGATCACTGTTTATTTCTTCAACTGCACCCTGATCCATTAGAGCGATCATTCTCTTGCTTGTGCAATCAGATTCAGTATGCCCAAATCCACTACACTTGAAATACTTCATGGCTGGGACTGATTTAAGAATGCGGATTAGTTCTACTTGTTTTCCACACCGAATTAGTGTTTCCTCAGGCGGGGTTGGTTTGGATGTTCTCCCGAGTGTATTATTGCTGTAAGATCTTGGGATCGAACTCTGCTTGTAAGATGTGATGATCATCCAATAATGCCGTCTTTTCGCTTTTAAAACTAGGGTTTGCACATCCTGTTCATAATGAACTGGTAGGTATTGGCGCTTCATATTTCATTTCATATGGGACAAAGTAATGATCTTATATTTTCCCTTAAAGAATGAACTCTTATTTTGACCATTTCGTCTGGTTGGACATGCTGGTGTTTAAAGAAAAAGTTTTGCAGTCTGGAGCCACTCATTAAACTTGTCTGAATCCAAGTGACTTTCAAAATACTGTCAACCCATATTTATTTCAAAATCTTGGCTTCCCAGATATTTCAGGTTAAATCTTTGGATTAGAAGTTCTTCATTCTTGACATCCGTATGGTGGAAGAGATCTATTCTATTTCTTCGGTATGGTAAGTCACATTTTTAGCTACGGGTGATTCTTTCGAACTACCTCCTCTCAGTGGCGGTAAACTTCCATTACAACTGGAGAATTTTCTGCCGCACATCCTCCATAGAAGGCTCCTAGGCATCTTTGCAGATTCTCGTAAACAACATCGTGGTTTTTTCTCTCATTTAAGTATATGAGAATTGTCTCTTTAATAACATGGTTAGAATTTTTGTGTAGGTAGATGAAAGAGGGTATATATGGATCATGTAGGTTGGAGAAAGAAAAATTTAAGTGGTCGGTCCGAATAATCAACCAAGAGAAGGAATTTTATGTGGAGATGGGATTGGGTATTGGGCCAACAAGTGCTAGAAGCCCAATGATAAGAGGGCTAGGCTGGTTCTGATACAAAATGATGATACCAGAGTTAATCCAAACTATTATAGAAAAATCAACTATTATTCATAAAAGTAAATAGCCGGTTAAAACCAAACACACTTGAAAGGGAAATTATAATAAAAACAATACAATGATACATTGAAATAGGAAATAACTACAAATGACAACACAAACTCAAATTAAGGTGGATCTCAGGGTGGTGATTGGCGAGGGGTTGGAAGGTGGTGAGATGGACTTGCTGGTCGGGCAATGGAAAATAACAAGGTAGTTTTTTCTTAGGTTCCTGACAACAAGTTGACAACGGATAATGACGTGGAACAACTGTTCTAGATGATGAGAACAAGTGGGAAGGAGGTAGGGTGTAGGTTCTGGAGGTGACTACGTGTGGGAAGGTTAGGAATGGTCGTTGGGGAGGTTGGGAAAGTCAAGGCAACGGTAGGGTTGCGGTCCTAGTGGTCGGAATAGCCGGAAAACATCCATGAACTATTTTCACTTGGTGGGGGGGGGGGGGGGAGGAAAATAGCAGAATGCTGTCCAGTGGTTCCGATGGCGAGAAAAGGAGGAAAATAGTAGAATGCTGTCCAGTGGTTCCGATGGCGAGAAAAGGCGACAGTTACAGTGAGGAAGGAATGCGGAGGATGGAAAAGTCAGAGATAAGTACCCCTCGAGAATGAGTTACAGTCAGAGCACCGCTCAATCTCTTGGAAGATATCACTATCTCTGTGGAGCTACAGTCGGAGCACCACCTGCTTTTAGATACAACTCTTAGAAGGGAGAAGGAGGATGTTGATGGCTGTCATGACAATAGCTGTACGCCAAAATTACAAACCTTAAACTAAAGAATGACATAAATAAGCATAAATACTTAAGATTGGATCCCTATATGGAAAGGAGGTGCCAAACCAACGCGAGAAAGCTTGTCTGCCCTCCCAGGTTTTGGACTAGTTCGGTTTAGATGAAGGGATCACGGGATTGCCTCCCGCGGCTCTTTATGCCCGCGTCATTGTAGCGGTAAGGCTTGAAGCTCCCAAGTCAGAGATTAATCATGGCTTTTAGGATGAATAGTTAAATATCTGATAATTAGCGTAATGTCATCAACTAGTATAAGCACTTTGTCCTCCAGTAAAGAATCTTTAACAATAGAATGCTTAATGCTTATCCATAAAATAAAGTTTTAGCAGCATCCCAATTCCAATAACAAAAGGTAAAGCATAAATTTCAATCCAAGTAAAAGCATCTTATTAATTGTAGAGGCTCCGTTATTCTCACTCCATTTATTCACTTTGACTGAAAATAAAAAACTCGTGCATTTTCTAACATGAGAATCTAGTATTTTCCTGTCCTTTTTAATGAAAAAGGACACCCGTTTAATGATTGTGATGATGCAGAGCCAGTCTCTATTCCAATGCCAATTAAGAACTTTCAATAGTCATTCTTTCCTGATTTTATGCTCGAAGATGTTTGCATATGAATTATTGTTTGATCCTTTTTAAAGAAGAGAAGTCTCTTGTTAGTAATATGCCCTTTTTTTTGCATCTAAAACAAATGCTGCTTTTTCTATAATCACTTGCAGAATGTACCTTGTCCAAATAATTTGAAACAGTTAAGTATGGTTTTGTGCAATAATAGCAGAAGATTTGCCTAAAGAATAATTACCACTGAAATCTTTCAAAACTCTAAGCTTAGCCCCAGCCCCCCGGCCCCCCAAATTGCTGCATTCTAATATCGTTAAATCATTAAAGGCTCTTTCAAGCACAAACAATTGAAATCAATTAACATGATCTTTAAAGTTGCAATTACTATTTTGTTTTTAAAACAATCTAATGAAAGCTGCAATTACAATTCTGTTTTTAAAACAATCTAACAGTCTTAAAGTAATTAAGTTTTCATTGCTGTTCTCATGTTGTTTTCTTACATAACAGGCTTAAAATATTTGTTCCTATTGCTTTCTTGGGATTTGCAATTTTGGTACCTGTGAACTACACAAATGATACTCTTGAGACGATGAAGGTGGAGTACAGCGATATAGACAAGCTTTCTATATCAAATATTCCTATTAGATCCGACAGGTTAGTAATCTTTATATTGAATGACATGATTAGGTTTGTGAAGGCTATTTTTACATTTTAGATGACATGCTCATTTGAATCGTTTGTACAGTTATACATATTGTTAAATTTTGAGCTTACTTCTTTCTCTGCTTAATTTAATTTTTAAATTTAAGTTGTTTAAACTAATCTAGATTAATAACCTTTTTGACTCTTTCTAAATACATCGAAGAATTATTTGAAGTAGTTCCTAAAATCGTGCAATGAATTTTTACTTTTTTTTGCAATACCCACTGTCTGAAACATGTATTTAATCTTCATAAAATCTTTGTGACCGCTGATATTAAAACATCTTAAATTATCGTCTTCATTGATCTACGGTGAAGCTTCATTGCCACTGTTGGTCTTCATTGTGATAGGGATGGCAGTAGTTCACTGTTAGAGGGAAGGAATGTGGACTCGACTAAAGAAGAGGTCAGAACTAGCATGTCTACTGGAAGTTAGGCAATGTTTGGTGGCTTTATTTGACAAGAGGAGGTTCCGTTTTTTGAGAAAAAAAAATATTATATTGTCTTGTTGTAACGGTGGCTGATACAATTTAGTTGAAGTGGGCTTAATATTAAGTTCTGTGGGTTCTTAGATTTTTTTTTCCTTTTTTTTTTGAATGAGTTTGAGTGCATTGGTTGACTTTAGATTGAAAAAGATTGAAATTTATTTAGTGCTGATATTATACTGTGCATTCTTTCATATTCCATGACTTCATCTGTCTAATTTAGCCATGGATGCTTGTTTGATTTAAGCTTAACTAGGCAAATTGCAGAGTCATCATGCCTGTTTTTTCTTCATCTTTTGACACTTGTTCCAACACTATCGTATCAAAGCATATTTTTAGATCGATGACACCATAGTTTGATTTGAGGAATTGAATGGGTCAAAGAATTGTGATCTTTGAAAAACTAAGGTGCGGGGAGTTTTTCCAATTAAGTATAGTAAAAGCACTCATAGGATATCCATGATGTCTGAGATTATTATTTGAAATTTAAATAGCTTAAACATATTTAGGTTAAAAATAGTTTTTGATGAAGGTCCGTTAACATTAGGTTCTTTGATGCAACTAATGTTATGTATTGTGTGAATATATTCGAAGAAATTTAATGATTCATAGATCACAGGCCATCGATTAATTTAAATAAATTATTTTAATAAAGAGGCTATTTGGTTTCCTACAAAAGAGGGTACTGCATTCCAAATGTATGTGTTTTGAAATTTTGGGTGTTCAGTCTGAGAAAAGAGGAATGCATTGTAAAATTGTAATATATTTCAAATGCAGCATTTAGTTAATTTTCAGTGTATTTCAAATTCGTTAGATTTGGGTAATTTTCATATATATATCAACTGCAGTTTGCAGCTGTGCCTTAGAAGATGCCAACAGCGGTTGTCGTGGGCCAACAACCACTGTAGCCACCGCGATTGTCTCCTGCACCATTTCCACTGCAACTTTCGACTGTCACTGCTTGCCAACCGTCCATCGTTGCTACAGGTTGCCGACCGCAGCCCTTGTTGCAACCATCAGTCCCGTCCATCGATGCTTACCATCTCTAGCTGGCTACCAGCTGCCAATCGTCGGCGATTGCCCGCACACCTTCATCTTCCACTACTGTCCTCTGTCAGCGTGACCAACACTAGTCAGTGCTGGTTACCGCTGGTTGACCACACCTGCGATTGCCACCTGCGATTGCTATCTTTGTTGATCATCACCCTCTGTCTCAACCGACTACCACAAGCTGCTTTGGCAGTTGCTCAAGGATTGTACACTGCAATCATTTTTCAGTGTACTTACCCAAACACAATTAAAAATTCTTGCATTTGTAGTGTAGTCATCCAAATAATAATATTTATTTTTCAATACACTACATCTACTTTTACACTGAATGCAATTTTCATCAAACCAAACAACTCCTAAATCTAAATGTGTAATGCTCGAGTTGCAGCTCAACTGATATCAAAATGATCGAAATAGTCCTATAAAATCAACAAAAATTTTGAACCATTTAAAGTTAATGAGCAATCATAATTTAATTACTACAATTTGAATTTTTTATGGGTAAATTTGAGCAAGATAAATAAAACCAATCAAGCCTATAGAAAATTATTTTGAATAAGAACAAGGAATGAAAGTAAAACTTGTTTTCTTTAAATATAAAAATGCAATATTAGAATCAAAACCCAACAAACAACTATACCAGAATAATCAGAGAAAATTTGTGAAGATTTACTATATACAATCAACAAGCAATCACAATTTAGTTTCCATAAATCACAACTTCAATGTATCCAATTTGAACAAAATAAAGGGTACTAATAAATCCAATACTAAATTATGTTGATGAAATATGAATAAGGAATTAAAGTTCCAAAAATACAAAAAAATTAGGCTTTACACTATTTTAAGTGGATAATAACAACAACAACAACACCAACAATAAGCCTTCTTCCTGCTAAGTGGGGTCGGCTATATGAATCATTTTCTTCATTGTATCCTATTGAGCGTCATATTTTTTTTTAATTCCAATAAATTAAGTTCATTTTTTATGCAACTATTTTCGTTCGTTTTTCTCTTTTTTATTTTAGGAGTTGATAACTTGTAGATTGTCGTATACTTACCTTTTTCGAATAAATCACTTTTCTGAGTCATATGAATGTCCAGGAGAAGGGAGGAACCGAAAAAGAGGGACATACAACAAAGCGACAAATAAAAGAAAACACAAAACGTGGAGAGCCTACGTGCGGTAAACATCGCAAGGATAGGTTAAGAGTGTCCGCCCAAATAAGATCGGGCGAAAGCACCTTAAACTGATATTCGTGAAAAAATACTTAGACTACCCATAACCAGAGATTCAGGTGTAGGTGCCTGTTCTGGGGTTAAGAACACTCCCAAGGGGACGTATCATACTTGGTTAATTACATCTTGGGGGTACTCAAGAATACTTTCGATAAAAGGAGTTTCGTTTGAATTATCGTGAACGTGGGGCAGTAGGTACTCAAAGGAAGGTTATTCCGTGTGGAAACAATCCCGATGCTTCGAAGTTTGCGCTAAGCCATCGGGCGAGAGTGAGTCTCTCACATCCCGAAGGATAGCGGCTCATCAGCATACAGAGCCCACGAAATAACCTAAATCATATTTACAGAGATATCCCAACACGTCAAAGCACGTCCGTGCCATAAAGACAAAGGACAAATCGTCGTATCCCAAATGGGCTGCAGCTCATCGACATCAGGCCATCAAAATGATATCAACAAAGTGAAGAAGCGACAAGGCTCAAAGGGGCTCAACAAAAGGAAGGTAGAGTGATCCTAAAAAGGTAGAGATAACTGGTTCGGGGTACCACAAACACGTCATACACAGAGACTAAGACCCTAAGTCTACCTGATCGTGAATGTTGTCGATCCAACACGCCCTGTGATCCCTGGTCAGCAATCCGTGAATTGCGTCGTCCACGGGAATCCGGTAGTACTAAGGTCAAAAGAAGGAAACTCTATCCTATGACTAAAGCTGGAGCTCAAAGAGGTGAGACTTATACTTGCCGAAGTGACAATGATGCCTCAGAAAAGAAGAGAAGCAGAGGTTCAGCTACAAAGCTGGAAGCACTCTAAACAAAAGGACTTGCACCCCATTTGGGTTGGGGAACCTTCTAACACCCTAGGCACATTAGACTACCACCTATAAAGAGGCATGCTAGGCCAGTCAGGTTGGAGGAGCACAAAGACTCCTCATCGGGACATGGAAATATGATGCATGTATCTAGAGCGGTCTTTAAGTATTGTGGAAGCGCTATTAATATATGCAGGAAAGTAAATGTTGCAATTTTTAAATCCTGAATATTTTAATCCTAAATTTTAATTAACTTGAATATTTTATTTAGAATTTTGTAGAAAATTACAATTTTAGGGTCCTTAATGTGCCTAGATTATATTGTGAAATCCCAGATAAACCACAAAAATAAACAAAGAAAACACATGCAAATGCAGACATGCAATATGATGCAAAAAGAAAAAACATGCCAAATCAAAATAATAAATAGGCCGGTGTCGTTGAACCGACAACATATCCCAGAAAAGAAAAAAGACAGCCAGACTTCGCATATACATGCCCGATTTTAGTTTTATACATCAATATAAAATGTAAAATTAAGATACAAGACACGAATATCTGCTATTAGTCCTCTCCACATGGTTCCGGCGCCAAACTCCTCGGAATCGGTGTCCGTATTTTATTTATGCTACATGACTCTCCTAGACTCTAAAAAGTACATAGGAAAAAGAAAAAGTCCCAATACTGCATGAAAACAAGTGTCAGCGGGAAAACTCACATGCAAATAACGTATCTATGCTTTAAAAGTGGTGGAGCTAATAACACCTACAAGTAAAAAGGGTCAGAAATCATTACTTGCTCCTCCTATAGCGGTACCTATGTGTGTGCATATAAATAGGCATGACTTCCTGCAAAAAAAAAAACACCCTAACACAACCATACATATGCAACATGCAGTTACATCACAAACATAATACAAAAGAAAGATGTCTGGTTAGGGTAACCCATTCAGCAGAGAACAATAACAAAACATAAAAAAGATTACATAACACCCTAAATTCTAGCATAGCACACTATCTAACGAAAAGTGCATCAATCATACCGGCCCCATCCTAAAGATCTGAAAGATCTAAAGGGTGTCACGAGGAGTGGTGACACGAGTTAGATCTATTAGATCTTTAGCAGTCATACTTGTGTCAATGTCGATGACTTAAATCGCATTGCTCACCGGGATCAACCCAACAGACAATATTTGTTAAGGCATTGCGACCGACACGGGGTCACTCTCATAACGAGTCTAGCTCGCTATCAATGCAAACATGCAAATGCAATTGCAGACAATCATGTGATAGAAGTGATGAGTGTACCGAGGGGCAGTGACTCGGGAGGGCATAACGCGAAGGCAGCGGCCTGAACAAATGGGTGTGTCATAGCGGCAGTGACCCGAGGAAATAAGTGTGCCATGGCGGAAGTGACCTGAAGGGTGGGCGTGCCATGGAGACAGCAGTCCGAAGAAGGTGTGCCGAGGTGGCAGTGACCAAAAGTGATGGGCGTGCCGTGGTGGCAGCGAGCCGAAGGTGTGCCGAGATGACAGTGACAGGAGGAGAAGGGCGTGCTGTGGCGGCAGTGGTTCGAAGAAATGAGTGTGCTGTGGAGGCAGTGACCCGGATATGCAAAAAGGTAGGTGAACATGCAAACAATCATGCATATGTACACACATAACATGTAGTGGTGTAAGTGGTCGGTCGACCGGGCCGTGGTGGCTGGTCGAACCAAAGTGATTAGTTTACCGGTTCGGGATGAAAGACCGAGGTACAAGTGGTGTTGACTGATCCAGGACGACCGATCGAGGCACAAGTAGTGTCAACCGATCCGGTACAACCGATCGAGGCACAATCGGTGCCGGTGCAAGTGCAAATGCGAGATACGTGCAAGTGCAAGTGCAAGTGAAATGTGCAAGTGCAAGTGAAATGTGCAAATGCAAGGTGCAAGGTGCAAGTGAAAGTGCCGGTGCGATGTATGACATACAAAATGTAACATGCAAGACATGTGCATGCAAACTATGAGGTGCAAATGATCACATATGATAACGAGCCACACTCGTACTAACGACCTCACCTGGGAAACCTAAGGTTTAGACCCTTGTATGTGCGGCATCGCCACCTCTTGCTCTAGTGAGGAAATGTGGGGAGTTTCTCCCCCGATCTTCGAGGGGAAAAATCTACACGGCGTCGCGAAATAGGATAGCTATAAAGCTTTTCCTATTTTGCGAACTCCTTCAGACTATGTAAAACGAGTCAGCTACAAAGCTTCTTTTGCTTTCGCTCTGCCAAGTTCGGCCTCCCAACTTCTCCAAGTAAAGCTAGGGAATCCAAAGCAAGGGGAGTGAGAGACTCCAACCCATCGGGACTTGTGCTAAGGCTCACAACAAGAGGGAAGACACTCGGCTCTACGGGGGGTGTTTGGCTACGCACAAGAAGTCCTAACCTAAATATTTGCTCTAGGAAGACCAACGATTCATCACGCAGACACGTCGTCGCGCTGACCCACGCCTGCGCACTCACCCCGTGTGGGCGATCAAACCCACACGCCTAGACACCGCTGCAACCTAGGGCCAGCTAGGAGTTGGAAAATCTCATCACCGTCACGGTTGCAGACACGTTTTCCTTGCTTGCTCGAAGCTCGCCGGCCTTCGATCCATGCTCCAATGTCCCTCTTGAAACGTGCACATGATAACAAAAAGACCAAATGGGGGCAGGAGTTAGGGAGGTATGCAAAGTACCCAAAAATAGTAATTTAACATTTGAAAAAATGACCAAAATGTACCTTTAAAAGGAGGGGTCGGAAGCCGGATTTTGCATTGCAATGTTATCGCTGCCTCGCAAGTGTTTGCCGCTACGACGAGGGAGAAGGGAGTGCACTGCCCTAAGTTTTGCACACAAAGGAGGCAACGACGGGAACTTCGCCGGCGGGAAGGGTAGCCAAGCGGCTAGGGGTGCAATAGCTCGGGCTCTGTGTAAGAGAGAGCTGGGTCCGACAAGTTCTGGACGCCGGAGTTGGAGGAGGCGGCCAACTAAGTTCCGGCGGCGACAAGGAGAAAAAGAGGGTTGCGGGCTTTGACTGTTCCACGCAAGGGAGAGAATTCCACAGCTGCCAGGCTAGCCAGCATGAAGTAGCTCTAGCGAAAAGATACGCCATCAGGCGAGGAGACGGCCAACGAGTGGAAACGTGGCGTCCGACCAAGAAGAAGAAGAAAAAGAGAAGGGCCGGCGATTGGAGCAAGGGCGCCGACTCTGGAGGGGAAGTAAACGGGCTCACCGGTGTGAGGAGGTAGCGGCGGTGAGGAGCTCCAGTCGGCGAGAAAGACGCGAAGAGCTAGGGGGGCTGCGGTCCACGCGAGCTCTTTCTTGGGTGAGGAGAAGACGCCGACGAAAAGGAGGTTCGCCGGCGAGGAGCTTGGTGCGGCCGAGCGAGCGGGGGCTAGGGTACGCACGCGATGGTGGCGGTTAATCTGTTGAGGGTTTCGCGATAGGGTTGGAGGGAGGAGAGGCATGAGTTTTTTATATGATAATATATATAATTATATTATATTATAATAGTAATATATTATATAATAATAATAATATTATTATAATTATCATTCGCGTATTCTTCACCCGTACACGTCTTCGTGGTGAAGTGGATGTCCTTCATGGCTAAAATCGACATTCCGGACGCGTTGGCGCAGTCCATTTCATCTTTCGGGGTTGTTTGGGTCAATTTTTCGACGAACGTGCCCAAAGCGATAATTCATACATTTTTACCCCGCCCTCGAAACCGTAGCGAAGTGGACATCTTTCGTAGGTGAAATCGACTTTTCGGACACGTGATATGTTTCGTCGTCCGGGGTTATCTGGACAACTATGCTGACGAACGGGCCAATGTGAGCCAGTTTCATGCGCGACGCGATGAATGATATTCGTCGACCTGATTGAAGTTGTCCGACGTGTCAAATGCCGACCGACTTTCGCATAAGCAAAAGCTAAAGTCTAGCAGAATGTCCCTAGCTCCGTGCCCCTCCACATATGCCGACAGGTCCTAAGTGAGTGTCTAAACTACCAGATGGCTGCGGACAAACCGTAAGCTATTCCGAGCAATGCAGGTGGACACCTTACACTCGTGTCATAAAAAATTGATGCCAACAATAACATTTCTCTTTTTAGGTCTACCGCTACCTTTCTTCACATGAGTTGCATCTAAGACATCTACTTTCGTAACCAGATCATCAGATGGTCGACGTTTAATGTGACCAAATCGTCTAAGACCACCATTTCTAATCTTGCCTGCCATTGGAGCTACATGTTGAAATTTAGAATAATGCGAAATAAAGTGAAATATTATGTTGTTTTATTGATATGAACGGATGTATAAATAACTTTTACAAGAATCCTATAATAAGAAAAAAATAATAAAAAAATAATAAAAAAGAAATAATATAAAAGGAAAGATATATCACTTCATATATTTAATAATTAATTCTTATTAATTATTAGAAGATATAAGAATAACATAAAATAAAAAAATAAATAATTTTTAATTCAAGAAAATTAATATAAAATAGGAAATGAAATATCTCCTTATATGCAGAAAATAATTTATTCCTCATAACTCTTATAGGAATATATTATTTCCTATTATAATTCTTAACACTCCCCTCAAGTTTGGAATACATTTTGATAATTCCTAACTTGCTGAGTAGTGAAGAAAAATTGGTAGTTTGGATTATTGAATTTGCTAGATTCAGACTTGGCTGAATTTTGAGTTTTGTCTGCCATATGTTTTGGCGTAGAAGAGAGTTTCAGACTTGGTTGAATTTGCTGGATTCAAGTTTTGTTGAATTTTGAGTTTTGTCTGCCATATGTTTCGGCGTAGAAGATAGATTCAGACTTGGCTGAATTTGCTAAATTCATGCTTGGCTGAATTTTGAGTTTTGTAGGGAAAGAGACAACCTACAGGAAAATTGAATTTTAGTTGAATGTGGTTGTCGTTGGTTGTAGAAAAAAAACATGTAAATCACACAGTAAATTTTGCTGACAGAGAAAGCAGCAGAAGAAATGACAGCTGGAAACAGAGCTTCCCCTGACGCTTGGGCTAGAGAAGAAAAAACAATACCACAAAAGAAATAAAATAAATTATTTCATATTGTAATTTTTAACACTCCCCTCAAGTTTGGAATACATTTTGATAATTCCTAACTTGCTAAGTAGTGAAAAAAATTGGTAGTTTGGATTATTGAATTTGCTAGATTCAGGCTTGGCTGAATTTTGAGTTTTGTCTGCCATATGTTTTGGCGTAGAAGAGAGTTTCAGGCTTGGCTGAATTTGCTGGATTCAAGCTTTGTTGAAATTTGAGTTTTGTCTGCCATATGTTTCGATGTAGATGATAGATTCAGGCTTGACTGAATTTGCTAAATTCATGCTTGGCTGAATTTTGAGTTTTGCAGGGAAAGAGACAACCTATAGGAAAACTGAATTTTAGTTGAACGTGGTTGTCGTTGGTTGTAGAAAAAAAACATGTAAATCACATAATAAATTTTACTGACAGAGAAAGCAGCAGAAGAAATGACAGCTAGAAACAGAGCTTCCTTTGACGCTTGGGCTAGAGAAGAAAAAACAATACCACAGAAGAAATGACCGGCTGGAAACACAACTCCCCTTGACTCTTGTGCAGGGAAGAAAAAAATACTGCAGGATAAGTAGCGCGCTGGAAACACAGCTTCCTCCGACGCTTTGGCAGGGAAGAAAAATAATACTGTAGGATAAAGTGCTGACGATGCATTTTATCGGCATTGTTTGATCCACGATAGCGATATCTCTGGCTAGATGATGATTGACAATGACTTTATATTTGTTTAAAAATATAAGTATTTAATACTGCTGCTAAAATATTTAATTTCTCAGCAACTGTATCAAAACTTAATAATAGTTATATATTCGGTAAAGATGTATGTATAAAATATTCAATAATTGTAAAGTCACACTTATTAACGCAAGTATACGTATCGCTCGAGTAATATAGAGCTCTAATGAAGTCCTAGATATCGATCCCACATGGAGTAATGTTAGAACTACGAACTAAGACTTTGGAAAATCAATACTTAATCACAACAATGAAATTCATTTTGCTTATCTGTCACTAATAGACAATTGAAATAAATATATATAATTTTAATAACTATTAAATAACTAAATATACTAATGAATGTTCAAATGTGATATTCAATATATCAGAAAACATCATTCTCCTTGTCAAGAAATTTATAGTGAATGGATAAAGTGAATTAGTTCAAATTATATTGTGCCAAATAGGAGTATACGTATTCTTTACATTTGGTCCAGACATAAAAAGTATTGACTTATCATACGATTGTTTACTGAATCTGCGGCTAAGCTGGGAGGATAGCAACTCTCACTTCGGAGCTCCCACGTTCCCCTCGCCTGAGGGCTAACATCTACACTTCAGCACCCAAACGGTAGGACCGAATTGGGGGATTTTAGTCTATCACTCTAAAATCTCCAATTCTATGTACGATAATTTTATTTCACTATTTAATTGCACCCAACTTCTAAGGGCTTTGACCTCCCTCAATCTTGGATGTAATATTCACTTTAGTTGTAAAACTCAACATATTTTAACAAATCAATTGACCAGATTAAAAGTAAATTAAGATCGAAGTGAAAAGATCATCATAATTTCTTTAACATTTTCGTGGCTCAACAAATTCAAATCACCATTTCACAAATCTCAAGACAAGGAGAAAGAGAGAAAAAAACTACTCAGATCTCATTGGAAAAACACAACAAAGCTCAGAGTTCATATATAAAATCAAAGTCATAAAAACTACAACAATAAATAAACTTATTTCTAATTTCTCCTCAAGCAAACTCATCGAAGTTCCTCTGAATCTATTTCTTTTTTTACAACACACAAAATTTCTTTTCGAAGATGCAAAGAGTAAGAAATCTCTTACTTTCCCTCCACTCTTACAATCTCTCGAAGAATTCATCACAATTTAGACACTCTAGTAAATTTTCTATACACTAATGAAACCTCTCTAACCTCCAGGACCTCTCTAATTTTTGGCCAAAATCTTCTTTTAAAGATGCGGATGAGTTTTCCCTAAGCACCTGTCGGTCAACTTTTTGATTTTATATTATGAAAATATGAATATGAAAATATAGTTTTTGAAATTTAATTTAAGTATAAGAGGTATATAGTTTAGGTTTTGAAAGTAGTATGTTTTAATTTTTTTGAAAAATGAGACCAAGTGGATCTCATTCGTCCAATAGTCTGCATAATCGTGTCTGATACCGCGAATACTATACCCTCC
>NEWO01000024.1:958586-1059466 GCA_003013225.1 Phalaenopsis aphrodite | reverse complement strand
CAAAATTGTGTGTGGTGCAACGAGTGCGTGAAGTGCGGCGTTCGCGAGTAATCGAGTCACAAAGGGTTCACCTAAGGCTGTTGATCCTATAGGAACTCAATTTCGGGCCCTCTACATGCTGGTCCTTAGCCCTTGCAACTAAAAGTTGAGTGCTTGGAACTACTCATGCGAGTTCTTCACAAAAATGAGTCAAGAAATGGCTTGAAGTTCTACGGAAGGTGGGTTCCATTGCTAGTCCGCTAGGATAGTCAATAAGAACTTCTAAAGCTAGATCCTAGGTTCTAAGAGTAGAAGACTAAGACCTCACTAAAAATGAGGTCAACAGCACCCCTCCAAAATTCGTCCTCATCCAAAGCCTTGTTGGACATAACCGCCGAGCTCGCCGTTGGCGACCTCGAGGGCGCCGTCGGCGGACCTTCTAAATGAATTAATTATGGAGTATTGTGAAAATCTCGCCGTCGACGCCCTATTTCAAATCTTCACATTTTGATCATTTTCGCTCCAAATTCTCACTTTTTTGTATCTTTTTGCTCAAATGACCCTAATTCATCTTTCCTGCAACAAAACATAAAAAATGCCTTTTTTTAAAGTGCAATATCATAAAAAACAGTATAAAATAAGTATGAAAATCTCAACATATTTTCTTTTGGTTAAAATTCTCCAAACTTAACTATTACTTGTTCTCAGGTAATTTTAATACTATATAAAAGTTATGATCTATTGTAGTAAAGTTTTAATTCAGAAATACTATAAGTTTGATTTAGATAAATATCATAGTGAGATTTTCAGAAAAAAATTTAAGTAATTGAATTAACTCTGTAGCCACAAGATTATCTAGTCATCAAGTTTAAAAGTTTTAGTTTTGTTTTTATTTCAAGAATATGTTGTAATATTAAGTCAGAATATTCAAATGATAGGAACATCATGAGAACACTACTAGTAAAAGATCTAATCCATAAATATAAGTTCAGGAATGTATTTAGGTTTTCCTTTTAGGTAGGTCCAGTGAAACCAATTTTTGATTAGACATGTCCCCAAGCTTCTTGTTACCTTCATATTTTTTTTTCTTTCTTCTTTCTTTTTTATTTGGATTGTTTTCAATCTTATATATTTTTCTTTTCTTTTCAAAGATTTTTGTCAATCTTTTCTTTTTCTTTTTTCAAGTGAGGATTACTATATCTGGATAACCTTTAATAATTTTGAACATTATCTTTCTTTCCCTAAATTTGAAACTCAAAGCATTCCCTTATCTTATAAATATTTCATAGCTTTTACATCATTGAGCCCCAATCTTTTCTTCTCAAATGAATTTCCAGATTCTTAATAATTCAACATATAGTTTCCTTCAATTTAAATAGTTTACTATAATTTTATTCTCTTATACTAAATATCTTAAGTTACAAAATTAATTTTCATTACAAAAATATTTTTTTAAATCTATTATAATATTTAAATAGCTACAAAATATAGTTACATGAATTAAATTTAATACATAAAATCATATAAATAATTTATGAAAATAATTAAATAGAGGATATCTAATAGTTAATCTTTTTCTTCCAACCACCAAACTTAAATTTTTAAATATGAAATGATACAGGTGGAAAGAAAAACTCTAAATATAAATCTTACCTTAGTATTTTAGTTTTTTTCATCATTCTGAAATTTCTACTTCAGCTGGTCTGTAACATTAAGAGCTTTCTACACATATAAATCATTGGAGAAATTGCTGGATAATGAAATTTTGAAATAAGTGTAAAACTAAAACATTAACAAAGTTAACACATCCACGATACTAAACAAAACAATTACAATTAAAATGCAAAATAAAAATCAAATCACAATACAATTCATAAAATACTATTCAACATCAATTATACTATACATGCAAATTTTAACTACCACATTAACTTTATAACAAAAATTAAAAATTATCTAATTACATCATAACAATAAAAATGAAAGTACAAACCTACACAAACATCCATTTCTATTATAAAAGATTATAAAAGTAAAAGTACAAGTATATCAATTACATTTAGATATCAAAATCCCAAACTCTGTCTTCGTCTCCTTGATTAACAGGTGGATCAGGCTGATACTGAGTATATCGGGGGGGAAAGTAACATCAGACTCACATCTGTAGTGTCGGGCCTGAGCTTCGTAATAAGCTAGCTCAAAATTTGAATGCCTCTGAAGGTACTCACTATCATAATCATGTCGACGTTCTAAACCTCCAATCCTTTCATTTATTAATTCTATACTCTTCCGCTGCAAGATCAACTCATTCATCAAGTCAGTTAGGGTAGAGGAACTAGAAGGTGAAATGTCATAACTTGTAGATGGGACATCTCTACTCGTAGAAGACTCGTGACTCATACTTTTAGTTCTCTATTTCTCATGGGATTCACAAGCTTTCAAATTGGCTTTACTAATGAGTTTCATAGGGTAAACCCATTCCTCATCTCCTTCAGCTTTCACTCCAGAAAGTTGACAAAGTGCATAAATAAGATCAGAATGTCCTAGACCTCTACTTTTTTCACTCCTTACCATTGTCAATATATTCTTAAAAATAATTCTCCTCACATTTATATTTCTGTTATTTTGAATACAAAAATTCAGAATAACTCTATCTCTATTTACCTCACTATGGTGATAAGTCGGTAACAGAGTAGAAGAAATAAAATAGTGTCACGCCTTAGAGGTGACATTTAACATGGAAGCAGAGAAATTTACCTGTTCTCGGTGCTTTATCTTCCATGTTCCTTTCCCATCAGTGAGAAAATTGATCACATCATCCAGGGGGCCTTCCTTCGTACTGAAGGATTCATAATGGGAGCTATAAGAGTCTTGGACTTCGTAAAAGGTGTTAATGCGGGCGGCATTAAATTCAACAGGAAATCCCCGCACTTGAACGATTCCATCTTCAAAATAAATTACGTTGGCATAGAATTTTTTCACAATATTTGCATCAACTTTATTGGTGGTGTAACGAAAGTTTTCCTACCTCCACTTGAGCAAAGAACATCATGTTTTAACATTTTTGTTGCAGAGTGCAATGTTGGAAGGTTGAGGAACATCGAGTTTACAACTATGCAAAATTCATCGGGGAAGCCTTCTCCTTGGATATCCCTAATTGAAACAGTAATAAACCTTCCCCGCCCATTGAAATCTTCCCTAGCTAACACACGTCTTTGCTCATGAAAATTAAATGTATAAACACAAGGTGCACCAACTCTAGCAAGTGAAGTAGTTAAAGAACCACTTTCAGTCCCTGACTCCAAAACTTCTGGAATATCCTCGTAAGAGTCCTCTTCTCAGTTCTAACAGTAAGATCAACAACTGAAACATCCACAATCAATATGCAGAAGGACATACCAGTCGATTTCCCATTCAAAACAACAGGAACTTTCCCAACAGCCTTGGCAACTTCAGCGTTGCTGAGAATGATATTGAAACTAGCAGCTCTTCCACCCACCCCTCCAGCCCTTGCTTGATGGACCATCGACAGTCTTCTGAGTTGCAGTGATTGCATGCACAGTTGTCATCAAAACCTCAATTATGCCAAACCTGTCATTAATAACCTTCTTAGCACCACCCTTCAGGTGAGCAACAACCTTGTCCTTGTCCGTAAAGACGCTAGCGAACTCTACACTATATTCAACACTAGCCTCACTTCATGGGATCTCCTCAGGGTTCCTGATGCCAAAGACTGTAATAGGTTTTATCCCTAAAGAAAAGGGTCGTGGAGTTCTTCACCGTTATCTCATGATGTTTCCATTGCTTTGCACAATATGATACTTGATGATTTATGTCATATATTCGGTGGTGATGAACGGATCGTTAATAGCGACCAGCTCCACATCCTCACTCAAAAGCGCAGCTCAAGCCATAAGCCTTCCAAAACCGTTAATTTCGATCTTGATCTTTCTAGTTGATGCCATGAATATCAAGAATAACGAAGAGACAGGAAGCGATTGGAGGGGAATTAAAGGCACAAGAGGAATGATCAAGATGGACAACAAGTAGGATCGGGGAGAGAAAGCGTCCCTCCCTTCCTGCAGAGAGATTGGTAGAAAGAGAGTCCGATAAATCTAAAGGGAGGACCGGTGGCTAGAGTAGAAAATTTAACTTTGATACCATATTGAAATTTATAATAATGCGGAATAAAGTAGAATAATTTTATTGATATGAAATGGGATTTAAATAATTCTTACATTAATCTTGGAATAGGAAAGTCAATAAAAAAGAAATAATTCGAAATGAAAAATATTTCACCTAATATCTCCAATAATGAATTCATATTATTTATTAGGAGATAAAGTAAATAACTTAAAATAAGAAAGCCTAAAATAGGAAATGAAATAATTTCTGATCCCATGGAATAAATATAAAATAGGAAAGGAAATAACTTCTTATTCTAAGAAAATAATTTATTCCTCATAAGTTTGCACAAGAATTAATTTTTTCCTAATATAATTTCTAACAAAATGTATAGGAAGATTTGTGCAACATACGTTTAATGTATCACGTCTCTCTAAAAGATTGAATGAATAATGGGAATTCATAAAGTAGACTCCAAAAAGTTGAGATAAGGCAAATGATAATTACTATAAAATTATTTGTAGACAAAATTGGTTTTTCTGAGTTTAGTGATTCCTAGTTAACAATGACTTGATCTAAATTTTCTAAGCAATATTGACTTCATTTTGAGGTCATTACTCTTTTCTTAGGATTCTAGGATCTAGTTCTAGGAGTTCCTATTAACCATTTTAGAAAAACTAGAATTAATACCCACCCTTTTAGAAATTCCGGCCACCTCCTATTTCTCATGTGATGTCTCGCCTGAGTGGTCTCAAACCATCGTCGTATGGTCGAGTGGTTAAGAACTATCATGTGTTGACTTAGGGAGAAGTTCCTAATAGGATCTCGAGCCCTAGGAAAAGCTCTTCAGGACTTTATCATCACACACACAAAATGCACAAAATTCACTAAGTTGCACAAGATCAGACTTAAATTGAGTTTAAACGATGAGTGAAAATGCTAACTTCTCCAGACGATCTCTGAAGAAAAAATGTACTACGATAACACGTTCGAGACACCAATTTTAACAAGAAAAGACACACATATTGCGATATTTTCGACACGAGCAAAATTTCACATAAATCGATGAATTCGTCAAAACGACCTCTAACGGTGAAACAAACCGCGCCAGGGCGCCCAGAAAATCAAAATTACCTAAAAAGAACACTCAATTTTCTACAATCTTACGCACAAATGAAAATGCATAAATCAAATTTTATTTTAGAAATATTAAATATTTTTATATTTATATCATTATTTATAATCTTAATTATAAACCCTCTACTCGTACGTTCAATTCCCCATTTGATCTATTCCGTGGCTTGATCCCACGGAGCTCGACTGCTCTCCCTCGCGTGCCCTAGCTCCTCCATTCAGCTGCACCTGAGACTGATTGATCGAGGCCATGGCCGCCGAGACCGTGTCTTCCTCCCCACACCCGACATTCCTCTGCCATTCGCGCACGTGGCTCGCGTCCTCGAGCTCCGCTCGACCGAGCGGCTTTCCAACAGAGAAACTCCACCTGACCGACTCTTCCTCTACCCTAGGCTGCATTTCCTCCTCCCTAAATGCATTTTTTTCTTCTCCCTTTACCTGATTCGGCCACCAGTAAGGCTGGTAGGTGACTGCTCTGCTCCTTTCTTTGCTATAAAAACCCCACTTGGGGAGGGTTTTGAGGTTGGCCCAAATTCTGAAAGGGTGGAGGTGCTGCCGGATTTTCTCCGAGCTTTGTCTTGAAGCTACTCTAGATTTGCATAAGAAAATCTTGATCTAGTGAGCATTTTGAGAGGAGAAGAGAAAGGATTTGGGGCATTTTTTTTATCGTGAACATTTTGCCGCTGTATTCTTCGAGGCTTTCGGGATTTCTTTTGCATCAAGCTTCTTAAAGGAGGTTTTTGCTGATTTTTGTTTCCTTAGGCTGGTTTTTGAGTTTACTATTGAATCTACATCAAGAGGTAACCTTTTTCCTCATTTCTTTTACAAGCATTCAGAGGAGACATCTGTTTTACCCTATTCTCATGCCTTGAGCTTAATGAGTTCGTAATTTATAAAGATATGTTTAGGAGTTTTTTGCTATGAGGATTTCTTGTCTGGCGATATGAATGAGCTTTCTAATACACGTCACTTAGATTTGCGCATGAATGCATTTTCTAATGCACATGGAATTGGGAAATTAATGTTGCTTTAAGAATTGATTAAGTTTAATGTTAAATTGAGAATGATTATGGAATTGGGAAGCTGGAACATATGAGTGAAATGCATAAATTAAAAATACATTTTCTGAAAAATGTGAAGGATGCTAGGAAAGCTTGCACAATGAAATTATTTGAGAAAAGAAAAGTTCAAATTTATTCTCAGTTTGGGGCTTAGTTTTGGCTCCCTGTGGCTATCTTCTTTGTTCAAATTGCATGTTGGGTGGAAATTTAATTTTTTAGATTTCTTGTGTTGCCATTTACTTATTTTGAAATACATGCTAATGGAATAATTTTCGCTGCCCTTATTTGAAAAACATGCTGGAAGGAATCTTTATGCTAGAAATCATTTCAAAGCTGGATAACATGTTGGTTCTAAAGATTCATGCATACTTATATGTTTCCTATTATTTGTTCCTATTTGAAACATATGTTGGCACAATACTTTAAAATATGAGACTCCCAAGGGGAATTTTTTTCAGTTGTTTTAACCCATTTGTTGGGGCTCGGTTTAGGCTCTTTGGAGTTGGAACTTTGTTGAAATTTTCGTTTCTGGTTTGCCCCTATGTGGCCTCGGTTTGCCCATATGTTGGGTGCGGTTTTGGCCATGTTAGGTGGGAATTATTTATGAAAATTTTCTCTGTTTTGGCCCTTTTAGTGGGCTCGGTTTTGGCTTCTTCTAGGCTGGAGTTAACTGAAAGTTTTATATTATTTTTTACCCATTTAATAGGCTCAGTTTAGCTTTTTTTGGTATCATGTCTTGGCTGAAATCTCTTGATGTTTTAGCCCTTTGGTTGGGTCGGTTTCACTCTTGTGCTGGACTTGGTTTGTCTCTTGTGTTGGGCTCGGGTTTGCTAGCTACGGTTTGCTGTCTTGCCTCTTTAATGGGCTCGGTTGGGTTGGAATATCCTGATATGACGTTCCTTCTGGGATTTTTATGGGTAATCCATTTTGTCATCCCAAAATTCATGAATTTCAATATCTATCTCTATGTGGGGTTGTTTGATATAAGTAGATTAACTCACTATCTTGTCTTATGTGATCAAAATGGTTTCAGGCATAATGATTTATAAGAGCTTGTCCATTCACTCTCTTATGTATATCAAAATGGCAATACCTATGATGGCTTTCTTTCATTGTCCCTGCCCATGAATTTAATTTTGGGGTTGTACTGCTCTCTTTGTAGTCCCTGTTGTGAGCATCTTATTGTCCTGTTGGGCTGTTTTTTTGCTGCCCCCTGGCCCTGAGCCTCCACTTGCAGCTCTTTTATTATTAATATGGTTGTTTTTTGGGCTTTTTCTCTCCTCATTGCCCCTGGTCGTGAGCCTTGTTGCAGTGGTTCTTTGGTTTTGTGACATGGTTCAGGCTTGGCTTTGTCTTTGCTGCCACTACCTATAAGCTTTTGCCCTATTTCTTGTTTTAAAGTGTGGACTTATGTTGAAGTTTGGTTGTGCATTTCATAAATTCTACTTGCGGGCTTGCTATGAGGCTTGGCTGCCCTCTTTCCTGGGCTTACCCGTGAGCCCTGTTCTCTTTCTTGGTCTTACCCGAAAGCCCTACTCTCCCTCCTATTGTTACCCGTGAGCCTGTTGAGGATTGTTTAGTTTCATTTTGCCCCGACCATGAGCACTTCTGCATTTTCTAAATTGATGTTTCATTTATACAATTGTGGAAAGATTTCAATGAAGAATGAAATTAAATGATTTTGACATCAGTGTGATTTTCTTGAAGGCTAGGGAGTTACTTCTTCTATTGATTAATGTCCCATTTTTTGTGAAATGCAAAGGGCTTGTACAATTTCATTTGGAGGAACATAAGGTTGATGCAAATTGGATTCATGAAGGGTTCGAAAATTCATAAAATTGCCATTTGGAAAGGATACCTTTTCTTGTGTTGATCCAATTATAAAATTTGAGAAAATGATATCCTCTGGATTGATTCAAGGATCTTGGGCTCTCTTTTCAGATATTTTTGTCATATTTTTGAGGGTTGGTTCATCTTTTATCCTTTCGGTCTTTTGGGTGAATCAATTCCTCCTCTTACATCCATATTTTTATTCTTTTTTTCCTGTTACTTGGTTCAGTTTTCTGTGCTTATGTCTGATACATAAGTGCTCATATATAGCTTTTTGCTGTATAAGAAACCATCAAACAAGATTGCAAATAGGTCGGTTTTATTTTGGGGCTTAGGGAGATGATGACAAAGACACGCCGGTGGTAGAACAGAATGATATCTCATTCTACAACACCAGGACTCAATTGTGGGACCTGATGAACTGTATGATGAAAGTATCATTCACTGACACAAGACTAGCGGATGACCCGTACCTTCTTAGGTTGTTGACGGTCCTATGCCCGATGACGTGATCGACTCGTGGACAATCATATTTTTTTTAAAAAATAATAAAACAAATTGATAAAAACAGTTACAATATTTATAAAAAATATTTTCATTACAAAATTAAATACAATTTTCTCTCTGTATGCCAGAAATATATGTGCATGCTAAAATTTAAATTTTAATTGAGTTACAACTTGGTTGTCCACTTGTTGATTACTGATACTAGGCTAAGGAGTACCCTTCTAAGTTAGGTTCAGTAGGACATACTTCTAGTGGAGTGATGAGCTTTATACATCAGCCTTCGACGTCCCTCGAGTACAAATATATATATTTGAGCCTAGCCCCGACCCGAGTGCTTGCAGTCCCCTCTTTTTGGATTTTTGTATGTTTTATCAGAATTTTTGGACAAAACACTCGTGGTCTTTTCTCCGGGATTTTCCCGAGGTTTTGATAGTTTGATTTGAATTTACTCGTCAATTTCTTGAATTTTCCATTCGTGGATTATTTGTCGATTTTCTCAAGTTTTTCAGGCAATGTTTTCTCTTGTTTATACAGTGAATAATAGCTAGCTTAAAAAAGCAGCAGGTCTCCCAAATATACATGTTTGATTTACATTACAACATTTTATTTCACAGCATATTATACTGTTCTCCTAGCATGTTATATTGTTCTCTTCTTTTATACCGCATGTTTTATTGCTTTGATACACACTATGCCTAAGTATAAGAAAACCTAGTGGTTGCATAGAATTAATAATAAGCATGAAGTTGCTACGACGAAAAACTTGGATCGAACACCGTTGGCAGCATGACGAGGACATACGGAGGAGTCACTTCAAGATGGATCTATAACATCAAAACACATTCACATCACAGAACACTGTCCTTAGTTTAAATAACAACCCATATGATTTCGAGGTGGTTTGCCTTTGCCTAGTGCAACGTAAACCCTCACATATCATCTTTAGGCTTTTGCACAACCCTGTTGCGCAATTATAAGTCGTAACATTTTAAGATTCCGAGGTTATTGTTTAGTACGTTGTAAATCCTCTTATCTTTTTAAGCTATTTGTACGATCAAATATCGTACGAATATAAGTCCTAAATTCTAAATAAATTCGAGAATTGAACATTAAACAACATTATTTCAAAAATATAAAGCCAAACAATATGATAGTTTTCCTCGGATCCATGATATCCCCTATTCTTCGCTCCTTTGGATTCCTTAAATAACTGTTCCTGGTTAAGGCACTCTCATTTGATTTTCCCATGTACAATCTTGGGAACCTAAACTTTGAAATTTGGAAGGTAAAACCACTGATCTTAATCGAGAGTTTTCTTAAGTGACCCCGGTCATTTAAGATGTAATTAACTATAGCGGCTTGCCCTATAGAGAACTTAGAATCCAGGTAAAATAAATCATATCTAATCTTTATATTAGGTAGGGGAACTTGTTGACCTGATATAAAATATTTTGCAAACCAAACGGATGTCACAAATTTTTTAGTTTAGGTGATTGAACCTACTACAAGTCATATGTTTATTCTTCAGGATATGTATATTACTCGTGGTATCGTGCTTAGTCATCCAAACTATCCAACATGTGAGACTGGCTTGGTCTCATTTATTTTTAAATTAAAATGTTACTTTCAAAAATTATATTTACATCAAAACTAATTTGACATTTATAAAACTCATCTCTCTTTTTCAAAAAATCATAAAATCAAGTTTTTAAAGTTTTTCAAAAAATAACGGCCGACAAACAGATCCTTTTCTTTAACAGTTTCCATTCTTCGTATTCCTTGCTATTTAAAACTGTGCTAAGAATTTGGTTTCTCTTTGATGTTGAATTGACACATCAAGAACAAATATTTGAATGATGATGTCTAACGTGATTTTCACATGTATATCTTTTGCAATACTAAAAAATTTTTGGCATCTAAATATTTTGTTGAATCTTAACCTCTTTTAGTTGGCTATAATCCTTCTTTTTTGGTTGTCGATGATTTGCTGGCAATCCGTGAGAGAGGCATTCATATTATATGAACAATAAGCCATAATCTGAGTATCAAATGATTACCTGTAACTATTCTTCGGTTGTGCAACTCTGATCCTTTATTTGTGTTGTTTGATCCGTCATGAATCGCGTTGTGAAATTATCTCTCATGATGTTATGCACTAACTGCAGATCTAGTTATTATGCAATTTTAAACATAGGGAACTTCTGAAATTCTACTAGAAGTTCTCAACATCTAGTGGACAAGCCATCCACTGTTTACATTTGCTTTGTAACATGCCTAACTGGGGAACCTTTATACTCCTTTTTGTCTATCTTAAAGCAAATTTAAAGTTTTCCAGTTCAGTGTAGCAGCCTTGTTTGTACAAGTCATGTGTAAGATCAAACTAAGCAGATTCATCATACTTAAATTTCTGGAACCTGATTTTCTGCTTTCTTCAGTTTTTGTGCTTGAATGAAAATTACATTTTGGTGCAGGTTTTGGACCCACCTGGTGATGGCATATGGATTTACATTTTGGACTTGCTATGTGTTATTAAAAGAATATGAGAACGTGACATTAATGAGGTTGCATTTCCTTGCATCAGAGATACGCCGTCCTGATCAGTTCACTGTATGCTTATTCGGATAATTTTTCGTAACTGTGTCCTCATTTTGTTTTTAATGTTTTTTCCCTTCAGCATATTACTAACCTTTCCAGGCTGTTTACTGTATTTTCATCTTTTTCCTCTTTAAAACTTTTGCACTATTGATGATAGATTCTGATTGTAATGAACCATGTTGATATTGGAACTAGTTGGCAAAACACAAAGCAAACTTTCATTAATATTAAATTAGGGTTACAACATGACTCAAACGAAAATAACGATACAAAACATGGAACAACACAAGCAAACACTTCTAAACGTATTCGAATGGGTGGTGGAGGTTGGCTAAAGGGATAAAGATGATTGGGGGAATGAAGACAGTTGCGGGAGGCGAGAGCGAAAGGATGATGCGAAACTATAGGGACATCGGATGGGAAAGGGTTGTAGGTGGTCGACAGAGGTAATTTTGTTGTTGGGAGGTGCTTGAAAGGAGTTAGGAGGCAGGTCATCAGTAGTAACCCGTGGGAATGGGAAATGGCTGGGTGTTGGGGTGACAGGGGGAGAGTTTGGCGGCTAAAGAGTGGGTAGGAGAAGGTTTTGCGGAAGAGAAAAGAGATGATATAATTATCACTTTGGAGAGGATACAACTGAAGCTCCACCACCTCCTCGGATATAGCCCACAAAGGGGAAAGAGACTCCACATAGGAGATCTGAAACTAAATGCACCAAGAACCGACTTCCTACACACTTAGGACAACAACGTATAGGTTCCCTATTAGACAAAAGAAACTTCTACACAAAAGGAGAGAGTGGGAAGGAAAAAAGAATTCAGAAAATCTCATCCTGGATGAAGAAAGGTGAGGTAGACTAGGAAAGCGGCTTATGGATCTGTCGGCGATAAAAAGTTGGGGGAGTTGCCCGTAAGAAGTTGTCGGTCACCGAAATCGAAATCCCGTCGCCCAATTCGGAATGACCCTTTAATTTACATCTAGATTTAAATCTAAAAAAAATATGAAAATCAAACTGACCCCATATTTTTTATAGTTTAAATGAAAGAATTCTTTACCTCAAATCCTGTATATATTCCGAAGGATAAACAAAAGACTCGAGTGTGAGACTGTATTAAATAAACTAAGAAAGATATGACACCCGGTTGGTCTGCGAAACCGTTTTGTTTGCTGACAAATTCCCCTATTTAATATGAAAAATAAAATAGGGTTTATTTTAAGTTAGGTTCGAAAAAAAACTTCCTATAAGGGCAAGCCCCTATAGTTAATTAAATCTTAAATGACCGAAGTCACTTAAGAATACTCTCGATAAAAATCAAGAAAAATTATCTTCAAGGACTTCAAAAGGATGGGACTTTTCAACGGAATCAGACAAAGATGTGTGAAAGAGAATGAATCAAATTTGAAACATTTATTACAAAATCGAAAGAAGAAGAACTAGGGGATGTCATAGATCTAGGGGAGATCCTCGGTGACTTCCCAGTCTATCCTATGGTTTGACTTCAGTTTCGAGGAGAAATATTCAAGTGTTTTATTCTGTCAATTTTATCTATTTAGGGCTTACATTCGTGTGAAACGATCACACAAATAGCCTGGAAGATGTGAGGATTTAGGTCGTAACGACCGACAACCTCAGAATTCTAAAACGAGTTAGGGCTTTGATTGCACAGTAAAACTGTACAAATGCCTAACGAAAATATTGAGGATTTATGTTGTGTTAGGCAAACAACCTCGAAAGCCTATGAATTGTTGTTTTAATTTCTAGGAAAGGAATAGTTTAGCTGGGGAAGACTTGTTCTGCTGTTGAAGATGGTCGTGCTGCCCACCGCGCTAGTTTCAAGCTCCTTGTCGTGACGAGTTTAAGTTTTATAGGGTGTCAGATTATAATGTCAAATTCAGCGGCCCTATGGTTATAGTTCTTCAAATATTTTATAGATAACATGTTGAAGTTGTACAGTATATAACATAACAGTAGAGTATGTAGCACAGGACAAGTAGTAGAGTATGCAGTAAAGAAAACTGTACAACATGCGGTGTAAAGAAAAGTAAAAAGTACAGCAGGGAAGTGATTATAAGAGAATAACATGCTGTAAACATAAAACAGACATGTATACCTGAGAGATCCGCTGTTCCTTAGGTGTAATTGATGCAACATGTACAAACAACAAAATTTGAGGAAGCAAACTGAAATGCTTTTATATAAACGAAAACAAAGAAACATCGTCCAGAAATCTCAAGAAAGATCGTCAAAAGGCTCACGACAAGAGAAATGCGAGGAAATCGACGAATTGACAAATCGATTAAAATCGTAGAAAACACAAGAAAATCTCGAAAAGAGACAACGAGTGCTTTGTCCAAAAATTCTAATAAAAACATATGAAAAGTTCGAAAAGAGGGGGATTGCAAGCACTCAGGTCGGGGCTAGGCTCAACTATATATTAGTACTTGAGGGTCGTTGAAGGCTACTCGGTCACCCAGATGTATAAAGTTCGCCACTCAACTAGAAGGGTGTCATTTCGAACCTAACTCAGGAGGGTACTCCTTAGCTTAAACAGGTGATCAACAGGTGGACAACCGATGTTTAAAATGTATTTAAAATTTATATTTTCAGCATGCACATAGGTTTCAAACATTCAAAAAGTGGACTGTATCAATTTTTTTAGCGAAAAATGTATTTTGGTTTTAGAAAAAGGTGTATCTGTTTTTATTAAATTTGTTTTTATTAATTTTGAGTAGCTGTCCACGAGTCGATCGCGCTGTCGGGCATAAGACTACCAACAACCTAAGAAGGTTCGGTTCAACTCTCGCTAGTCTTATGTCGGTGAATGATACTGTCATCTTACAGCTCACCGGGTTCCTGAATCGGATCCTGATGGGTTCCTGAATCGGATCCCGATGTCATAGGATGACATATCATTCTGCTCTATCTCCGGTGTGTCTTTGTCATCACTGCCCTAAGCCCCAAAACAAAACCGAACTACTTGCGACATTGCTTGATGGTTTCACGTATAGCAAAAGGCTATACGTGGACACTTATGTATCAGACATATGCATAAAAAATCGAACCAAGAAGCAAGGAAAAAAAAGAACAAAAATGGGGTGAGAGAGAGGAAGGATTGATTCACCTAAAATATCGAAAAGAACAAAAGATGAATCGGCTCTCGGAACTCGTGTCGAAAAGACCTGAAAAGGAAAAACCGAAGATCCTTGAATCAATCCGAAAGAGTATCATTTTCTCACGTTTTCATAAGTGGATCAACCCAAGTCAAAATTAACTCCTAACGCCGGTATCCAAACCCTAAAGATATCTTTTATGAAATCAATTCGTCTCAACCAAGTATTCTCCCGAAATAAAATTCAGAAATCTCCCAAACTTCACAATTTAAATGAAAGGAATATAACCCTGGGACGACGACCACTTATATTTCCAAAAATCATGTCAACATTAAAGCTATTCAATTCCAAACTTAATAAAAATCTCATCGTATCAAATAAACATGAAATCCTCCTGCTAAAACCACATAGAAGCTCACGATCGGGCTTCAACAAATAGATGAACAACAACTATGACTCTCGGCCAAAGCAACCCACAAGGGAGCAACTACTAAGGCTCACGGCTCAGGTCAGCAAGGAACAACTGCTAAGGCCCACGACCAAAGGCAACCCACGGAACAACAAGTAAGACTCACGGCTAAGGCAACCAAACTAGCTATATAAGGATCTTTGATATACCTAAGAGAGTGCAAAATATAATCATAATTTCAATCCACCTACAATCATCCAAGTAGTTCAAGCCGGTAAGGACTGCAAGAGGAGCAAATCTCAATGGTGAGTTCACAGGTAAGACCAAAGGGCGAGGCTAACTCAACCACATCACAAACCCACGGCTAGAAACCAAACAAATATCAAAACTGCAACCTTATAAACTTTCAAACCAATTCATCAAAACCAGCTAACAGTTCTCGAATGAGGACAACACAGTACCCCAAAACAGGCTCTCGAGTAGGAGCTAAGGCCAACAAAAATCAAAAGCCAAGCCACTTCCCGGGTAGGGGCAGGACAAGGCAAAATTGAGCTTCTAGCCAGAGCCAAACCGAGCCACAACCGAGGTTCAAATCTACGCCACAACTAAGACTAGAAAACATCTCTATGCCCTCAAGACATCAATATATAGGACTACCATATGTTTCAGACAAGAATAGATATGAAACTCTTCCAAATCAAAATAAATTCCTCCACAACATGTATATTTAAGCCAAAAAACTCACAAGATACCAAAATCGAGCCCAGCAGGGGCCAAAGCCAAACCAAATGACCTACCAACAAGCTCACGGGTAGGACTAAGAACAAACCAAATCAAGCTCCCAAGCTACCTCTCGGGTAGGAGCAGAACCAGACAAAAAACCGAGCCCCAAATAGGGGTTAAAACAAATAAAATTGAACCCTCCCACAGCTCTTGAGCAGAGGTAGGTACAAACACCCAAAACAGACTCTCAGGTAGGAGCTAAAACAAGCAAACCGAGCTCCCAAATCAAGCCAAAATAAATCCCTCAAGGTCAACAAGTAAAGCTCACATACCCATGACAAGCTCTCAATCCAGAACCCAACCTCCAACCTTTTCAAGGTGAAAAACGGAGCCCCTAAAGAGATCAAATCAAAGCTTTATAGGCTAATAAAATGCAGTATAAGATAGCAAATCCAAACCCAACCATTTTTTGGTGAATCGAAAACCAGCAAGGGCCAAAACGAAACTCTCAAAGCTAGTAAAAGAGCTTCAATACCTCAACGAAAGTCAAGACCCAAAAAATCAACATCCCATGCTTCCTGAAATTAAAACCGAGCACCAACAAAAACCCAAAACCGAGCCATTCAAGGCCAAAGAACAGTCCACATGCCTTTAAAACATCAGTATATGGAGCTAAAATAGATTTTAAACTATAACAGTGTCATGGAAAGTATTTTTAGGCTACCAATATAATCGTTCTAAGCATGAATCAACTTCCTCAAGCATCCAAACATGAAAGATGCCTCCCCCTCGAGGAGCCAAACCAAATTATTAAAGCAAACTATAGAACATTTTCTAAATCAAAGTGATCTTAGCATGCATTTTTAAGCCAAAAAGGAATTTAAGATGCTAAAACCGAGCTTTCCACATTCGTGAAAGACCAAATAAAACCTTCCAATGTCTCATGTTAGATAAGAATAAATGAAAAGCTTCATGATACATATCCTAACATGCTTGCAAAAGGAGCTAACATTGTCTCAAAGCCACGTTTCAACCCTCCTAATTGCTTCCAATAGAAATATGCTGCAATAAATAGAAACATGCCATAGCTTCACCACTTTAAGCAAGTATTCAAGTCTAACTCCTAGAACATGCTCACATTTCCATTTCTAGATGTTTGAGTACCAAGTATTTCGAAAACATAAGTGTAATAGCACGCAAGCATGCTGTATCGTCCACTGCACCAAGCTAAGGGGCTCGACGGAGAGAAAACCGAAGAAAGACAAGGCACAAACGGGGGTGAAAGTACCTCCCTAAAGCATAGAAAAGCCACACATAAATTTTCAAAGCACTCATCCACTTCAATCCTTCCTCCAACAGTGAGAGGAAACCAACTCAAGTACAACAGACTAAAGAAGTAAGTAAGAAAAGAAAATGACAGAGTTTTCCTCCCCAGAGATTTTCGGCCACTTGAAACACACCAAACGGAGTATCATATAAACCAGCGAGAAGGAGAGGGAATAATTAGGGGATCACATATGCATCGAAGGATCGAGAGGAGCAGACGCCCCCATACGAGCGTGCGAGAGGCAGAGGATGAGATCCTCACAGAGGATGAGATACGATAAGGGATGGGTCGCGGGATCGTCCTGCGTGCGTGAGGTGAGCGTGGGAACGAAACTCCAACGACACGAAGGAGCGGGTCAGGCGAAACCGAGCGAGATCTAGAGCTGAGGCAGACCCACGGGTTCGAGAGAATGAGGCGGGGATGGAAGAGATGGATTTAGGTTTAAGATTTTAATATAAGTTAATAATAATAATAATAATAATAATAATAATAATAATAATAATAATAAATATTATTTATTATTATAATTAACATTTAAATATGTATTTTCCCCCAAGACGTGCCGTCGCAATGAAACGAACATCCCCCTTAGGTAAAATCGTTGTTCTGGACGCATCGGCGCAGTCCGTTTCGTCATCCGTAGTCGTCCGGGCAACCTTGTCGTCGATCCGGTCAAAAACGTGTCATGGTCCGAATCCTATCAAAATTCCGGTATGAGTTCAATCAAACAAGACGGTGCAGAGGACGGCGGCGCCAAATCAACGAGTACAGCCAATTCTAAGGCTGACAGTCCTATAGGAATACTCCCTGAGTTCCTTCAGAGTTGCCTTATCTGCTAAGCAATAGCGGTTTAAACTACTATATGGAACGTCAAGTCGAGCGAAGAAAAATTCAGAATTGCTAATAGGGAGTGCTCCTTCACTAGTTTTCTAGGAGTAGTCGACAGAAAGGTTCCTACGGCTTGATCTTAGGCTACTAAGGGGGGAAGACTGCACCTCGACCGAAAGAGGTCAACAAAATCGCTAAAGTTTGCGATCTGACTTTCTCTTTCATGCAGGATCACGATCCCGTCTTGCCCGCAGCTCCGCAAAGCTTAGCCTTTGTTGGATTCTTCCCGTTGTCGCATGAGGCTTCGTGCTTCTTCTCTTCTTAATGGGTTGCGGGTTGGTTCCTCACGACATTCAGTGCTCCGAAACGTCGCTGTTTTAGCACTAGTATCATTCTCCAGTGGTTGGGGGAGCTTTGACTTCATAAGTTGAAGCTCTTTTCTTTGTTAGCCATCCTGAATCCCATAGGCAACCACATTGTTGGCTGAGGTGTTTACGATTAAATTTCCGTATCGATATGTTTTCCTGAGACTGTAGACAATGCCTTTGCTGTTTAATTTTCCGAAAGTTTCTCGTTATCGGTTCAAATGGGCATGCAATGAGAGCAATGTGACCCTTCCGACTCTATTAGTTCGCACTTGAGCTGTATGTGATCGAACATGTCTGTGAACTTCTCTACGGAAAGATCCCCTGTTGTAAGTTGTGGAGTTTTAGAAACATATTCTGACGGTAGTTGGGTGAGAGATAGTCTTTTTGCTTTACCTTATTTATCTTCTCCCACCTAGTTCACAGCCTTTCCTCTTCCTCTGAGTTTGCGTCTGCCTCTGCACATTTTCGCATCATAGGGAAGCACTCTTTCTTCACCTTAATGGCGGCTAGCTTAACTCTCATTTCCTCCGTTATCTCCTTATATTTGAAGATCTACTCAGCAGTTTGTAGCCACTCAAAGAATTCATCCGGATCCTTGCCTCCTTCAAACTCAGGTAAATCTACCTATAATCTCTGGGTCCTCCTATGTGTATTTCCTATTGGGAATTCTCGCATGGGGAGGGATTCAAACACCAAATGATGCCCGAACTAGTTGGGAAAACAGAAAACAAACTTTCATTAATATTAAAATAAGGTTATAACGTGATTCAAACGGAAATAACGACACAGAACATAAAATGACACAAGCAAAAACTTCTAAATGTATTCCAATGGGTGGTGGAGGTCGGCTAGAGGGATAAAGCTGATTAGGAGGAATGACGACAATCACGGGAGGTTGGTGGCAACGAAAGGCGGAATTATAGGGACAAGAGGTGGGAATTGGGTTGTATGTGGTGGACAACGGTAATGGGGTTGTTGGGAGGAGCTTGAAAGGAGTTAGGAAGCAGGTTAGCAGTAATAATATGTGGGAAGGGGAAAGAGCTCCATACAGGAGATATGAAACTAAACACACTAAGAACTAACCCCCTACACACCTAGGACAACAATTTATAGGCTCCCTACTGGACAAAGAAAGTTCTACACAAAAAGAAAGAGTGGAAAGGAAAGAAGAATCCATAAAATCCCTTCCCGAACAAAGAAAGGTGAGGCAAACTAGTGAAGCGGCATCCGGATCACGAAAGTTCATGACCCGCTTTTCTTCTTCACGCTGGATCGCGGTCCTGCCCTGCCCATAGCTCCGCAAAGCTTAGCCTTCGCGAGATTCTTCCCTTTGTCGCGCTTGGCTTCGCGCCTCTTCCCCTTATCGCGGGACGCGGGTTGACCCCCCGCAACATTCAGTGCCTTGAACCGGCATTATTTTAGTGCCCGAAAGCGGGCGCTGTTCAGTGCTTGTATCACATATCATTCATTCATAATGAGATTTTAGTCCCAGAAATATGAACAAAACTTTGAAGTTTTTATTTTTAATAATTTCTGCCCAAGGAGCTGATTAAGCATTTGGTCTCTTGTTATTTTCTTGACATGCTTTTTTCACATGGCTTGCTTGTTTTTCAGCATGCTGAAATAAAGTCTCAACTATCTCCATACATAAACTTTGCTTTAAGATTTACATGTAGGCACTTGTAATTATTTGCATTTTTCTGAACTATTGCTACTTGTTGAATTGATGCCGTGGGTATGGACTGCTGAATTTTTGTTTTTCCATCGTCACTTTCATTTTGGCTTTTCTGACTTCTGTAAGCACTCGCCAATTTTTCCTGAAACATTTAATGCATCTTTATTTTTTATAACAGGTCCTTGTCAGGAATGTGCCACCTGATCCCGATGAATCTATTAGTGAACTCGTGGAACACTTTTTTCTCGTCAATCATCCTCACTATTTAACACATCAGGTTATTTATTTTCATGCATTGAAAGAATTACCAACGTTGTCTTTAGGTGCACAAACTGTTGTGTTTATGATTTATGAGTGAGTTATTGTTTTTTTATTCTTAAACCGTTACAATTTTTTTTTGTTGAAGCCTCTTTCTATAATCTGATTTAACTCATTTCTTACAAGATTTTTCTTACACAATTTCTAATTTCTTATATATTATTTGCTATTTTTCATGAGATAATTAAGTCTAATGAATATTTAAGGTTGCTGTAATTTAAAGATAGAACAGTTGTGTCAATCATTGTAGTGCTTGCTTCTTTACAAATTTTAAAATTCTATCCTCCGATCATCCCACCATTATGGTATTCTTATAAAATGCTCTCCCTATGCGAACTCCTTGGAATGCACTGATCTGATGGGATAAATAATTATTTGGTATCTCTTGACAATGGTTCCAAATCTTTTGAAAGTTTTTATCGGTGGCATACAAATCTTTCATTACTTTGAAGCTAACTACATTAGCTAACTACATTCCACTGTATTATGTTAATCAGCAAGTGACAATGGCTTAACATATTAGCTATTTTGTTTTGAATCCCAGCTTTATCTTTAGCTCAAAATGATAAGAGGAGAGGAAAATAACCTAAGAGGCATGTCTGCACATGAGATTGCTATGACTGTTTAGGAACCTCAAGACCCCATGATTAGTGTAAAGAGTGAAATTGTTTGCCATCGTTTCTAATGACTAAGAGCTCTTGCAATGACATAAAATTTCTTGTCATAGGTGATGTATTTTTTCTTGAAAATTTTCAACTTTTGGTGGCCTCCCTGACTCAAGACAACTCCAATTTCAACTTGTATACATCACACTCCTCTTCAAACTCCTGACTGTAGAAGACAGGCCTAAGTAACCTGCTTATTTAAAGCGTCAAAACTAACATGTGCTTCTTCTGACCATGCAAATCTGTTTGTCTTGAGTAGCTCTTTTAAGGGTGCCACAATAAAGCTGAATTTCCTTATAAATCTCTTGTGAAAAGAAGTCAGTCCATGAAATTGTTGTACCTAAGTGATACCGTGGATAAGACAAGTTTATGATGGCCTTTATATTTGTTGGGTCCTTCTTAATGCTAGTAGCAAAAATAATGTATCCAATGAGGCATGTCGGCGGTGTAAAAATGTAACAATTTTTTAGGTAGCAATCTAAGTGCTATGTTCAAAGAATTCCAAAAGCCTATCGCAAGTGCTGCAAATGATCCTCCTTTGAATGATATACACCATAATATTATCAACATACACAACCCTAAATTTTTCGATGAAGGCTCGAAAAAACTGGTTCATTAGCGCCGTAACGGTTCTTAGAGCAATGGATATGTAAAAGGCATGACCGTCTACTCATGCAATCCATCTTGTGTCTTGAAAATAGTCTTTCACCAATCTCAGGGTTTTATCCGAAGTGTAGTGATATTCATTGCGGAGATCCATATTGTAAAAGATGCTAGCTTCATGTTGTTTATATAATAATTCAACAAATCTCAAATGGAAAATTGATACTAAATGATGATCCTTTTTATAGGCTTGTTATAAATTCACATGCACAAAAATCTGTCCTTTTTGGCCACAATGCTAGTTGCTACAACACTCCGGCTGATATTGGATCATCAAATTCTTAACCAACTTTTATAGCTCATCATATTTTATTAGTTGCATCTGGTAGATTAGTCGGTTTGGGAGCACTGATCCTGGAATGAGTTATTTAGCATGTTAAATCTCTCATATGGGTGTTAATCTAGGTGACTGGTTGCTAGTCAGAACATCTTGAAATTCTTCCAATAGCGGTGGCACTGTCTCAGATATTAACTGCTCTTTTTCACTGCCTACCAACATCACGAAGACCTTCTCACTGGCGCCTCTCTCATTACATGTAGAAATGTAGGATTGGGCATTATAAATCCAATTTCTAAGTAGTCATTATTGTTAACACTTTTAAGGGTAAAAAGTATAGTACACTAATACTTGATAAATGAGCGGATGTTTTTATAGTCAGCATGAAATGTACGTTTATCGTATTGCTACGGTTGGCCGAATAGAACTATATTTATAGTCATAGCCACGACTTCACTCCAAACCTGATCTTGTAGCTTATCTCTAATGAAAAATTCTATTGGACATCTCTTTTCATCATTGATCTTATTTTGCTTATTCAAGCAAGTCAGAGAATAAGGTTGAGAATGATGTTGGGTAGTGAGACTCAAATTTTTTATTGTTTATGTAGATATAACATACTCATAATTGTCTCTATCTATAATGAGATTGCACACCTCCTTCGTTGTGCAATGAATACAAAAGATTTTATACCCAATCCTTAGTTGTACCCTCTTTGGTTCAGTCTGGATAACTCGTTGAATCACAGACATCTCACCCTTTTCTATGAGTAGCTAATATCCTTCCCATTCTCCTTATCTTCAGGGCCTACACTATCTGCTTCTTTTACTGTATTGTGATCTGTAAATAGATCATTATCTTGTTTGAGAATTTGAATGTAATGTGTCCCTCCATACCCATGATATTTGAGTTATTCCTAGTGGGGAATGACTGGGGGTTAATAACTCCAACTGTTTTTCATTATATGCTGGCTTCTTCTCAAGAGGCGTTGGTCTTGGTGCTATGATCGGTGTGCTCATGCTACCTTACCCCATGGCTGAATCTTGTTTAAAGGGGGAGTGACTTTGTTAGGTCGCTCCACCTTCAACGCTAAAGTATGCATATCCTTTAAAGTTTATTAGGGTTGTAACTGTATAATATTGTTGATGGGTGGTCTTTATTCTCCTAGATACCACACTATGATGTTCCTAATACCTTTTTAGGGCCCTTAGAAGGTGTGTAAGAAGTGGATTTTGCGGGGAGGTGTTGTGGAATAGAAAACCGAGGATAATATGGGTAGTCAATGATATTTGGAGGGGGATAAATGTTGTTTGGTGGCTGTCCCGACCGAAAAAACAAAGAAAACTCCAAAACGACGATGTACGAACAATAAGGTGGATCCATTAGCTGTTCTTGAGCAAGATATAGACACAACTTGGAAAAAAAAAGATACAACTCTCCAAAGATTATAAAGCAAAGAAAATCTCCAAGCACAATAACAATGTCAATAGTCTTTCAAAACAACAAAATGAACACATATAAATAGTTTTCTCATAGAAAATAATTTAATTAGAAATAGAGAAATAGGAAAGAAATCAAAAATGAAAGAAAATTTGGTTGAAATAGGTAACAAAATGGAATTTTGGGTGCGCCATACTTCTTGCGATCGTGAGAATACGAAATTCCCATTCGTGAACGCTACAAGATTACTGGATCACGCCTTTTTGTGGTATTATGGGCTGCATTCATGGGAACTCAAAATTGGGAGTTCAAATGGATTACAAGATCCACGTTTTCCACAACATCACGCTAAGAGGAGAGCTCCCACACCATTCTCCCGGACTAGGAGAGACTTCTTATGCTATATAGGCTTCAGGATTCGACCTACCGCCACAATAACAAAGTCATCCTTTTGTTATGTCTGACATAATCCCGCTTTAAAATCTATGTTACGTCCTTTTTAAACAACTCTAAAATACATGTCCTTCCATTTCTTTTATGATGGAATTAAAAACAATCATTCTTTTGCACAATTAGAGCTGAAGCTATAGTTAGGCTAGTATTCTCATGAATCATGCCTCTAGCCATCACATGTATAATATGTTTATGTAACTTCTCATACTTTGTTGGTCGCATCCTATATGCCAGTTTGACATTATAAATCATGGAATGAGGTATATGACATGTTGAAGTTTTTTAGTGATAGCCACCGAGGAGATAAATTATCAGTTAGGACTAGTATTCTCATGAAACACATTCATTATGTATCTTACTATATTATTTATAGATCAATATCTTTTTAATCTGTATACAATCATCGTAGGAGTTTGCACCCTTCAAAGTACTTCAATATTATTATTCTTTTTCATTTACGTAAACGAGTACCTTAGCGTTCCTCCGCTAGTACCATAAAATGGTGATTCCTTCATAGCCAAATATGCACATATAAACATACTATGAAAATTACTATTTAATAATGATTATTTTATGCTCATTTGTACATCTTTTAATATTTATGATAATTTTAAAAGTGACTAAATACAACTCAATCCTACAATATGAACAAAAAATCAATAGAATTATAAATCATGAGTTTGCAGTGATGTCAATATAACCAGTGATAGTATCAGTAAATGAATTTGTTCTAGAAGAAATAAAAATATTATTATATCATAAGAACATGAGCACTCACTTCAATCACTGATGATTCTCTGGTCAATCGTTCTCTTCACTTATTTCAAATGAAAATGTACAGTCAAATGCATAAAGAATTATTATTACTTTATTATATGTTAATCTTATTATTAGAAGGTAATTTACCTTTATTTTACTTTTGCATTCCTACTTGCTTGTCCCTTCGCTCACTCGCTCTTGTGCACTTTGTCTGCCTTTTCCTAGCCTTCTGGATGGGGCAACTGACTTCTTAAATCGGTTTGATAGAATCAACATTAGGCTGGTTCATTTTTTTATATTATTACAATTATAACATGAGACTTATATTATAAAGTACATTGAATCATAATCTAGAAAATTCTTTTTATACAAATTCATTTAATTTTATGAGTATACACCTATTAATTATTATATTCAACTTTATTCAATCATCATTCAATTATTTTGTGCAATTAGTTCATTTTAAATTGAATTGATTTTGATAGGTTAACTATGTCTTTAAACTATCCATGACATTTTAATTAATCAATTATTTTAATATTAATATTTTTAATTAAGTAAAATTTTGTTTATTTGCACTGATAATAATTTCATGTGTTAACTTTTGTCTTTGTTATTCTGATGGCATTTAAACCAATATGATGATAGGTTTCCTTCTTTGAGATTTCAGTTCTTATTTTTAATTTCTTTTAGATTGTCTATGGTGCCAACGAACTTTCTAAGATTGTTAAAAAGAAAAAGAACATGAAGAACTGGTTGGACTTCTATCAGTTGAGATATGAAAGAAAACCATCTAGAAGACCAACCCGTAAGGTTGTTTCTAGTAAAAAAATTTCCTTTTTTATTTGTGATTGTCAAACTTTATTCTTATTGTGGCTTGACTCGTGAACTTACGATGACTCTAAAATTCTTTTTATCAGATTGGTTTTCTTGGTCTGTGTGGTAAGAAGGTGGATGCAATTGAATATTACACGTCAGAGATTGCTAAGCTATCCAATGAAGTAAGTTGTTCGTGTACGAGATGATCTGCCCCTTTAGGGCTTTCAAAGTTTTTCTCAATGATGAACGGTGTATAAACAGTTCACATTGTTTTAGCATTTAGCTGATGAATTTATGCTGCATTAGTTGATGTCTCATCTGCTGCTTATATTTTTGGGACTAATCTGATTGCATCGACCTGAAAATAAAACTCCTGTGATTGTTTACTATACCGTTTCTGTTTGACTGGATGCTGCGAAGTATTTTTTATTGCTTGCTGAACTAAGCTTATGCTTCTTATTTAAGCTCTTTGGGAAATTTATATACGTAGCACACAATTCATGTATTTACGTATCTCACACCTAAACTTCCATATTTACATACGTAGCACTTTCATGCTTTAAACCTGTACATGAAAATGTGTATTTCACTTTTAAAAAGTGATAATAATGCTATTTTTGATTTTATATTAAAGATTTGAGTGTATGTGTATGAAAGTTTAGGTGTGAGATATCTAAGTACATAAGAATTGTGTGCTATGTATGTAAATGCCCCTAAGCGTTTTAATGACTAATTGTTGTCTTTATCAATCTCATTTATGGATGTTCTGCAGTTCTTTAACTGTTTTGGCTGATGTTTGCCTTTCTGCTGCATGTTGTTATTTCTTCTCATTTTTCACATACCTTGAATATGGTGTTGGAGGATTCATGGCCATTTTATTCACCAAATTTGTTTTCAGGAGGTGGAAGAACGAGACAGGATTTTGAAACAAAAATCCATTATTCCTGCTGCATTTGTTTCATTTAGGACACGATGGGGAGCAGCAGTGTGTGCTCAAACTCAACAAACTAGAAACCCAACAGCTTGGTTGGCTGAGTGGGCTCCAGAACCACGTGATGTTTACTGGAATAACCTAGCCACCCCTTTTGTCCACCTTGCCATTAGAAGGCTGATAGTGGCAGTTGCATTATTCTTTCTGATATTCTTCTTCATGATCCCTATAGCTTTTGTGCAATCTCTTGCAAACATAGAAGGCATTGAAAAGGCCGTTCCATTTTTAAAGCCCTTAATTGAGAGGTAATAATGATTTAGAGATTGAAGTTCCTGATGTTGTACTTCTCATTATTTATTTACTCATGTTTTTTTTTCTCCATTTTTTCTTAGCTAAGTTTGGTTTTCATAACTTACATTTTATCAATTGCGTAGATTCTATTGGGTTCTTATTTGATGTTTCTAATTATCAACGGTGCCTTATTTCATGTATATTGTTGTCTTATTTGATATTTCTAAAATTTATGATGACAACATTCTGCTCTGACTCATGCTATTTTTATGTTGGATTACTTTTTTTGGTTCATGTTTATCTTTTTAGTGCATTTCATCCAAGAGAAACTACTAATGTAGATGGAATCTTAGAAAATTGCGATTACTTATAATAGAGGACATGATAGGACTCGCATCTTTTGTATTTGTTTAGACAACAAATCGTGTCAACAAAAGGGAAATAAGAAAAAAATGGTAATGTGGGCTTTTATAGGAAATTGATAGATTGGGTCTTTATTAAATATTCCATTATTATTTGTTGGTTTCTTGAAATGAGAAAGAAGAGAAAACTTAAGAGAATTGATGTAGATTGAAGGGAAAATTAGAACCACACATATTTTGTGTAGACTTACAATGTTTAAACTTGGAGCTAATAACAAACTTCCAAGAAAAAAAGACCTAAAAATCAACCAAGAAAATAACAAGAAACAAAATCAAGAAAATTAGCAATTAACTCCTAAGATCAAAGAACAAACTTGACTCAATAAGCACTCCTAAGCATGTATTCCAACACTCCTTGCTTTAGGAGCTGCGAACACCGAATTTCTGCCTTAGAAACTTAAACTTGCTGAGTGGAAGTGACTTCGTAAACAAATCTGCCATCTGATCTTTAAATTTGCAGTAAACCAGAGTCACAAATTCTTCTTTCTGTACTTCTCTTAGAAAAAATAACTTGATGTTGAAATGCTTAGTTTTCCCATGAAACACAAGGTTATGGGGAATGGAAATGACAGCTTGGTTGTCAACAGAAATCTCAGTGCTTTCTTTGTACTCCAGATTGAGATCCATTAAAATTTTCCTTAACATACTGCCATTCTTCCTCTTGGGAGAATCTTCATCCAAGTCGTCAAAGAAAGGGGAGCTTAGCAGCTTCCCATGGGGCAGTGAATTGTAGTCTGATTTAAGAGAGCTCGTCCTCTCAACTATTCTGTCATTGTTCCTTGATGTGAGAACTGTTGCAGCTGCTTCAGCTGCCTTTTTCCATTGATCTGTCTACATCTTAAGCCTCCTCGTCTCAGATTTTAGATGTACATTCGCATCCATAATGCTTTGTACCCGTGTCTCCTTATCTAAGAGGTTTGCTTTCAGTTCGGTGACTTCAATAGTAGCCTTTATCAGCCTCATCTCCGAATTAAATTGGCTCGCTATTGTCTTATCCATTTCATCTTTCAATTCGTCATTCATTCGCGACATGACTAGGAGTTCTGTTTCCATACTCAAAAGGCGAGCTTTCAACTCTAAAAGTTATGCAGTTGTTTTTTGTATGGTTGACTCCAGTTCTAATTCCCTCAGCCCTGCATCAACTTTCACATGTTCAACCATCTCAATTGCTGATTGAATCTTCATAGTGCTTTCAATTTGTTTCTCATGCATTGGATTGAGTGAAAAACTTCTCCCTGCCATCTTAACTTTAAACATCTTTTGACCCGTATCATCCTCTATCATACAAGCCTTCTCCATTAACATCACTTTAAATCCCTTTTCTATTAATTGACCAACACTGAGCAAGTTTTGATAAAAATCTGGTTTATAGAGAACATCGGTGATCGACTTGGTTCTTGAACAGCTTGCAATAGCTATGGTGACCTTTCCTTTAACAACAATATAATCACCATTCCCAATTATGATCTTCTTGGACTCGGTGCTCTTCATTTCTTTGAACAACTCTTTGTCATGTGTCATATGATTAGTACAACCACTATCAATGAGCCAATTTTCACTAGTTTCAGAACTCGTGAAACAAGTTGCAACAAAAAGATGGTCATCTTCTTCTTGATCTGCTACTTGTTATTCATCTCCTTGCTGCTGTTTTTTATTCTTACATATGACAGCTTCATGTCTCATTTGATTACAGTTGCTGCAATTTGAATCTGTTTTCTCCATCATTTGAAAGGAGGATGACCTTTCTTGCCACAATGTTGACATGGAGGATAATCTTTTTTTACTCCTAATCTTTTATTTTCAGTTTTGTTTTTGTTCTCAGGTGCAGAGCTTTGTCCACTTGTAGCTTGAAACTTCTTGTTCTTGGGCCACCTATTCTTTTCATCTTCGTGATGCTTGATTAGTAAAGCTCCTTCGACGGCTCCTTCCCTCATTACACGCATCTGCTCTTGTGCTTGTAAAGCACTTAAGAGTTCTGTCAAAGCAATCTTTGACAGATCCTTCATATTTTCTTAGGTGGTGATGGCAGCCTCAAATCTTTCAGGCATTGTTGCAAGGATTTTTTGAACAATCCTTGAATCTTCCAGAGAAGAATCCAAATAATTTGACACGATTTGTTATGTGGAGTAGTCTGTCAGAGTACTCCTTTATGGTTTCTGTCTCCTTCATCTTTTGCAATTCAAAGTCACGAACCAAGTTTTGCACTTGCATCTTCTTTCATCTCCTTCGTACTCGGATTTGAGATAATCCCAAATCCCCTTTGCCGTTTTCAACGACATGATAAGAGTGAAGATCGTGGAGGAAATTGCAGCAAACAGGCAAGCTTTTGCCTTGGACTTCTTTGTCTTCTTCTCCTTTTGTGCATTAGTTTGTGCTATAGTGGGATTTTCAGGGAGAAGAGGAATGTCATAGTCTTCTTCCACTGCTTCCCAGAGATCCAAAGCTTCCAGGTACGTCTCCATGCAGACTGCTCAGATCTGGTAGTTGTCTACGTCAAAACTGGTGGAATAACTAGCTTCGATCTCCATAACTGCTCAAACTCGCACACAGGTCCCTTAAGAAGAGAGCTCTGATACCAAATTGTTGGTTTCTTGAAATGAGAAAGAAGAAAAAACTTAAGAGAATTGATGTAGATTGAAGGGAAAATTAAAACCATACATATTTTTTGTAGCCTTACAATGTTTAAATTTGGAGCTAATAACAAATTTCTAAGAAAAATACCTAAAAATCAGCCAAGGAATTAACAGGAAACAAAATCAAGAAAATTAGTAACTAACTCCTAAGATCAAGGAACAAACTTGACTCAATTAAACCTAGACTCAATAAGCAGTCATAAGCATGTATTCCAACATTATTCTATAGTATATTTCCTTAATGAAGGACATCTTCCTTAATGTTTCATTGCTATTTTACCTCTTCTGTTTGCACACATAGTTTCTGATGGCGTTGCTCCAAAGTTCTTAACGATCCTTCGAGAGCAATGCATGTTGTGAATAACATGTGAAGGGTTCTTTGTTCGTTTCCATGTTTGATTTTGTAACATAGTCTTATTAATTGCATCTCGAGTTCCTATTTCAGTCTAATGTAAACACATTTTATGTGGGTGACGTTTTATTAGTGTGCTAAAACTCTATTAGTAAGATTTCAAGTTCTATCGTCAATCTCGGACAAGCACATTTTTACCATAAGTTAAGTGAGGTTCTATTATTTGGGTGCCATGTTTCTAACTCTTATATCATCCTCATGTATTTATTGATTGAAACTAAATTCTGTATATGTGGCTGATATAGTTAATATTTTATCCTGTTGAAGTAGTCATGCTCAAATTTTATGGCCTTGCAATTGATTGTGCAGTTAGCTGAACTTGTTGTGGCCAATTCCAGTTAACCAGAAAATGGTGTTGTCATACACGAATGCAAAGTTGAACAGACAAATATCACTATGCTAACATTCTTCATCTTCTTGGAACTCAAGATGACGTGGACGTTTTCCTGTGAACGACATTGGGAAGGTTTTCCGCGTCAATTTGTGATGGACGTGCGAAACACAAAACTGGATCCCAGTTATTTTTCCTCAGGACCGATCCAAATTTTCTAGCCACCAATGGCTGGGCCGACCCCTTAGGGAACTATATATATTTTTTTGGACTGATTTGGATATTTTGTGCTAATTTGAGATTCTCTCAGATTTTATAGCTTAGGAGTGTTATATCCTTTATCTTTGTAAGTGTTGTGATTGACACTTGATTGGGTAACAAGTGTTGGATTTTTCTTGGAATTTCTAACTCGCTAAATCTATCATTGGATGATACTTTCTTGCACTTGTCACCCAGCCATAACCCACCTATCTAGCGCCAGCTTCACTTCTTTGTACCATAAGAGATAAATTTGTTGGAAAAGCCCTCTGTGACTTAGGAACTAGCATCAACCTTATGCCTCTATCTCCTTTCAAAAGGCTAGAATTAAGAGAAGTCAAGCCCACGACACTAACCTTACCGCTAGTTAACCAATCTTTTGGCCTATTCGAGAGTAGTGATAGAGGACGTACTAGCTAAAAATGATAAATTCATCTTTCTAGCTAATTTTGTGGCTCTGGACACGGAGAAAGATAAGAAAATTTCCTTAATTCTTGTTCGACTTTTTTTAGCCACTGGAAGGACCATAATCGATAAGTAGAAGGGGAATTGATCATGGAGTTAATGTTCAGGAAGCGCCTTTTGTTATTCTGAGATCAATAAATTTTTCCAATACTCTAGTGACGATCGTAGACAAAGCAGATTGGTGAAAGGGGCAGTGTTGAGCCAATTTTATGAAATTGTGGAAGTCGACACATTAGAACAAGTAGTGGTTGACGATTATAGTGAAACTTCTAAGAAAGAATATGCTTTACCAACTACTGATGCCAAACCCCTACTGCCATCCACAGAGGTAGCCCTGGAGTTGGAATTGAATGTCATTCCAAATCACCTCAAGTATGTTTTCTTGGGAGAGTTCTCTGCCTTGCCTGTGATAATCTCTGCTGAGTTAGTAAAGTTCAAGAGGGAAAATTGATGAAAGTGCTTAGAAAATTTAGGAAGGCCTTTGGGTAGACCATAACTGACATTAAAGGTATAAGGCCTTCTTCATGCTTGGATAGGATTTTGATGGAGGGACATGTACCCAAGGATGATTCTCAGAGGATGGTGGAGTTAGTGAAGAAAGAGGTGGTGAAGAAAGAGATTCTGAAGTGGTTGGATACATTCATCATCTATCCAATCTCAGATAGTGCCTGAATTAACCCAGCTCACTGTGTACTCAATAAGGGGTGCGTGACAACAGTGGAGATGAAAGGAACGAACTGATACCACCCATTTGAAGCGTCGCTGGCTGAAGAATCTGTATCGACTATAGGAAATTAAACAAGGTTAATAAGAAGAATCATTTTCACAGCTTTTTCTGGCTTATATGTTGAATAGGTTGGTAGGACGCTTATTCTTTTGCTTCCTATATTGATACTCAGGATTCTACTAGATTCCTATAGTACTACAGGACCGGATTAAGATCATATTTACTAGTCTCTATAGAACTCTTGCCTTTAGAAGGATTTCCTTCAGATTGTGTCTTTCTTTTCTGACTTGATAGAGATTGAAATAGATAATTGTGGTTGATTTCTTTGTGTATGGCATATCGTTTGACTCATGCCTGAACAATCTTGCAAAAAATTTGTTGTTATGAACCGGTCTAAGGCTTGAAATTGCCCACGTTGGGGATAGACGGTCAAATGGTAAACATTAAGCATTTTCTATTTTCATTGTATGACTAATATTTAACGTATTAAACAACTGGAAAATTAATTAAAGCAATACAGTTAAATTTTACCTCATTTATGGTTGTCTCCGACGCCTATAAATATTTTCGTCTGTTGCTTATCTTTTAATAATTTAATTAAACCTGTAATGTTAGTTAAAATACAATTAGCGAAATAAAACTTGTGAGTACTCATACTACTAAATTATAGTAATTCAATGAAAAGATAGACAATATGCATTTCAATTAAACAATATAAAAATATAAGTGTGTTTAATGGTTTGTACTATCTAATATGATCATCAAAATGATTTTAAACTTTTTATATTTTACTTTATCGTTTACATATCAATATCTTTTTTAATCTGTATACAACCGTTACAAGAGCACCGCCTAAAAGTTGTATCACTTAAGATATTTCAATATTTATATCCTTTCTCATTTACGTCTACAGTTGTCTTATCATTCCCCCGCTAGTACCATAAATAGACGCTTCATCATAGTCAAGCATACATATGCAAACAATCAAAGTAATAAATTTCATTCTTAATATGATTCAATAATTTGAAATATACATTTAAATGACATGCAAATATCACTGACATACACTCGATATGACATATCGTTTGACTCATGCCTGAACAATCTTGCAAACATTTTGTTGTTATGAACTAGTCTAACGCTTGAAATTGCCCACGGTGGGGATAGACGGTTGAATGGTGAACATTAAAAATTTTCTATTTTCATTGTATGAGTAATATTTAATGTATTAAACAAGTGAAAAAATTAATTAAAACAATACAGTTAAATTTTACCTCATTTCTGGTTGTCTCCGACGTCTATAAAGATTTTCTTGTCTATTGCTTATCTTTTAATAAATTAATTAAACATAAAATGTTAGTTAAAATAACAATTAGCGAAATAAAGCTTGTGAGTACTCATACTACTAAATTATAGTAATTCAATGAAAAGGTAGACAATATGCATGTCAATTAAACAATATAAAAATATAAGAGTGTTTAATGGTTTGTACTATCTAATATGATGATTCAGAATGATTTTTAAGCTTTTTATATTTAACTTTATCGTTTACATATCAATATCCTTTTTAATCTGTATACAACTGTTACAAGAGCACCACCTAAAAGTTGTATCACCTAAGATACTTTAATATCAATATTCTTTTTCATTTTTGTCTACGATTGTCTTATCGTTCCATCGCTAGTACCATAAATGGACGCTCCATCATAGTTAAGCATGCACATGCAAACAATCCAAGTAATAAATTTCATTCTTATCATACCATTCAATAACCTGAAATATGCATTTAAATGACATGCAAATATCAGTGACATACATTCGATATGATCAAAATGAAATTGAAGTGTCTTTAAAATTTATCTTAGCAAGTCATAGAGCGAATCAAAAATAGGAGAAATCAATATTACTATAATTTAAATGTATAAGTACTCACTTTACTTCCAAACGATTCTAGCAGCCACTCAATCCTCGATGTTCTCTATTTAGTGTCTAAAAAAATAAAATATAATAATTTATCACTTCATTATTGTTATAACTCAAACGCCTAAAGTATTTCCCAGTTATACCTTATTTTAGGTATTAAATTATCTTTTAAATAAGAAGGCATATAACTTACCTCATTTAAATTTCCTTGATTGCTCCTTCCTCAATCATCTCTCTCTATTAAATCTTTGATTTAATTAAAAGTAATATTAATATTTGAATAATTTGGCATATTTATTAAATTCAAAACTAATATGTTAAAACTTTAAGTCACCTTAACCTTTCTTTGGTGTTGCCACCCTCTTCTCTATCCAAAATCCGAAACTTCTATAACTCAAACCCTAATATAATTAAACATCACAATTAACATATACTAATTAAGTATGTGTGTGTGTGGGTCTATATATGTATATGTGTATATATATATATATATATATATATATATATATATATATATAAAGCCCAAAGACATTTATATTAAAGAGAAAATGGTACAAATAGGTTGTATGAATGAACCCAAATAGGCACCCAACCCACACGGTACAACAGACGCAAAAAGAAAAAAAAATTAAAAACCCAAAAGAAGATGATACATATAAGATCAATCGGGTCGACCCAATTTAGTTCGCCTCTGCCTTTAGTTCTTGGAAGGGAACCGACTAACAAATTGATGAGATGTGTACCATTGCCCTAAGTTACCAAAGTATCATCTATTAGATTCCTTAGCTCAAGTAGATCTCCATTCTCCTTCTTCCTCCTGGAAGTGTAGACTCGTCATTCAACATACGAAAATTGTTGCTTATTCGAATGAGATGGTAGTGCTACAGTAGAAAGATCGCCAACAGTTGTGCCCACAAGAGGTTCAAATGTATGTGAGGCAAGAGTTGTCGCCTCTACCCTTGATACTTCTTGAAGATGAAGAGCTGCAATGTTCTCCTGATTATCAGTCCGTGTAGGTAGGAGTCTTTCAATACTATTTTCAATAGGGTTTAAAAGTATAGGTTGCTCGGCAGGGCCATCCAACTTCTCATCGATCGCAGAAACAGTATTTTCAAGGGGAGGGTCCACAGGACAAATAAAATTAGAAATCCAATATTGTCCTATGATAGTTTTCTTTCCAGGTGGAATCGATATTTTCTTTGATCCATCATTATTCAAATGATCTTTAGATTTCAAATTAGGATGAAACTTATGACATTTATCAAGCGTATGCTTAAACATCTTACAATGAGAACAAGAAGAATGTCTATGCTTCATGACGATTTGTTGTCAATATCTATTATGAGTTGTGCCCAACAAGACTAAAGTAACATCAGGTAAATTAATATCTCTTTCCACAACTATTCTTGCCGCTGAAGGTCTGGTAAGGTTGAAAGTGGGTAAATCTAGCTTCATAGGGTCCCCAAGCATGACACCAATAGAGTAAAGACCTGATGATGAAAAAAGTGAAGCTTGAGACCAGATAGACTAAACCATACCGGTACATTAGGAGGTTTATGATCGAGGTCAAAATTCAGAGACCACTTGAGTAGCTTCATTCGTTTACCAGCAATGTTAAGATATTCTTTTGGGGAAAATTTGAGTGTAGTCTTCAGGTACAGTTAACTGAATCAATAGATGTCTCCTCTCCATGAGCCCCATCTTTTACTTTCCTGCTAATTTGAGATCATCAAAACTTTTCCAAATAACTTCTATAGGTGCGTGACCCCACTGAAATTTTTCAATAAGAGCAAACTTGAATTTGTCAGTTAGGGTTGAGATTTCAAACTTAGAGAAAAAAATATTGTCTTCTCACTTTTCATGCTTGCATTCTTAATGAAGAGACATTCACTTGTACCATCACGATACTTCTTATAACTTGAGGGGAAGACGACCGCAGTCTCCCCTTGAGGATTACCCACCACGTGGGCAAATGAGGCTTTGTCAGGTTCCACCGAAGAAGAAGTAAGCTCCATCACAGCAAGGAGAATACTTGCCAAGTCGGGCTGAGGGAAAAAAATGACGCGCCGAAGAGGTCGGAGCGAAGCTGTGCAGAACACACGAACCGCAGATGTCAAAACCGCCGCGACAGTCTCAGCAAACTGCAGCTCGACGAGGAAAGCCGCGCATAAGACACGAACCACAGAAATGACGCGGAGGAGACGGCGAAACCGCAGAAGATGGAAGTCGCCGCAGTTTCGTCGCTGGTTGCGAAGGTGGAGGCGACGACTAAACCGAAGTCTTGCGTCGCTGGGCGCGAAGGATGAGCCGATGATCATAGAGGAGATTGACGAGTGCAAAGTCCTTCGCCGCAGAGTACAAGAACTTCGTCTTGTCGAGCATGGATTGAAAGCCGAAGGATTAAACCAGGGTTTTGCCATCGGACGAAACCTTAGCAGAGCAGTTCGCTACCGACACCATATGATATAATTAAACAAAGGTTTGATATAAAATAACTAAACTTCTCCGATCAATTGAAGTAGGGTAACATCACACTTGAAGCATGGTAAAATTACAATAACACGACTCCTCTGTGAGAGATATGCACTAGATTGACATTCATATAACATGCGATAAAGCATGAAACACATCAATCCCTTCTAGTATCAACATCAGTAGTAGGTTCTTCAAACTCTCTACTAGCAAGAGAATAAACTTGAGGTTTAACTAACAGTCCTGATTGAACTTGAGTAGGAGTTGAAGTTGTTGACTCTATTCTTCTCTGCCTATATGCAGTTTTCTGTGAAAGTGCTCCAACCGATTTCTGTTCTTTTGATATTTTTTGGCTAAGTGAAGGGAAATATCTAGCTATGTGATTAAGCTGACGACAACAGTAGCATATATGAGAATGCATCAAACATTCACCCTTATGCTGCTTTCACATTTTGCACAAGTGACTATGGTACTACGAGAATCACCAGCACTGAATCTATCATAATTGAACTTGGGCTTCTTCACATTGAATCCTTCTTATTGATCCACATGCTCTCCTTCATCAACACTCTTTCTCTTGTTTGTCTCTTTACATTTTTGAATAAGTTGAAAATCATTATCTACTTGTCTAGCCCATTTCACTAAAACTGAATAGTCATCAATGCCTAGGCACCAACAGATGCTTGATTGAATCCTTTAATCCTGAAACAATTTTGTAGCACTTCTCTGCGGTAGTAGCTATCAGCTGTGGGGCATACCTTGATATTGCAGTGAACTCTACTTCATACTTCATAATTGTTTTTTCTCATTTCACCAACTTGATGAATTTTGACTGCATTTGTCTTCAAGCAGATAATGATACAAACCACTCCTTAAAAGGGTCCATGAACTTCTCCCAACTTATTATCATGTTGGGTATGTCCCCTAATTTGTCTCAACATTGTTCACGCCACTATCTTTCCGCTTCTCCATCCAACACAAATATAGCCAGATGTAATCTTCTTTCGTCAGGGCACACCATATTATCTTTTTTTTTATCCTCATCAATCAGTTTTCTGCTTCAATCAAATCCTCAGTTCCCTTAAACAAAGGTGGACATAGTTCTTAAAATGTCTTCAAGTACTTATCCCCCCAACTATATCACTTCCAATAGGATATGATCTGAACTCTTGAATCACTTGAGTCATGACCACCATCATATGAATCAGAACATTTGTATTAAAATTGACAACAGGTGGTACTTCTTCAGTTTCTACACATTCCCTTCTTCTTGAATCTTGGATCCATTTATTTGAATTAAAATAATTATTTAATTAGTGTTCATTTAAATTTTCTATTTTATTATTATTAAAATTTTTTAATTATCTTATTGGTTCTTCTTTCAAGATTGCATTAATTAATCTTAATTCTAAACCATGCTCTGATAACACCTTTGCACGACCCGAACTGAGACTTGGAATTAACCAAGACGGGAACAGATGCTCGGACTATGAAAATTTAAAATTTTCTATAATCGTTTTATGACTAACATTTAACAAATGAAAGAACCACTAAAAAAATTAATTAAAGCAATAGAGTTAAATTTTACCTCATTTCTGCTGTCTCCGAAATTTGTAAATATTTTTTCATATATTACTCATCTTTTAATAAATTAATTCGATCTGAAATGTTAGTTAAAACAACAGTTAACTAGACAAAACTAGTGGATACCCGTACTCCTAAACTATTATAATTCAATGAAAAGGGAGATAATATGCATGTCAATTAAACAGTATAAAAATATCAGGTTGTTTGACGGTTTACACTATCTAATATGATCATTCAAGGTGATTTTAAAATTTTAGTATATTTTACTATATTGTTTACATATCAATATCCTTTTTAATCTGCATACAACCGTCACAAGAGCGTTGTCTAAAAGTTGTACCACTTAAGATACTTCAATATTAATGTACTTTTTCATTTACGTGCACGGGTAACTTCACTTTCCCCCGCTAGTACCATAAAGGGGTGCTCCATCATAGCCAAATATGCACATACAAACAATCCAAGTAATAAATCTCATTCTTATCATATTATTCATTACCCTGAACCATGCATTTAAATAACGTGAAAATATCAGTGGCATACACTCGATATGATCAAATTGAAATTGAAGAGCCTGTAAAATCCATCTATGCAAATCATAGAGTGAATCAAACATATGAAAAATCAATATTACTACAATTTAAAAGTATAAGTACTCACCTTAATTTCAAATGATTTTTGTAGCCACTTAATCCTTGATGTCCTCTATTTATTGTCCAAAATGACAAAACTTAATAATTTATCACTTCTTTATTGCTATAACTCAAATGTCTGAAGTATTTCGTAGTTACACCTTATTGTAGGTATTAATATATCTTCTAAATTAAATGACAGAAATATAACTTACCTCAATTAAATTTGTTTGATTGATCCTTCCCCTGTCACCTCTATCGATTAAATTTCTGATTTAATTAAAGTATTTTTTATTTTATTTTGGTTTTTACAATTGCAAAGGTGTGAGGAGACCAATTTATTGCCGAATTGGTAGAAGTGCTAGTTTATGGTCACCGATGGGATAGTTTTATGCTATAGTTTCGGAGAAGAGGATGGAGGTCGATCTAACTAAGATTTATTTGATAGAGAAACTGTCTGCACCCACTTCCGTAAAAGGACTTGGAGTTTTAGAGGGCATGTTGGTTTTTATCGTTGTTATATTAATGAATTCTTAAAAATCATAAAACCATTGTGTCATTTGTTAGAGAAGGATGTGCCCTTCAATCTTTTCTGGACTTTCCTTACCGTGTTTGAGATCCTGAAAATTAAGTTAGTCAATGCATCTGTGATTGTTACAAATGATTGAGAGTTTTCTTTTGAGTTGATGTGCGACACTGGTAATTATGTAGTAGGGGTTGTTTTAGGTTAGAAAAGAATATTTTTCACCGCATATGCTATTCCAGTAGAACCATAAATGAAACACAAATGAACCTCCGCCACAGAAAAGTTATTGGCGATAGTTACGCCTTCGATAAATTTAGATCCTAGTTTATAGTTATTCGAGTCATAGTGTACCGATGACGCTGCTACCAAATATCTTTTGCCTAAGAAAAACGCCAAGTCTCGTTTGATTTGATGGGTATTCTTCCTACAATAATTTGATATGAATATTGTCGATTGGAAAGCTAAAAAGAAACAGATAGCAGACCACTTCTCTAAACTTCTAATTCTAGGCATAAGGTTGATGTTAACTCCTAAGTCACAAAGGGTTTTTCCAATAAATTTGTCTCCTATGGCACAAGGGAGTGTAAAGCTACCTACATCCTTAAACTTTTGTGGCAGTTTCTTTTTCAGAATTTCGCTACATTCGGTCGTAGCCAGTCTCAAAATGTTTCCTCTTTTTGGATAACAAGTTTGCATGTCAATCCTATGACAAGTGTCAGAATATTTCTAACAGGGGAAGTTCGAGTACCCTATACCATGAAATCTTGTGCGAAGTGATTTAAGTGCAAGAATGAAAATCCTAACAGTCATAAAAGGAGTAATTAGAACAGTGAATGAGAATGGAAGTAACATAAAAGGCAGGAAGCAACTTTGAGTCTTTCAAAGATGAGGCTTATGCTCCTATGATACTAGTACATAATTTTCTCGATTTTTTTTATGAGTTTCTTTACGTGATAGTTGACAACCAAGGACAACTTCCTCCTTAGCCTATGTTTAGGCCATAACAAAAGTTGTAAATCATATTACAGTAAGAGAAACTTAACATGCAACGTTTCTTAAGATTTCTCTGGTTAATATGTCTATTCCATTGGATTATTATGTTTAAACTTATTTGTTTCAATAGGCTAAGGTTAAAAGTACTGGGTCACAAGAAGTTTTAACATTCTAATTGTCCAGATCGAGAGTAAATAGTGATAAGAAAGTTAACATATCAACACACATAATTCCAAAGCACAAAATATATTTATGTGGAAAAACTCGTGGTAAAGACAATGAGAAAAACTATCCTTACATTACAGGAGCATAAAAGCAGATTTAATTATGAGACATGAGGCATAAAGATATGGAGTATTTCATTGATAACATTAAAGAAAACATGTGCAAGGAAGTAAAAATTTACAACCAAGTCAAATGTCTTCCGTAATATACCAAATCCTCGCTTTACAATGGCAAGCTCTCTATGATCTCCCTCACAAAACAACACTCAACTTCTCTGACATGCATAATTTCTCAAATCTCAAAGTTTACTCCCCAAAGATAGAAGGAAGAGAACTGTAGGGCTAGAAAAAGAATTTATACTCTTGCTGAAAGAAGTCTCCCAAGTTTTGCTTTGTCTCCCACAAGGCATCCTAATGCATCTCCTTATATGTCGTTGCCAAAATCATCATTGAAAAGTTGCCAAAATAAGCCTTCAACTATTGCCGGTAGCTACGCCCTTACCCAACATAATTATGAAACATACCGATGTAGCTAAGCTAGGTCATGACGTAGTTACGCAAGAGACATATAGAGACTGGCTTAATTATGCCATTACACTAGTCTAAAAACTTTACCCACTTCGTGTTTTGGGTCTACAACACGTATTCAACTCCTATAACTCGCAAAATATCATCGACGCACTTTCTACAAGTGTAATACTATGATATATAGGAAAGAAAACATAGTATTTTAAGCAGAAAAATGTGTAAATTTATCTCATACCAACTATCAACAACCATACCCCACCTATCTAGTGCCGACTTAGCTTCCTCGTTGTTGTTTTTCACAAAACAACAACTATCACCTCATTTCCACCCCAAATCCTATTTTTATCTCAAAATTTTGCTCTTTAATATTATTCCACAACTTCCTTAATTGCGTCCTTCATTTTTACACACCATCTGGGCATTCTAGACCCGTGTGATTTAGTATTAGAAACACTTCAAAACCTACATCCACATAACCTATTTAATCTAACCAACCAAAACATCCTTTTCCCGACTGTAAGCCTAACCCGATTCTTCAATTCTTTCATAACCAAAACTCTCGAGCGAGGAGCAAGTCACCATGCCACAAAAGAGAAGCCTTCATAGAGGTGTTCAATAGCTTGGCATGGAGGATATATAATAAAAAATCCTCTAATTATGATGAAGACTCACTGATTTTGAATGGAGACAATATGGGGCAGCCACAACAAGAATGGTGATCACTCAAATGAAGATGTGATGAAAGCCATTTTTTATCAAGAAGCCTCTAGCGACAGATAATGAAGGCCCTTTCCACTCTGATGGAGAAGATGATGATGGACCTTTTTCATCAAGAAGCCTCAAATAATGAACGGTCGATGCCATGTCAATTTGTTATTGAGTATATGAGGAGAGATGATGACTTTGAAGTTAATATTGATTTATTAGATTTTAATTGTAGTATGAATCCTAATGAATTCATTAAGTGACTTCAAATAATGAAATGTGTTTTTGAGTACAAGGACACCCATCTGACAAAAATTAGGCTAATTGCTATTTAGTTGATGAAGAGTGCTCTATAGTGTGGGGACATGAAGCTTTTTTGCTAGTATGAGAAAAAAAATAAGATCAAAACTTGATCCAAAATGAAAAAGGAAATGTAATGCAAATACTTTCGAACATATTATAGACAAAATATATTTTTGTGATTTTATTTACTGGAGAAGGACCTTTCAATAATAAAAATACACCGTGTACTTTAAACCACTTATGTTTGAGTGCAAGTTGGAGTTAGAAGAGAAAATAATATCTCAGTGGCTTTGAGGATTGAGATCATATATTGGCAAAGTGGTGCAATTATAGCCCTATTAGTCTTCAACAAATGTCCATACCTTAGCCTTGAAGGCGGAGAAGCAACACAAGAGTAGCAAATTCACTCTATCCTTCAAATAGGGTTTGACCATGGGCTCGGGCAACTAGAGCACATTGAAAAAAATGCCAAGAGTTACTTTTCACGAGGAAAAGCCAACATAGAAGGGGGAAAAAAGGATTGATTGGGCCAACTCCCCCATGATATTTCTAGCCAAGAAATATTTTGAAGTGTCATAGTTATGGATCCATTGCATTCAACAATTCAAACATGAGATTTTTTTTTTGTGGTGCAAGGTGTAATGAAAGAAGTTGATAGTGGAGACTCTAGAGATAATGAGAAGATGGTATGTAAACTACCACAATTGAGGGTGAGATATTTGTAATTTGACAAGCTCTCTAGATTATAACCGCAAGGGATTAGAAGTGACTTAGGTATAAGAACATTCGTACTCTTTGCACAGTGAATGAGAAGGTGTGCAATTTCATTATAGATGAAGGCGATTATGAGAATGTGGTGTGTACATAGATTGGTAGACAAATTGAGCCTCACTCTTCAACACATTTTCAACCATGATCACTGTTAACAAGAGATGCTTGGAAGAGTTTTCATTAGAGACAAGCTACACGATTAGGTTTTTTTTTTACGTTGCACGTATGAATGCATGTGACATTTTATTGGGCCAACTGTAGTAATATGAGAGATATACTACAAAGGCAAAAAAAAAAAAAACCCGATTATTCATCAAATATAAGAAGGGTATTGTATTTTTTTCCCTTGTAAAGTCAACAATGATGAGTACTCATACAGAGATGGGAGTTATAATCTCATACTATATTTTTATAGACTATGAGAGAGGCATTAGTGGGATTAACTTTAGTGATGTTGGAGAGTTGTGAGATAGATTAGCCAATATTTGATTCAATGCAACTTGAATTGAAGGAGTTTTAGGATGTTCTAACTTATAAACTATCACCCGAATTACCACCCCACTAGAGATTTAACAATCTGTAGACTTTTTTTTTTAACCAATGCCTCTCAATTGACTGGCATGTCAAATGCGACTAACAAAGTATGTGGAGCTGTAGAAGCAGGTTTGGGATTTGATGCATAAGGGTTGATTCATGAGAGTATCAGTCCGTGAGTTGTACTAATTCTGATTATACTCATATTTGGTTGTGACACATGTGCATTGATGTCAGGGTAATAAATAAGATCATCATTAATTATCGGTTGCCTATTGTGAAATTGGATGATTTTTTGGATCAGTTGCATTGAGCTAGATTTCTTGCAAGATATATCATTACAATTGATATCATTAGATTTAGATTAGGCATAGGGATAAGTGGAAGGCTACCTTCAACATGCGGGATGGATTGTATGAGTGGGTGACATGTCCTTTGGTCATTCCAATGCCTTTAGTATTTCTGCAGTATCTTGGTGTATAGCTGTTTAATGGAGGACTATTTTCAACACTTGCGATATGTGTCTTTAATTTTTAGGCTAGAGCAGCTATATGACCAATCTAAGACGTGTCATTTTTTGACGTTGTAGATGTGGTTCCTTAGATATATTATTTTTGCTGTTGTCTTTGAAATGGACCTTGCTAAGTTCGAATTTATTGTGAATTCCCCTAACCCGCAATTGTTCACTTAGTATGCCGATTTCATATATTGGCTTCTTTATACAGGTGATTTATCAACAGTTTTAGCTCTCTTATGACACCCTTGACGATTCTCTGCAAGACAGATAGATTTGCCTGGACAGAGGAGGCATAAGCTAATTTCGATGCCTTGAAGAATTAGGTTACTCAGCTTCATGGTCTACTGTCAGTTTAATGTGATGCATCCCATGTAGGGATTGGGGTTGTCGTGAGTTTATAAGGGCATTTTATCTTTTTTTTTAGGGATAAGTTGAATGATTCCAAACGAAATTATTGCATGTATGACTAAAAATTTTATGCCATTGTGAAAGCTCTTAGTCATTAGAGTAATTACCTACTGACAAGCGAGTTCATTCATTATACTTATCATGAGGCATTAGGCTGAACTCTTCTCTTTTCCTTTTGTGCTCAAGCATAAAGCTGGGAGTTAAAACAATATATTTGATGTGTTGAGTTGTAGCCACTTATTAATCATCACCATGTAGTTGAAGTTAGTTGGTTTCAAAGTATTAAATGACTTGTAAGCCACTGATGAAGACTTTCAAGAAATTTGGAAGTATTTCTAGGGGAGATTATATTAGCTATTTCATAGATTAGATGATTATTTATTTCATTAAAATAAGCTTTGCATTTCTATGAGCTCACTTAAGTAGAGCATTTTGTATTAGTGCCAATATTGAGGAATGACAAGACATTATGGTAGGGATAAGACTTTATCCCGAGTGAAGGAAAATTATAGTGACTCAGGCTAATACAAGATGTAGACAAACATGTCAGACAGTGCATGATATATGATTTCGCTAAGACATGAGGATAGAGTATTGGTTTGTACACTCCCATTACCTTTCTAGAATCACCCTTGTTGGATGCGAGCATAAACTTCATGGCGGGTTTGTCTCAGACCTAATAGACTAAGGACTCTGTTATGGTTGTATTAGATCTCTTTTTCAAGGCCGCATATTTTCTACCTTGTTATAAAACGATTGATGCTTCACATATAACAAACATGTATTTTAGGTAGATAGTCTATCATAATGGTGTGTCCAGGACCATCACTTCAAATAGGGATAACGATTGATGCTTCACATATAACAAACATGCTATTTTTGAGTTACTTTTGGAGGACCCTATGGTGTAAGCTAACTTCAAATATTCAGTTAAGTTTAGCCGTGCACTCTAAGATAGATGGAGAAATAAAGGTGGTGAATCATATTTTGGGGGATCTCCTCATACGTTTTGTGGAAAAGAACATAAGGTAGTGGGATTTGATTATTCGTTAGGTTGAGTTTGCTTACAATAAGTCTACTAGTCAGTCCACACGTTTTAATCCCTTTGAGATTGTATATGGGCAAAACCTTCTCACACCTTTGAAATTAGGGCCAATACACCTATCTATTGAGCTTAGTATTAATGTAGATGCAAGATCTTAGAGATTCAGACTCTACATATGTTGGTGAGGAAGTAAATCTTCAAATAGATCATCAAGTATTAAAAGCAGAAAATAAATCCAAGAGATCCTAAGATTCTAAGGAGTACGATTCAATATGGACCATATTGAAGGAGCAATTCCCCACTAGTTTTTTCAGAAAGCTGATTTTATAAGCTAACAACCCATTCGAGATTGTAAAGAAAATTAATGACAATGAGTGCAAGATTAACTTGTCCTTGGACTATAACATGGGTGCTACATTCAGGGTTTCTAATCTATCTTCATACATTGAAAACTTAGGTGCTTGCAGTAAATAGGGCAAGCCCTCTCCTACTCGAGGAGAATGATGTGGACATTGTTTTCCCGAAAGCAATACAAGAAGGGTTTCCTCATCTGTCAGTGATGGACGTGTGAAACATATAATTGGATCTGAATTCTTTTCTCTCTAGTATGGTCCATATTTTCCAGCATCCGATGGTTAGGCTGACCGCTCAGGAAATTAATTACTTTAATTAACATTAGTATTAAGATTAATTGTTTGGGCAACAACATATTTGTTTCTTTTGGACTGATTTGGGCAGCTTTTTTTATTTTTATTTTTATTTTTATTATGTGCTATTTTGAGATTTTCTTAGATTTCTCATCGTAGTAGTAATGTGTCAATTTTTTTTTTCTTTTCAAGTGGTGTGCTTGTAACTTGATTGGGGAATAGAGGCTAGATCCTCCTTGGAGTTCATAATTTTTCGTAACTGTCACTGAATGATGCTCTCTTGCTATTCTCACCTAGGAAAACAATTGTTGATGACTGTACCCTTGCCTATCTAGCACTCGCTTAACTTCCTCAATGCCTTGTTACACAAATCGGAAACCATCATTGTATTTTCTGCCCAAATCCTATTTGAATCTCAGAATTTTGCTCTTATTATTACTTCTGCAATTTCCTCAATCTCATTTTTGATCCTTAAATACCATCTAGGAACCCTAGATTGGTGTCATAAGAGCCAACAACAACTTCATAGAAGCACCTTTTTAGTGATAGGTGAGATTTTTCTATTGGTGTGCCAGTATTTTTTCTCTAATGTCATCCCTATCTACTTTTTGATTGAAATAAGGTTTTATTAGATGTGGTTGATATGGTACATGATCCTATTGATGTAGCCAAGCTCCATTTGTAGGACCTTTCTGGTGTTGGTATAATGGTTGAAGATGTTGCGGCCAACCTAAGAAATGTAGCCATTCCATGTGATGTTTCTGAATTGAAATTCTATAGTCAATTAGAGTGGCATAATTTGGTGATTGATGTTATTCTAGCCATTGCAGATGGAATTGGCCAAAAAAATTGAAGATAATTGTAGAGGATTACATGTTGACAATAATATGATGAAGGGATTCTTCGTTTACATGAATCTTTTTAATCCCATAATGCTCTTCTTTTAATTGTCGAGTCATACCAGAGTGGATTTTTTTTCTCATTGAGTGGTTAACAAATGTATTGTTGTAAAAAACATTTAAGTGATTGACCCTCAACTTCAAATTTAAGCATTTTGGGATTAAAGTGCGTTTAATATTGGCATATCTAGACCAATTTTAATCCATTTATGGATCACTCGATATAAAAAGTGGTATTAGGACTGATGGTTTGGCTAGGATTAAGTGATTGATGCAATTTGTGGCTCCTATGAGACTTGTGATGAAATATGAAATATTAGGACTTATTTGTGGCTCCTATGGGACTTAATTAAATATTTTTTTTTTCAATTTGTGGTCCTATGGGACTTATCCGATTTCTTCCATGGTTGAACTAGATTTAAGACTCTGATTCCCATGGTCCTGCCATGTTGTTGAGTGGGAGCCCAGTGCTTGATTCTAGATTATGTGAAAGCTTTTCTTTTAGGGTGGAGTAATAACCAATATGAGAGCTCTCATATGAAGTAGAGGCTGTTAAGGCATGCGAGGGTGTATTAAGTTTCGTAGGGGGTAGTTTAAAAACATGTCCGTGTAAAAATATTTAGTGATTGGCCCTCACCCATAATCTTACACTTTTGGACCAAAAGTGAATTTGATCATTGGAGCATCTAGCCCAACTTCGGTTTCCTGTTGGGGCACACTAGGGTGGGTTGATTAGATTTTGAGCTATGGCATCAGACTAAAAAAGTACTGCTTGTACTATTTGGGTGTGTCAGCCATTTTAACTTCGTATTTTGAAAAATGTGATGATTTTGTGATTTTGAAAATAATTTAAATATGAATATAATCTTTTTTAATTTTAAAAGTAACATTTTAATTTTAAAATAGGTGAGACCAAACGGGTCTCACATTTTAAATAGTTTAGATGATTGAATACAATACTACAAGTAATACACTTATCCCGAAGAAATAAATATATCACTTGTAATAGGGATTCAATCACCTAGGTTAAATAATTTGTGACATCCTTTTTGATTTGCGAAATATTTTATAAAAAGACCAATAAGTTCTCCTACCTAACATAAAAAATTAGATTAAGTTTATTTTATCTGGGTTCCAGGTTCCCTATAGAGGCAAGCCCCTATAGTTAATTACATCTTAAATGACTGAGGTCACTTAAGAAAACTCTCGATAAAGATCAGGTGGTTTTGTTTTCAAGATTTCAAAGTTTAGATGTTCACGATTGAACATGGAAAAATTAATTGAGAATGACTCAAAATAGGAACATTTATTTAAGGAATCCAAAAGAATGAAAAGTAGGGGATATCACAGATTCAGGGAGAACCCCGGTGACCTCTCAACTATCCTATGGTTTGGCTTTATATCTTTTAAATGATGTTATTTAATATTGAATCCTACCACTTATTTAGAATTTAGGACTTATATTTGCACGATGTTTAATCGTACAAATAGTCTAAAAAGATAAGAGGATTTACATCGTACCGGACGGTAACCTCAGAATCTTAAGGTGTTAGGACTTATAATTGCACAACAGAGTTGTGCAAAAGCCTAAAGGGTGATCCTATGAGTTGTTATTTAAACTAAATAAAGTGATAGGTGATGTGAAGACGATTTGATGTTGCAAATCCACCTTGAAGTTGTTCTTTTTATCGTGCTGCCCACGGTGTTCGCTCCAAGCTCTTCTTCGTAGCACCTCCAGGTTTAGTTTTAGTTTTGAAAACGCACCTAACCATTAGGTTATCTTATACTAAGGTATAGTGTGTATCAAAGTAACTAAGTATGCAGTATAAAAGAAAAGAACAATATAGTGCATAATAGAAAGAAAAGACGGTATAACATGCTGAAAGAAATGGAATAACATGCTAGAAAGAGCAGTATAACATGTTGGGAAAGTAATATAAAATGCTTGGAAATAAATAAAAAAAATGCTGCAAGGTAAATCACACCTGTAAATTTGAGAAGTTTGCTGCTCATTTAAGCTAGTTATTACTCACTGTATAAAGAAAAGTTGTTTGGAAACTTCGAGAAAATCGACGATAAATCTACGACGAAAGATGCAAGAAAAATTGACAAATAATAATTTAAATAAAATCATCAAAATCTCGGGAAAATTCCGAAAAAAAAATCACGAGTGCTTTGTCCAAAATTCCAAGAAAACATACGAAAAGATCCGAAAAGAGGGGACCGCAAGCACTCGGGTCGGGGCTAGTCTCAAATATATATTTGTACTCGAGAGTCATTGAAGGCTACTCGGTTACCCGGATGCGTAAAACCCGATACTCCACTAGAAGGATGTCCTACTGAACCTAATTTAGAAGGGTATTTCTTAGCCCATGATCGGTAATCAACAAGTGGACAACCCAATTTTTAATACCTCTTTAAAACTTAAGTTTTAACATGCATATGTATATCAGACATACAAAAGACAGGTTGTTTTAATTTTGATTTTGTAATGAAAATATTTTTTATAAATATTCTATCTGTCCTTATGAATTTATTTTATTAATTTTAAAAAAGAAATGGTTGTCCACAAATCGATCACGTCATCTGGCCTAAGACTACCAACAACTTAAGAAGGTACGGGTCCTCCTCTAGTCTTATGTCAGTGAATGATACTTTCATCCTACAGTTCATTAGGTCCCAAAATTGAGTTCGGGTGTTGTAGGATGAGGTATCATTGTGCTCTACCACCGACGTGCCTTTGTCATCATCACCCTAAGCCCAAAATAATACCCGACCTACTTGCGACTTTACTTGATGGTTTCACATATAGCAAAATGCTATACATGAGCATCTATGTATCAGACATAAGCACAGAAAACCGAACCAAGAAGCAAGAAAAGAAAAAAAACAAAAATGGGGATGAGAGGGAGGAGAAATGATCCACCCAAAAGATCGAAGGAAAAAAAAGGTAGAGCAATTCTCAAAGTCATATCAAAAAGACCTAAAAAAAATAGAACCCATGGTCCTTGAATCAATCCTATAAAGATATCATTTTCTCACATTTCATAAGCGGATCAATCCAATTTACTCCACTAAAAGGTCATAAGTTAAAGCTCACAGGTAAGACAACAAGAAGAAAACCAACACCCTCAAGCTTACGGGTAGGGGCTAAGGAGAAAGTCGTCACAATATTTAAGCTCACACACCCAAGCCTGAACTCGAATATAACATTTATGTTATCCAAACCTTAACATCGAACTTCCAAAAACTCTTTAATGAATGAAAATTTTATAAGCTTTCAAACATTTTATGAATCCAATTTAATATTAAACCCAAAATGAAGCTTCAAGAGCCTTTTACATTTCATAAAATATAGGAGAACAATCCATAGAGAGCATCCTTCTATACTTCCAAAAATCATGCCATTATCAAAGTCCTTCAATTCCAATCCTCATTAAAAGCTTTTCACACTTGTATAGAAATAATACCAATTTCAAAAATTCTTACGGCTAGATACATTTAAGGAAGACAAACAAAGCCCAAATAAACTTTCAACATGCTCACAAGTAGAGACAAGAAAGAGGACAGAGCCTCACAAGTAAAGCCAAAAGAAGGGGGGTAGCCAAACCTTACATCAAGCCCGTAGGCAGAAGCAACAAAAAAAGAAGTAAATCCCAACAGTAGGTTCTCGAGTAAGGCCAAGAAGGAGAAAGCCACCACACAATCAACCCATGAATAAGGCTAAAGAGAAAGCCAATTGAAACCCAGCCCAAACTTATGAATAAGGGCAGCAAGAGAGCAGCCACCACAATATTTAAGCTCGCGGGTAAGGACAAGAAAGATCATAGAGGCTCACGGGTAGGAACAAAAAAGAGAACAACCCAGCCCCAAAACAAGCTTTTCGAAGTCCCTAAGATAAAAGGAATGACATGTATATGTATTTCACACAGAGGGGCAGCAAAAGGAGGCGAGATCGAGCCCTAAAAACAGGGCAAAACCACGCCATCACAAAGCCAAAGCGAAACAACAAGTCCATAAATTTTATTTGGATGAATCGTAGAAAACCTCATTTTTTAAATTATGCAAGCAACAAATCAATTCTCCTGATCTTCATAAAACAAATTTATCCATTAACTTTCATACTTTCATAAAACAAGGTGGCTAAGGGATTCATACTTGCAATTCAATTCCTCATCTCTAACCAAATTAAACCCAATATAAAGATTAAAGAAAAGAATACAATTTAAACCAAAATTGGATCCACCAAATGGGGAAAACAAAACAACATTTCCAACATGAATCCAACCTAAAAGAATCAAAGCCGAGCTTACTAACATAGGAAAAATAAAGTAAAATTTCCAGCATTTTCCATTTCCGAAGGACTAAAACCGCACCCAACAAATGGGTCAAAACAAAACAAATTTTTAGCATTTTCCCTCTCCAAAGAGATTAAAATCGTATCCAACAAGAGGGGAAAAATAGAGATGAGCCTTTCCAGCATGAATCTATTTCGAAAAGATCCAAATCATACCCAACAAGATGAGAAAAACATGGCCATCAAATCCAAATCCGTTAGAGCCTTATATGCCGAGGTATTAGAACTAATATATGTTCCAAACTGCAGCAAGTAACATGAACGAATAAGCATAAACAAGTTCCTAATGCCAACATGTTATTTAGCATTGAAACTAATTTCAACATCCATTTGAACAAAATATGTATAAGAAAAGCTTTAACATTACATTTTTTTTAAGCATGCATTCCATAGAATAAAAACTAAAAAAACTCTTCAGAAGAAACCTCATTCATCATATATTTTGAGCAGAGAAAGAAAAGAAGGCAGCCCATGTATGCTTCATTTCTCACTAAACCTAGCAAGAATCCATGCTCAAATCTCGAAACAGGCCTAGATTTTTACTTCCACATGCCATGCTACCATTTGTGAATATGAAGTGATTAAAAGAGCAAACATCAAAACCAAGAAATCAATTGAATGAGGGTAAAGTAACAAGCTCTATCAAACCTCTCCATACCAAGGCTAGCCGAAACATCTTCCACCTTTCTTCCCTTCCCTTTTTTTATCTTTTTTTTTTTTTTAAAAGAAACAAAATAAATCAGCTTAATGTCCCAATCCAAGCAACACATCATATTTTAACATGCATAAAACCATGTCTTACAGTTAGGAAACAGGAGAATACAACACCCGTGCACATGCACCTCATAAAGATGCAAACCCCCAATTCCACCAAGTGGAACACATTAAGCCTAAAGAAGCTTTCACATGCTTTAAAAGATTAAAGAATTATTTTTAGATGCCATCGGAAACGTTGCAAATCAGAGGAAGGAAGATAAATACCTTTTAATGTTGATTCAAAGCAAAAAAAAGTAAGACAGATCCAATAAAATGTCTCCCACAGAAATCCTTCTCCTAAAAGCTTCAAGAAAGTAGCACCAACAAATCCTTTAAGCTCCCAGCACATAAAAAAGCTTGACAAGCAGAAATTTCGACAAGGCCTTTCTCCTAAAGCTTCGAGAAACAGCCACCAACGAATGTTTCACCCTGGCAGCGCACAAAAACGTAGTTTTGAAAGGATTTTGGCAAAATTTTCTTTTCTAAAAGCTTCAAACAATGAAAACACAACCTCCCCTTTACTCTCAAAATTTTCAACAACTGAACACAGAGAATCTAAGAAGCTTTTTATGGGCAGAGAAGAGGGGAAGAATCAGCCACCTACCAGCCTCATTGGTAGCCGAATCAGTTAAAGGGAGAAGAGGAGAAGCACTTAAGGCAAGAGGAAATGCAGCCTAGGGCAGAGGAAGTGTCGGCCAGGTGGAATTTCACGGTTGGAGGGCCGTTCGGTCGAGCAGAGGTTGAGGAGGCGAGCCGCGTGCGCGAATGGCAGCGGAATGCCTGGTGTGAGGGAAGAGGAAGGCGAGCCACCTCATGCGCGAATGGCAGGGGAGACGATGAATCAGGCTCGAGAAAGAGAGGGGCGAGCCACGAGTCGCTCCTGTAAGGGCTTGGGATCGAACCAATAAACGCATTCGAGAGCTGCGGCAGGGAGGCGTGTGCGGTGAAATAGGGATTAGGGTTTTGGATTAAAATTAAAATTATAATATATGATATAAATATAAAAATATTTAATTATTTCAAAAATAAAATTTGATTTATGCATTTTTATTCGTGTGTCAGTTTGTAAAAAGTTGAATGTCCTTTTTAGGTAATTTTGACGTTCAGGACGCGCTGGTGCAGTCCGTTTCGCTGTCGGAGGTCATTTTGATGAATTCATCGATTTCCGTGCAAATTTTCTCGTGTGGAAAATATAGCAATATGTGTGTCTTTTCCTATCAAAATTAATGTCCTGGACGCCTTGGTGCAGTCCATTTTATCGTCGTAGGTCATCCGGACATTTTCACATGTCCTTTAAGCTTAATTGAAGTCTGACATTGTGCAATTTTGTGAATTTTGTGCATTTGGTGTGTGTATGCGACGATAAAGTCCTGACGAGATTTTCCTAGGGCTTAAAATCCTATTGGAAACTTCTCCCTGAATCTCCACACAATAACCATTGACCACTCGTCCATAAGACGATGGTTTTGAGACCATAAATTTTAGACATCACAGGAAAATAGGAAGTGGTTGGAATTTCTAAAAAGGGTGGGCCCCAATTCAAGTTTTCTAGGATAGTCAATAGAAACCCCTAGAGCTAGATCCTAGGATCCTAAGGAAAGGAGTAATGACCTCAAAAGTAAGGTCAACAGGGTGCAAATGGTCTTAATATTATTCCTATATGCTTATTTGGTTGGAATAAAGTTCCCAGCGTAGAATAATTATTTAGAGCTAATCTGATTCAATTTCGATAATCGGGTTTCTTTTCTTTTTTTATTGTATATATATTTTTATTCTGAATAAACATAGTTACTTAAGCTATTTAGTATCTTCTAATGTTGGATTTCATCTCTGATTTTACAGGAAATTAATTAAATCATTCATCCAAGGCTTCCTTCCAGGTATTGCACTAAAGATTTTTCTTATCCTGCTGCCAACAATATTGATGCTGATGTCCAAGTTTGAAGGATTTGTGGCATTATCAATCCTTGAGCGAAAAGCAGCATCGAAATATTATTTCTTCTTACTTGTAAATGTATTCCTGGGGAACATAATTGCTGGAGCTGCATTCCAGCAACTCAAAACTTTCATTCACCAGTCAGTTAATGAGTATGGTCTCTTGCCTCTTTCTTAACCAACAAGAGAATATATTAGGATGTTACATGTTTAAAAGCCTATACTCCCAAAAAATGCCTTTTATTTTTGATTCTCAAACATATTTGTAAATTCTCTTACAAAGTCTCAACCTGTATTTATGTTCGGTTCTTCCGTTTTAATTTTTGAAGTATATATATCACTTAAAACCAATTCTGTTAAAACTTAATATGTGCGAGTCTTTCTTTTTTTCAAAGCTTCAACTAACTTCATCAATTGCATTGGAATGTGGCTTTGGTTCTGTTTATGCAATAAGAGTTGTATTTGAAGCCCTTAAAAAATCTGATTTATGATTACAAATGTTTTTTTATGCATGTTTTTTATGTTTATGTGTAAGATTTTTCTTTGATGATTGGTTTTCTCTGGCATTTTAAATTAAATTCTTTCTTAGACATTCTTTATGAGAAAAAAAATTAAAGTTCCAATTTCTTAATATGTTTTTGAGCTATGAATTTCTAATAATTGACAGTTGAAAAGCATCTATTTGGAGCTTTTCTACTTAGATATTGTAGCTGGAACTTCATATCTTCTATATGTTGATTGAATTTCTTCAATCTATCCTAATACAAAAAAGTTGCGCTCCCATTATCAGAAGTTTAGGTCTACAAATATGCTTTCAAATATAATTAAGTTGGAGAATAGTGCCAACATAGTCGCCGACTCTTTGCAATGGGTCCTTTTATTCTCGGAGCCTATAAAGTGTCAAATTGGCCGCTAAAATCTTTTAATATGAACTTAAATGGTCCTAATACTCTTTTAAAAAGTGGACTGTTTCAGCTCCCTTTAAGAGTTTATAGAATAATTTGATATTTTTGTAAACTCCTGGATTAAAATAACTTTTCTAACTGTGAACTATTTTGGTACTTTTCTCATTAAAATTGTGAGTATTGATTTTTTTAAATATTTTAATTCTTAAATAAGCTTTTACCAGAAACTTTAGCAGATCTTTAATGTTGCTATTATGCAAACTAAGTCACGTGTTTCAGCATTTTGATTACTTATTTTACGTTACAGCTTTCCAAGGATTATTGGTGTTGCAATTCCAATGAAAGCATCATTTTTCATAACTTTTGTCATGGTTGATGGCTGGGCTGGCGTTGCTGGTGAGATACTAAGATTTAAACCTCTGATAATCTATCACCTGAGAAACTTCTTTCTTGTAAAAACTGATAAGGATAGAGAAGAAGCAATGGACCCTGGTAGTTTTGATTTTGGATCATCTGAACCTCAGCTGCAGCTATATTTTCTTCTTGGTCTTGCCTATGCTGTCGTCACACCGTTCTTGCTTCCCTACATAATAATATTTTTTGGCCTGGCTTATATTGTATATCGTCATCAGGTAAGCATATCCTTTTGCAAGATCATTTTTGTTGTTTACGTGAAAGCCTTTCATTTATGTTTGTCATTTTGGATTCTATTTTTATATTTTTTTGGTTTCTAGACACTTGTAAACTCTGTTTTTGTCGGGAAATTATTATCTTTTTTTCTGCTTGATGTTTTATATTAAAAAGTAGGACTTGAGATACATGATAACCGATGAAAGTTAGAACTAGATACATTTGAGCCAGAAGATTGTGATGTTTACATGTTTTTGAAGATTAGACGATTACATAAATTAGTTGCATTGTGATCGAGGCTTTCATTCGGGAACCCTGTAGAGATGTACGAGGAAGTAATTACTTCTGCACCACAATCATTATGGTTTAAAAGTTAAAAAGAAGAGATGAACGGTTGCTATGGATACGATAGCAGAGAGATGAGAATAGGAATGAGGAGATGAAGATATGGCTTCGAAGGAGAGCATTCAGCGAAGTTATAAATTGAAGTCATTTTATATTAGTTAATATTCCATCATCAGTATATGAGTCAGGCTTATCGAGGCCTCATTTGGGAACCTTTTAGAGTTTCATGAGGTAGTAATTTTATCCACACCACCCTCTTTGGGTATTGTGATCATTGGCTCATTTGGCTTAAATTGAAGTCGTTAAGATAGAACAGTAGGGGAATGAGAAAAAGAGATAAATGTAAGAAGTAACTGAAAAAAAAAATAATTAAATAAATACCCGAATAAGTTGGTAAATTACAACTAGAAGGTGCCAAAAAAGTCCAAAGAACTCCAACTGGGCTTAATTCTTCGTGAAGGCTACTTAAGATGCACTAAGCAATTTCACTGGCTAGACAATGTTGTTTCTTGTGCAAAGTGAATGATAATCCAAATAAAGGAAACATATAAATAATAAACACCAACGAACTAGTTATCGGTCTAGTTCATGTTAGATCCATGTAATATTGGCATTTTTTTATTTCATTCTCTGGTCTTTCTAATTTTAAGGGCTCGAGGCATTCAACACGCCTAGGCTGTTCATCCTGAAGTTCGTTATGGCAAATCCAAATCACAACTTCCCCACTTAGTTATAGTATAATAAAGGACTGAATGGTAGATTCTAAATCCAAATATGAGAAATATTTGGATTAAATAAGCGGGAAGACAGAAAACCTGATTTGGAATTTTTTTGTGGATTAAAGAAATGGGTAACTTGAACGGTTCTTGAGAGTTTCAATTGGCCTTTAATTTCTCGTAACCTGATCTTCACTGATTTTTCTCATAACTTAAATTTAACTATTCGTCTTGGCTGGAATTTAAAGCCTTCCTACAGTTAAAAGAACATAAGAATCCAGCAGTGATGGCTTAAATGCTATTATCAAATTTAGAAAACAAAGAAGAACCTTTTTTGTATGATCCCCAGGCTTCAAGAAAGCTGTTATAAAGCAGTCCTCGTGACAAATTTCACCGCAAGAACCAGAATTCACTACAGGTGGATGAAAATCAGCAAGAATCAAATCTGCCTTTTTTTTTGCTGGCTTTCAGCAAATGTTGAACAGCAAGCGTGCGGCAGGAATACTCTGTTTATGCAGCTGGGAAGCTCTTGAAAATGCCGACAAAACTAGGATCTTGGAAAATCTTAAAACTCGCTATGATTTCCTCTCCATTCACCGCTCCTAAAATAGGGAATCCGCTCAAATTAAGACTGCAGGGTATCTCACAAATTTTCTCCAAAAAAATTGTTAACTCGCCTGGGCCATGGGTATTTATGAGAGAAAACCTTTAAATTCCTAGGCTATTTAATTACTAAATTGTCCCTAATAGGACGGACAAAAAAAAGGAGAATTAAAAGTTTTTTCAATTTATAATGAAGGATTACCCTTCACAAAGTTATGTTACAAATACATGGTGGTAAAGTATGAGGGAGAAGTAGAAATGGTGACTTGAAAGGGGAGCTGACGTTTTTGTCTGAGAAACTAAACTAGTTTAATACTCATTCATAATCCATTGTCCAAATCTAAGGGTTCTATACATAATTAAAAGATCTTCAGGATAGTTACTAGAAATAAACTAAATTAAAATAAATCTAAATCTTATGAACAAATCAGACATGAATAATATATGTTCTACTATGCTGGGGAGTATTAGAGGATTTTTTCTTGAGGCTTACTCAGCCCCATTCATGGAATTTCAAGTTCGCCGTCGCAGGTGGCATCACATAAGCTTTGGGTTCATGACGCTGGAACATGTAGTCATTGGATACATGGGCATGATAATATTACATAATTATAAAAAGTATGACACGACACACTATAGTCGCATTTTCATATTTTATAAATTATTATTTTAAAATATATAATGTTCTATTATTTTTTACTGAAAGATATCATAGATTAGAGTAAAATATGATAAATTACTACATCTAACACATAATAAAAATTACATCTCATTTCTATGTAAGAATGTTTTATTATGATAAAGATAATAGAAAAATATACATAATAAGTACCATAGAAATAGATATGCATGATATATGTAAGAGATATGTAAGACATAAGAGGAATGAATGATATGAGATGTCTAAATGATGAATAGTTGCACTAAAGAGTAGATATGCATGTTGGTAGATGCATGAAAATGTCTCAGAAGATTGCATGTTTTGAAGAATGAAATAGTTTATATATGAATATCTGAATGTTTGTATGCATATATTCAGAGAAGTTTAACCTCTAATAATACAGACAGTGGGTGTCAGTGTACACGCATGCGTAGAGGTTTTTCTATCATCCCAGACAATTGTGATAGTTAGATCGCTAACTGTTGTGTCGGTTGAATAATATTGGTCAGGGTGAGTAGACAAAGCTTACCACTAGGTGTGAAAACAGTTAAGTTGCTCGTGTTCAGTTTGTTCGCTACGCGAACAAGCCGAACGTGAACTATTTTTTGCACTCGATATATAAACAAGCCGAACACGAACAAAAATTTGTTCGTTCAACTTTATTGGGCTTGGATATATAAATATTTGAATATTAAACAGTTAGTGATAGAAGTAGAATAACAAAGAACTTGTTTTCACCGTCTGATCATATGTTTTCCTCTTGGTTAATTCAAAGCCCTGGGCTGGGTCGTGACACTCTCATTTATGATCTAGTTGATCATGACTAAATCAAGATATCTTATAACGTTAAAGTATACAACAACAACCACAACAATAAGATTTTATCCCACTAAATGTGGTCGGCTACATGAATCCTTTTTCTCCATTGTGTCATATTGAGTGTCATATTTTCATTTAATTTTAATAAATTAAGATCTTTTTGGTTATACAACATACCCAATCCTTTTTAGGTCTACCTCTATCTTTCTTAACGTAAGTCGATTATAAGACAATGTATGTTCTAGTTTAATTAGATTCTTTATATTGTTAGACATGATACATATGCATGAAAAATATGTATGAGATGCATGATATATATGATATACATGATATACAAGATAAGCATGATAGAAAAATATACATAATAAGTCCCACAAAAAAAGATATACATGATATAAGTAAGAGATATGTAAGACATAAAATGAATGAATGATATGAGATGTATAAATGATGAATAGTTGCACTACAGAGTATGTATATATGTTGGTAGATGCATGAAAATATCTTAGAAGATTGCGTGTTCTGAAAAATGAAATAGTTTATATATGAATATCTGAATGCTTGTATGTATATGTTCAGAAAAGTTTAACCTCTAATGGTACATACAGAGGATGTCAGTATATACGCATTCGTAGCAGTTTTTCTACCACCCCAGACAATTGTGATAGTTAGATCACTAACCGTTGTGTCGGCTGAATAATGTTGATTAGGAGTGAGTAGATAGAGCTTACCACTAAGGCTGTGAAAACGGCTCGTTGCTCGCGAACAACTTATGTTCGACTCATTAAGTTGCTTGTGTTCATTTTGTTCGCTATGCGAACAAGCCAAACACATACTATTTCTTGCACTCAATATATAAATAAGCCGAACACGAACAAAGATTTGTTCATTCGACTTTTTTTGGCTTGGATAATTAAATATTTTAATATGAATAATAAGATCTAAATCTCGTCCATACTCTTAACATCATACTCTACGTGGCTAGGGATGTCAAAACGGCTTGTTGTTTGTGAATAACTCGTGTTTGGCTCTCTAAGCAAATGAGCTGAACACGGGCAAATTTTTTGTGCTTGATATATTGACGAGCTGAACACGAATAATGATATTTTTTAACTAGCCAAATGCGATTCGAGCCCGGGCTCGCTCAAGCTCGTTTACACCCCACTTACCACTATAGATAATTATGATGTTTATATAGCTAATCGCTATGCCGACGAGATAATTTCGGCTAAGTGCAAGTAAGAGTTTTTCCACCCCAGCCAGTTGTGATGTTTAGATCACTAACGGTTGTGCCGACAATGTAATATTAGTCAGGGGTGCGTTAGGTTATTTTGACGGCAGTCCTCAAACAAACAAATATGTATGTAAATGCATGTAGAAGGTTTAAGTAGTTTTATTTAGAAAATGTCTTTGATGCATTCATTATCATATATGATTTTCTTATAAACTATGAAATACTAGCATTTTATAAGATTTCTTATAGAGATAAAAAATATCAGCTTGCATATTGAATTATATTCCTTGATTACTGTAGTTTAATAGTGTGATTATTTCCGAGTTATATTTAGATAACTCATTCTGTTGCTTTAATATTTTTATGTTATAAGCTTCTGAATAAAATGAATAAAAAAGGAGAAAATGTGAATAGTAGGCGCAAACAACAATGATAAATGTACAAATTTTTTATATTTACTTTTTTTAGTGGCTCTTTCATGAATATTTGAATATTAAAATGTTAATGATAGAAGTAGAATAACAGAGAACTTATATTCACTGTTTGACTGTCTGTTTCCCTCTTGGTTAATTCAAAGCTCCGAGCTGGGTCGTGACACTTTCATTTATGATCTAATTGATCATGACTAAATCAAAATATCTTATATTGTTAAAGCATACAACAACGGGTCTTTATCCCACTAAGTGGGGTCAGCTACATGAATCCTTTTTCTCCATTGTGTCATATTTTCATTTAATTTTAATAAATTAAGATCTTTTTTGTTATACAACATACCCACTCCTTTTTAGGTCTACCTCCATCTTTCTTATTGTACGTCAAATCTAAGACATCGACACTCAAAACTTGATCATCAGATGGTTGATGTTTAATGTGATCAAACCATCTATAAGTGACTCTATCTAATATTGTCTGTCACTGAAGCTATGCCAGCCCTTTCACAATGTATTCATTTTGTATTGTATTTAAGTGTAAAGCCACTCGTCCATATAAGCATTCCCGTCTGAGAAACATTTAGTTTTATGCTTCGCTTGACGGAACAACATTCTGCACCATAAAACATTGTAAGTCTCACCATCATCTTTATAAAATTTTCTTTTTAAGCAATATTTTTCTATCACACAATAGGCATTCCTTCTCTTCAACTATCCAACTTGAATTTTACTAATAGCATCCCTATCTATATCACCATCACTTTGAACAATAGACCCAAGATATCTAAAATGTTCACTTTTTTTAATGACTTGATCACTCATTGTGAAAACCCAACAATTAGATCTACCACTATTAAAACTATATTCCTTGTAATCAACTTTAAATCTACTCAAATGAAAGCCTTTAGACTCAAAAATTCATCTCCATAATTCAATTTCTTACTGAAATCTTTCTCTAGTCCCATCCAAATGAATGATATTATCAGGGAAAAGCATGCATCAAGGTAAATGTCCAGTAAGATCAACCAAAAGTGAAGCAAAAAGGTATGGGCTTTAAGCCCATTTTTGATGTAATCTGACTGAAATAGGAAAATGCTTGGTCGATCCTCCTCCTTTTTGAACACAAGTAACAACTCTAGTATACTTATCTTCCTTACAGTGTTAAAACTGTAATATATTTAATTTAAGTTTCATTAATCGCATATATGATTGCACTTGGTTGAGTATTGTTAGTTTCTTCAATTAGCTTGTGTCAAATGAGTCCCCACAGAGATTTGAATGTATCACACATTTTTCTTACCATATAAATCGAGCATTTTTCAATATTTAGGTCAGTTTACTTATTTAATTTTAATTAGATTTGATAACCCTAGGTGTATAATCTTTTTTTTATTTTTTTGGGTCCATTGAGCAGCCTTTATCAGACGAGTGTACAAGGAAATAATGAATTGCCTTTTTTTTCATTGCTAAATTTTTTAATCCACTGTTTTCTCAGAATTTCTTGATCATGCGCGTTGCCTATATTTATCATACTATGCTTTACTTATAAAAAATTCTTGATTCCGATATAATATTACCATTTTGCTTCTGTAGAAACTTTTTGATTCACAGAATGGGCAGACAATTCTGTTCAATTAATTGCTTCCTTGAGCATTCCATCAGCGATAAAATTTTTTAAATATGTTTCATTAAGATTCATAAACATATCTTTGTTTCATTATAATTGTGTGCTAACACTGTTAATGCATTGTTTAGGTAATAAATGTTTATAATCAAGAATATGAAAGTGCAGGAGCGTTCTGGCCGGATGTCCATGGCCGCATAATCTCTGCACTGATCATTTCACAAGTTCTTCTTTTTGGTCTGTTGAGCACCAAAGAGGCTGCTGATTCAACGCCTTTCCTCATTGCTCTTCCTATTCTGACGATCTGGTTTCATAAATTTTGTAAGAGCCGCTATGAGCCAGCTTTCAAAAAGTACCCACTACAGGTAATTTTAAAATTATCTTTAATTTAAATTGACTGCATGGATGATAAACTAGCGACTGGAAACTTTATAGCGACAGATTAAGTTAATTGTTCGGTCGTTTCAATTTATGATGATTGAGCATAGAATTAGAATTAATTGAGGCCATTGGAGAATGGTACCGATATTGTTGTTAAAAACTAATTTATTTAGTTCATAAAGATTCATAAAGATTGCCTTGATGAATAGAATATATTTGAACTAACCAAACGTAAGCTGTTAAAATTCAATTTCTAGTAGTTCGAGTGTTGTGAGGGCAAGTCGGAAGCAACGTTTAGGTTTGTATTCTTTGTTATTTTGAGTTTGTTGGCCTGAATCACAAAAATAGCCTATTTGCAACACAAAAATAGCCTATTTGCAATTAGTGATAAAGGCACATACGTCTCTCGAGGCTCAACTTCGACAGGGAAGCCTTATTATGTTGAGGAAAATGAGTCTTTGGGTTTAGCCTCACATTGGGCAGTTATAATATGATAAGATTGATGCTTATTTCTCAAATATTCTATAATATTCTATCTAGTCTTAAGAAGAAGATTCTAGGTGTTGAATCCGATATTTCTAGGAAACACATCGAAGGAATGAAACGTTCTATTAGGAGGCACTTAAGCGGGCGAGAGCGAGAGAGAGAGAGAGAGAGAGAGAGAGAGAGAGAGAGAGAGAGAGAGGGAGTAGTAGTAAACAAGCAACAAGTGTCCTTTATCCATAATATGACTCTTTTATTTATAGGCATAGATCCCAATATTACAAAAACACATATTAACTCCACAATCATTAACCTTTCAGGGGGGGCATTTTAGTAATTTATAAGATTATTTGCATATAATAAAGCCCATGACCTATTCGTTCGGTAAGAATCGTCGATCGTCTGGTAGGTCATGGTTCGATAGATTCATGGTCCGGAGAAGTGCTTCCATTAATCGTTCTGAAGGCTGATGACAGTCTTGAGGGGTTTCCTTTTAACATCTTCTGTCTATTGTTTGGTAAGGTATTTTCTCTGTTGCTGCTCTTCTGGAAACGATTGTCTATTGTGACGTTCGATCGGTCGTGCTTCCTTCCAGGGTCACCCATTTGCTTTGATATTCGTGCAGACACATTCTTATGTGAACATATTTAGTTCCTCGATTTTCTTGCTCCTCGAAAGTTGTCTAGAACGTCACATATACCTAAATGAATAAATAAATAAATGATATTATTGTGCAATAATGAACTTTCTTCGATTTTCGTGCCTAGACCATTATAAATAGGATTTGGGGCAAGAGAAGTCTACACTGCTTTAGTTCTTTTAGATTCCTTTGTCACGTGCCTTCCTCTCTACCTGTTATCCGCGTTGTCTCCGATAAGAGCGTGCTTCTTAAGAGATGAGTGACATGCGGGCGCAAGCCGGTAAGTTAAACGTGAAGCGCAAGTCGTCTGGTGAGGCATTTGTGGAAGGAGTGATTAGGAAGAGAGCCGTGTATAAGCACAAAGCAGGCGATCGCTAGACTCAGCCTGTTTCTCTTGATCTTCTTGCGGGCCCTACTCAGAAGAGGGTTGTAGGACTAATAAGAGGCCGTCCAAACGACCCTCTTGTGGGGGCACTTGCTGGGGATCAATGTTCCTGTTGCGGGAGAAAGATTATCTGCCCAGGCGGCTGCGGGAGTCAAGGTTCCCCAAAGAAGTATTGAGGAGGCGATGCTGAGGCTGAGATGTGGCTTCACCAGGCTAGGAGCAACTTCTCCTTGGAAGGTGGAGGACGAAAAAAGCGGTTGATGATCTCTTTTCTTATTCCTCTTCTGAGTGGGGGCAGCTTCTTAGTATGTAGTTTGATTAGTCTTTTTAATCCTTTCTTTTCAGGGAGCGAACATGTGGGCTCAGTGCACCGGTGCAATGTGCCGAGCGAGGTGCTGAAGGTCCGAATTTTGGAGCTCAAGATGACAACCATCAGACCCTCCTCAGAGCTGCGAGGGATGAGGAGGCAACAGGAGGGCGTCGTGTGTCCTCGAACTTCATACTCCGCTGCGTCGCTGAGGCGGAGGAATGCTTCCTCTGCTTCATGTGGTAGCTCTGAGGAGAAGGTGATGAAAGGGCCGCCGAATTACTCGAGATGGTCGAGCAAGTGGAGAGAGAAATTGCGGGGTTGCATGAGGAGGGTTGCATGAGGAGCTCACGACCTTCCGGAGGGAGATGCTTGCTAACTGAGAGAGGTTACCTTCTTATGCTCAGACGAATGGGTTTATCTCGGGCGACGCCTCGAACAACCATCTAGTGCGGTTTTTTCTTTCTTAGATATAAATGAGAGTTAGGCATAACATCCCCTCTCTCTTGTATATAGATAAGAAAATGAACTAAAAAAATATGTTTATTAATTTTGGTGATGATTACTTGGCTGTCATGTAATCGTGTCGGCGGCGTTTTGACTTCTGAGATAATCACGTGTGTATATATATGTACGGGTCCTTACTTTGCTTTTTAGAACTCCCATTCTTTTTCTTTTTCCCCTTTTCACTTCTGTTCTTTCTCCTTCTCTTTTGTCCAACGTGATAGGCATCATGTTCCAGAAGTATTCCCAAGAGTCCGCCTTTCTATTGAGAGCTATGTTCCATCCTTAAACTTTACGGTATTATTTCTGCTTAAGTTCTCCCGAACTCGATTGCCACCATCATGACGCATGTTCTCTTCTATCAGAGGATGAGGATCCCATTGTCGATCGAGCTGTTCCACCACTTCTCTTATCGAATCGACCGTGATGGCTATGTCCAGTTCGCCGCTGACACCAGTATCCAGTTTCCGGGGCTGGAGAATAAAATAAAGGACTCAAAGATCAAGTTCTTGATCACTTCATGCTCGGACGGATGGGGAATCCACACCTTGCCCACCGTGTGTGTGGTAAGGAAGGTGAAGACACTGCCTGGGAAAGTTCGAGACTTTGGGGCACTGATCGAGGGAGAGCGTCTCTCCCTGTTCCAATACGTTAATTCTGAAGTGATTGAGCGAATGATCCAACTGGACGACGCGAGCACCATGAGGAGGATTTATAGAGGTTAGCGGACGACAGGGTGGTTGCTAGCGAGAGGGTTGTCGGAGAGCGGCATGTTTTGAAGAGGCCCCGTGTGAGAGGCAGTCCCCTCTCGATCGGCAGAGCCTGGGGTTGAATTGGCTTGGTCAGGTCGGTCGAGGAGCTCGATGGGGTTTGGTATTACCTATTCTTTTGTTTGTTTGTGCGGGAGGTATATTCTCATAATTTTTGTGAAATTTATCAGGTTCTTAGGATGGTAACGAGGGGGATTCTTCCCGTCTGCCTAGCCCTCCAGAGTCCGGGAGTCCATCGTGTTCTCTGGCGGCAGGAGGGGCTCCGCTCATCCCTCTGCTTGAGCAGGTGAGGCGAGTCGTGCCTCCCGCCCCATTTTTGTCAGGATTAACTCCGCTGTAGATTGGGAAGAGAGTGACGTCTCTAGGAATGAAGGTAAGGTCCCCATCTCCGATGTTGGCTTGCCCCTCGCACAGGAGGGCGTGGTTCTGTCCGAATGGTTGTTCCCGCATCACCAAGTAGCCAGCTTCTGGACAAGCGACCATTATACGCTGATTGACAGGGAGATTGAGTGGTTCCTTGTGAACCAACTGAATAGAGATTATCCTTCCGTCTTGGTCGACACGTTTTGGTCTCCCGCTTTTGCGAGGAACTTGCAGTCGAGGGAGAGAGGTATACAATTCTCTCTCTTGGCATGCGTTACACTTCCAGGCCTTCCTCTTGGACAAGGTCGAGGAGGACGTCGAGCGGTCCATCTCGAAATTCTGTAAGCTGAAACGGAAACTGGTTATGTGGAAGGGCAATTGAAGCTCCTCACCGAAAGGCGACAGATGGAACAGTAGGAGGAAGCATGATTGCTCTTTAGAACGAGACGAGGAGCTTAAGGAGAAAATGTCTTCAGGGATCTTCAAAGAGGCGTGCATCGAGGGTCTCTCCCGCCAGATCGCGGTCGGCACCTCCTTTGCTACCGAGAGATTCGTAAAGCACAATATCATGGAACCCAAAATGACAAAATATGGAGTTCTAATAAATTCTTTCAGATCTCGAGAGCGAGGAGGAATCCACATATCAGGAGCTGGTGGCGTGGAGGAGGCAAGGAGGGCAGACTTTGGAGAGTCTTCGAATGTTTAGGGGTAGAACAATTTTGTTTTGTATGCTTTTGTTTATCTTTTTTGTATTCTATTTTCTCTTCTTTTGTTTCGTTGTAAAGGGGAGGGGGTCCCCTATTTGTAACATGTCAATTGCCGGAATGGGTATATTTTGTGTTACGAGTTGCTGATGAGCGCGCATTTCGTATATAAGGTCATCATAGTTGTTTTTTCTCGTAAGGTTTTGTCGTTGGTGATAGTTAACGTCATAGCTAAGGCACTAGACTATCGTTGATGCACCATTCGCAGAGTTTGTCACTGCCGGGTGCCGATTTGTCTGTTTTCATTCATTTTTCTCTCTTTTATTTTATGAGTTGTCAGCTTGTCGATCGTCGTATACTTCCCCCATTCGAATAAATCTCCCTCTCAAATCGAATCAATGATTCGAAGAGGAGGAATCGAATAAAAAGAGTCATACGGCAAAACGACAAACAAGAGAAAACATAAAACGTGGAGAGTCTATGTGCGGTAAACCTTGCAAGGATAGGTTAAGAGTGTTCGCTCAAACAAGATCGGGCGAAAACACCTTAAACCGATATCCGCGAAAGAATACCTACATAGACTACCCATAACCAGAGAGTCAGATGTATGTGTTTGATCTGGGGTCAAAAGCACTCCTAAGGGGGCGTATCCCACTTGGTTAATTACATCTTGAGGGGTACGCAAGAATACTCTCGATAAAAGGAGTTTGCTTGAATTATCGTGAATTGTGGAAATAAGTACTCAAAGGAAGTTTATTCCATGTGGGAACAGTCTCGATGCTTCAAAGCTCGCACTAAGCTATCGGGCAAAGAGTGTGTCTCTCACATCCCGAAATGGGTAGCGGCTCATTGGCACACGGAGCCATTGGAATAACCTAAATCATCTTGACGGGGATATTCCAACACGTCAAAGCACATTCGGTCCATGAGGGAAGATGACAAATCATATTCTAAATGAGAGGCAACTCATTGACATCGGGCCGTCAAAATGATATCAACGAAGTTAAGGAGCGATAAGGCTTAAAGGGGCTCAACGAAAGGGAGGTAGAGTGATCCTAAAAGGTAGAGTTGATTGGGACGGGGTACCACGAACCCGTCATCCACAACTACTAGGACCCTAAGTCTACCCGGTCGTGAAGGTAGTCGACTCAACACGTCTTGAGATCCCCGATCAGCAATCTGTGAATTGCATCGTCCACGGGAACCTCGGTAGCCATAAGTTCAAAGGAAGGAAACTCTATCCTATGACTACAAGCTGAAGCTCCAAAAGGTGGGACTTATACCTGCCGAAATAACAAGGATGCTTCAGGAAAGTAGAGAAGCGGAGGTTTAACTACAAAGTTAGAAACACTCCAAACAAAATGATTTATACCCCGTCTGTGTTGGGAAGCCTTCTAACACCCTATGCGCACTAGGCAACCACTTATATAAAGGTATGCTGGGTCAATTAGGTTGGAGAAGCACGAGGACTTCTCGGGACATGCAAATATGATTGCAGTTATCTAGAGCGATCCTTAAGTATTGTGGATGCTCTATTAATATATGCAGGAAAGTAAATGTTGTAATTTTTAAATTCTTAATATTTTAATCCTAAAATTTAATTATCTTAAATATTTTATATAGGATTTTTAAGTAGAAAAATTAGGAATGTAAGTCCTAATGAGCCTATATTTCATCGTGAAATCTCAGATAAACCATAGAAAGAAACAAGAAAAAACACATGCAAGTGCAGACATGCAACATGATGCAAAAAGCAAAATAAGTCAAATTAAAATAATAAACATACCGGTGTCGTTGGGCCGGTAACATATCTTAGAAAAGAAAAAGGCGTTCAGACTCTACATATACATGTCCTGTCATAATTCTATACATCAATATAAAATGCAGAATTAAGATACAGGGCACAAACATCTGTTCTTGGTCCTTTCCATGTGGTTTCTGTGTCAAACGCCTCGGAACCCGTACCCGTATCTTATTTCTGCTACAGAACTCTCCTAGACTCTAAAAGTACATAGAGAAAAGAAAAAGACTCAAGCCTGCATGAAAACAAATGTCAGCGGAAAAGCTCACATGTAAATGACATATCATGAGCCATGCCTTAAAAACAGGGGAGCTAAATAGCACCTGCAAACAAAAGGATCAAAAATCATTATTTGTTTCCCCATAGCGGTATCTGTGTGTGCATATAAATAGACACGACTCTTTGCAGAAGAACGCCCTAACACACTACCATACATATCAAACATGCAGACACACCACAAGCATAATGCAAAAGAAAGATACATAGTTAGGGCAACCAATCCAACAGAGAACAATAACCAGACATAAACAAGGCTACCTAGCACTTTAAATCCTAGCCTAGCACACAATCTAACAATAAGTGTGTCGACCTAGTATCTAAGTGTGCTAGGCTCGCATTGCTCACCAAGAGATTCGTAAATTCTAAATATGACTTTGATGGGGTCGTCATACGGGCCCCATCCTAAAGATCTGAAGGATCTAAAGAGTGTCACGAAAAAGGTGACACGAGTTAGATCTATTATATCTTTTGCACGATCATACTCGTATCAATCTCGATGATTTAACTCGCATTGCTCACCGGGATCAAACTAGCAAGCAATGCTCGTTAAGACATCGCGACCGACACGGGGTCACTCTACTAACGAGTCTGACTCGCTATCCATGCAAACATACAAATGCAGGTGCATACAGTCATATGACAGAGGTGATGATTGTACCGTGGGATAGTGACTCGGGAAAAGATGGGCATGTCGTAGAGAGCAGCCCAAATAAATGGGTGTGTCGTAGTTGCAGAGACCCGGAGATGGACATGTTGTGACAGCGTCGACCCGAAGAAATAGCGGCAATAATCGGAGGTGTGCCGAGGCGGCAGTGACCGAAAGGGATGGATGTGTTGTGATGGCAGCGACCCGAAAAAGGTGTGCCGAGGCAGTAGTGACCAAAAGTGATGGGCTTGTCGTGGCGACAACGGCCCGAGGAAGGTGTGCTGAGGCTGCAGTGATCGAAAGAGATAGACGTGTCATGGTGACAGTGGCCCGAAGAAATGCAACACAAGAAAATGATAATGATCATGCAAGCTAACACATACAAGATGCAACATGCAAGCAGGCAAGCATGTGATGTAATGCAAAAGTAAACAAACATGCAAGTGATCTGTTGACTGGACCGTAGTAGCCGTCGAACTAAAGTGATCGGTTTACCGGGCCAGAGCGGTCGGTCGAACCAAAGATAGACACTCACTGGTCGGGGTGGTCGATCAGAGCGAAGTGAAATGCTCGTCGAGCCGGGGTGGCAGGTCGGAGCGAATTAAAATGCTCTTTGGGCCGGAACGGCCGATCGGAGTGAAGTGAAATGCTCACCGGGTCGGGGCAGCCGGTCGAAGCAAAGTGGAATGCAACATGCACCAAGCAGAAATACAATATACAACAGACCAACATGCAGATAACAAACCGGGCTCGTGCTAACCACCTCACCTGGGAAACATAAGGTTTAGATTTTTGGATATGCGGCATTGTCGCCTCTTGCTCTCGTGAGGAAATGTGAGGAGTTTCTCTCCGGATCTCAAAGAGGGAAACTCTCCACGACGTCGCGAAATGAATTATCTGCAATATTTTTCCCATTTAATGAACTCCTCCAGACTTTGCAAAGCGAGCCAGCTACAAAGTTTCTCTCGTTTTGCCAAGTTCGATCTCTCAGTTTTTCCAAGTAAAGTTGGGAAACCCAAAGCAAGGGGAGTGAGGGACTCTGACCCATCAAGACATGTGCTAAGACTCACAACAAAGGGGAGACACTTTGCTCTACGGAGGGTGTTGGCTACGCACGAGAAATCCTAACCTAAAGGCTAGCTCTAGGAAATCCAACGATCCATCACGCAGGCACGTCGTCGCGCCGACCCACGCTGACGCACGCACCCTGTGTGGGCGATCGAACCCACACGCCTAGACACTACTAATCCTAAGGCTAACTAGGGGTTTAGGGGATCTCAACATCGTGACGGTTGCAGACGCGTTCTCTTTACACTGAAGGAGAGTCCACGCATCGAGTCGCCGGTGTCCGATCCGTGCTCTAATGTACCTCGCATAACGTGCACAGGACAACAAAAAAACCCAATGAGGGCAGGAGGAATGCAAAGTATTTGAAAATAAACATCGAATCATATGAAGATGAGATCGACACGTATACCTTCGAGAAGGGGTCGCTCGACACCGACGAAAGAGGGGAACCTACGAGGATGACGGCGGGAAGAAGCGTCCATGCCTTTTCAAGCAGTGGTATCGTCGTTGCCCGGGGACACGAGGTGCTCCGGTGAAGTGTCCGATCGCCGGGAAGGTAGGACGGCGACATGGAGGAGCATAGCTCGTCGGCGGCACGCAAGAAAATACAAGGGGGAAGGGTTTAAGCTCAGCCCTCTTTTCTGCTTGCAAAAAATGGAATCCGGGTGTAGGAGGAGGTCTAACTGGCATGGAACGCCGGCGAGGAAGAGGACAACAACAAGGAGCGCAATATCGGAGGTCATGCGGCTGAAGGAGGCGCAACATCCAAGGCTCTGCGTGAGAGAGAGAGTTGGAACAGGCGAGATCTGGACGCCGGAGATGGAGGAGGTCGGCGGGACGCCGCCGGCGAGAAGATATGGCCGCAGGTGTGGCTGGCCGAGAGAAAAGCAGAGAAGGTGGCAGCTCAGTCTTGGCCAGCAGCTGAAAGGACGCCGGAGGCGGCGACACCGAGTTTCGCCGGCAAGGATGAGGACATGCGTCGGGGGATGCGTCGGCGAGGAGAGAGAGGGAGCTCTGGGCTAGGGTTCACGAACGGGTCCTGGCGGTTGTGAGGAGGTGCAGAGGATAGGGAGAGAGGCTGTAGTATAGGTTTTTAGATAGGATTTTATAATTTTATTATTATAATAATAATATTATTATTTATTATTCAAAATCTTTGATTTGCGCAGTTTTCGAACGTGCACGAAAACCTAGCAATATGAGTGTCCTTCCTGGGTAAAATTGACATTCTAGACGCGCTGACGCGGTCCGTTTCACCGTCCGGGGTCATCTGAGCAACTTCATCAATGATTGGGCTAATTCGAGCCAATTTCCCGCGCGACGCGACGAGTAATATTCGTTGATCCAATTGAAGTCATCCGACGAGCAAAAATGTCAACCGACCTTCGTTTGGGCGAAAGCTAAAGCCTAGCTGGATGAACTGGCTACGTGTCCCTCAACATGCACTGAAAGGTCCTGGATGAGTTTCTGAACTACCGAATGATACAGACGTGTCGTAGACGATCTTGAGTCATGCAGGTGGACACCGTACACTTCTGACATAAAAAATTGATACCAACAATAGGCCATAAATAATAGTTATACACCCCTCGTAGAACTTGTCTTTGTTGGGACTAAAATTTAGAATAGAGCTAAAGACGACTGTTTGCACATCTATTGCGGAGCTTGTCGTTGTCGGGTGCTGATAGGCCTATAAGACACGATATCCATTAAACTTGGCCAAAGGACGATCATTTGCAAACCCCTCGCGGAACTTGTCGTTGTTAGGTGTTGATATATCCCACAGGACACATGTAGTAGTTAAGCAACTCTTGCGGAGCTTATCGCTGTCTGGTGCTAACATTTAAAATAGAAAAAAATATTACATCAGTACTATGCACGTAGAGTAACGTACGTAGCCAATGAAATCACGCCATGACACCCCCGCGCGACAGAGAAAAGAAATGGCGCAGTAACACGGGGAATATTCCCCCCTCCCTCGTGTTATTAATGTGTTATTGTCCTGAGAATATTTCTGGTATTATAATAATGCAATAACACATCAATAACACATAAATAACACATCAATAACACATGAATAACACGGGGGAGAATATTCTCCTGTGTCACTGCACCACATTTTTCTCTGTCAGGAATATTCCCCGTGTTATTTAGGTGTTATTGTGTGTTATTCATGTGTTATTGTGTCCTGAGAATATTCTTGGTGTTATAATAACACAATAACACATCAATGACACATGAATAACACGCTATAACACATGAATAACACGCAATAATACATGAATTACACGGGGGAATATTCTCCGTGTTACTGTGTCGTTTTTTTTCCTTGTCACACGGGATATCGTGGCTTGATTTCATTGACTACGCACGTTACATCTACGTGCGTGGTACTGACGTAATATTTTTTTCTTAGAATAGGGTGCAACGACCGTTCGCACACTTCTTGCTGTGTTTGTCGTTGTTGGGTATCAGTACGTTCCATAGGACACATGATGATCTTCGTTAAAGTTGGACTTAGGACGATCGTTAGCACTCCCCTCATGGTGTTTTTTGCCGCGTGCCGATACGTCCCATAGGTCATATGTTGTAGTTAGACATCCCTCACGGAGCTTGTTGCTGTTGAGTGCTAAAATTCAGAATAGGGCGTAGGATGACCGTTCATACACCTCTTGTGGAGCTTTTCGTTGCCTGGTGTAGATACGTCTCACAAGCCACGTGTAGATGTTGGATTGGTACGTCTCTTAGCCATTCATGAAGCCTGCTTCTCGAACGCGACCGAGTCAGTTCGTCCTAGCATAATTGCGTTAATTCTCCGAGTGTACTCACTCAAGTTCCACGAGCGTAAAAACAATAGTAGAAAGCTTTGTTAGTGATATCAGATATGTGTAATCTTGAATTTTTAGATGAAATATAAAAAAAGTAACTTTGTTGCATTGAGCTTTTGAAAGATAAAAAATGTTATACAGAAAATTGTGATATCTCTAGGGGAAGATTCATTTTAGTTCATCGCCACTCCAGGTTCGAGGGATGTCGTTCCCTTCTTGTCTTTTGTTTGTAGGCTTCGGGTCCCACTCTCTGATGGATAATGTAGGAACCGTTCTAGGTTTGCTTCAACTTCCTGATAGCTCGTCCTTTGGTGGCGGGGTCGGCTTTTTTCAGCACAAGGTCCCCTGGAGCAAACTTCTTTGCGCGCACGTGCTTGTTAAAGTACCCGGCGGTCTTTCGCTTAACCTCTTCTTGCCCGAGGGTTACGTTTGCTTTGTTCTCCTCGGCCAGATATAAAGCCAGTTTGACTCCCTCACCGTTTGCCTCGAGCCACTCTCTTAGATCTTCCTCGTCGAAGGCTGAGGCGGAGTGCACCCTCTGGCTATTTGATTAACGTATGATTGTTTTTAAAACACTAAAAGTTGTTTTGAGTATTTTCAAAAATTTATTAATTTATTTTTAGAAACAAAAAATATAAAAATATATAAAAATATACTAAACAAATGTGTTTTTAAAAATAAAAGAAAAAAACATAATTGATCGCAAACAATATACCTTTTCAACTTCTAAAACCGGCAAGCATTAGATTAATCAATGGCGTAGTTCTTCATTTAAACCTAGAAAATGTCAATAATACTTCTAGTAAAATTAAGCTTGTTTCTCTTGTATTGATACATTTTGTTGATGCTTTTCACTAACAGGAAGCCATGATGAAAGATACCTTGGAACGTGCCAAGGAACCAAACCTGGACTTAAAAAGTTATCTTCTAAGCGCATACATCCACCCAGTATTCAAGGAAGTGGAGGAAGATGACAGCTTTTCTTGTGTTGACAAGGATGGAGAGTTTGAGAATGTGCTGGTGCCTACCAAGAGGTCGTCTCGCAGGAACACACCAGCTCCCAGCAAAAACAATGGGTCAGCATCGCCTTCTCTTTCAGAAATTGGTCGAGAGCAGCAGTTGTGAATTGGCTAATCTCTGTATAGTTGTGTTCGCATGTACATTAGTCCTACTTACAACATTGCTTCATTTGAGAGGCCTAGTAAGTTTTTTATCTTGTCCCCATTTTACATTTTTATGTCATCTGCTGATATTTCAGTTTGGAAGAATCATGAGCTTTTTACTTTTGGGAAATTTACATGCGTAATGCACAATTCTTATGTATTTACATATCTCACACCTAAACTTTCATATTTACATACATAACAATCAAATCTTTAATATCACATAAAAAATAAAACCATTATCAATTTTTAAAAGTGAAATACACCCTTTCATCCATAGGCTTAAAACACCAAAATAAATATAGAAGTTTAGGTGTGAGATATGTAAATACATAAGAATTCTGTGTTGTTTATGTAAATGTCCCTTGCTTTTAGGATTGTGTATGGAAAAATTGTTTGGAAGCTTTTTGGAAGCTTTTGCGCTACTGTACTTAACCCAAATCACATTAGGAAAAGTAAATATTATTTCCAGAAGCAAATAGACGGTTAGAATCAACACACTTGAAAGGGATAATATAACACACACGACACACAACTCGCGTGAGGTCTGATCCTGTGTGATGGTGGTGAGGGTTAGGGGGCTCAGAGAGGTGGCAACAAGGTAGAGAAGGAGCTTTTGGCTGTGAATGAGGGGTGGTGATGGTTCTGGGCAGCTAGAACAGCATGACTGCACTGAGCGGCAGTCCAAACAGCAGTAGGTTGTTGTTTGGGGTTTCTGGATAGCAGGAAAACAACAAAGGGAAGATGTTGCGTGCTGCGACAGTGAAGGTGGAGGGCTGGGATAGTGACGGCAGCAAGGAGAAGGTAGGAGAAGTTGATGGTGGTGACTGGAACTGCAGAAAACAACAATTGGTTGTTGTTGCGGGTGGTTGTAGCGAGGTACGACGGCGGAGAGCGATGTGAGAATGCAATCACCAAACAAAAATCTAAAATAAAACTTACCAAAAACTACTAATCCAAACCATAATACACAGACATATAGGGAAGAACTAAAAAGGAACGAAGGATAATAGGAAAGAAATAATGAGAAAAGAAAACAGACTGTTTTGGGGGCCCAACTCCCTTCTCTTGTCTCCCATCTCCCGCCATTTGTTTTCCCGCTGTACTATAGCAGCTACAGTGTCACGAGAAAACTATGCAAGAATAAACTCACGTCATTTTGTGGACAGAAATTGGAGTAATACCTCATAGAATTTTTTGAGAAGCTCATTATTATACAATAACACAACAATAACGAAGCCTTTTTCCCACAAAGTGTGGTCGGTTACATGACTCTTTTTTTCTTCATTGTGTCCTATTGAGTGTCATATTTTCATTTATTTCTAATAGATTAAGATCATTTTTTATATTTGTCCAAGTTTTTTTTGGGTATATCTTTACCTTTCTTACCAAAAGTCAAGTCTAAAACATCTACTCTCCTAACAAGATCATCAGATGGTCAACGTTTAATGTGACCAAACCATTTAAGGTGACTATCTCTGATATTATTTGCCACTAGAGCAACACCAATCCTTTCACGAATATATTCATTTCACATTTGGTCTCTAAGTGTAAAGCCACATCAATCTAAGCATTCTCATCAAAACCTAACTTAATTTTATGCTTCTCTTTTATAAGCCAACATTCTACACCATATAGCATTACAGACCTAACCACCATCTTATAAAATTTTCCTTTTAGTACTTTTCTATCACACCATAGGCCCTATACATTTATCCATTTCAACCATCCAACTTGAATTCTACTAATAAAATCTCCATCTATATCACCATCACTTTAAACCATAGGCCCGATATATCTAAAATATTCATTCCTTTCAATGACTTGATCTCTCATTATTTCAATCATCACACTAGATCTATTACTACTAAAATTACATTCCATGTATTCGGTTTTAGATCTACTCAAACAAAAGCCTTTTAATTCATATTTTTGTAGAACGTTTTCTCAAGGGTTGTTCACTAGAAAGATATCATTAGCAAAAAGCATAAACCAAAGTAGGTCATCCTGTAAATGTCTAGTACGAACATTCATAATTAAAGCAAAAAGATGTGGACTTAAAGTCGGTCCCTGATGTAATCCAACTGAAATAGAAAAATAAGATCAGTCCTCCTGTTCGTACACAAGTTTTTAGTATACATATCTTTAGTGACTTGAATATAAGTCATAGCAACACTTTCTTTTCTAGAACTCTTCAAAAATTTTCTCTTGGTACTTTATCATAAGCATTTTCTAAATCAACAAAAATCATATGTAGATTGTTCTAACTCTCTTTATACTTCTATATCAAACCTCTCCATAAATGTCTAACTTTCATTGTATATTTGACTGACATGAATCCAAACTGATTTTGAGAAACTTTTGCTCTATCACATATTACATTTTGTTCAATTACTTTTATAAATTTAATGTATGACATTAATTTAATTCCTCTATAATTTGTAAACTCTTGTGTATCCCTTTTTTTTTTTTTAAATATGGATCAAAATGATCTACCTCCACTCCTTAGACATCTTTTTAGTTTTTAAAATAATATTAAAAAGTTTGGTAAGCCAAACAATTCTTAAATTGACTAAACATTTTCACACTCTATTATATCGGGTCNCGTTCTCTTTACACTGAAGGAGAGTCCACGCATCGAGTCGCCGGTGTCCGATCCGTGCTCTAATGTACCTCGCATAACGTGCACAGGACAACAAAAAAACCCAATGAGGGCATGAGGTATGCAAAGTATTTGAAAATAAACATCGAATCATATGAAGATGAGATCGACACGTATACCTTCGAGAAGGGGTCGCTCGACACCGACGAAAGAGGGGAACCTACGAGGATGCCGGCGGGAAGAAGCGTCCATGCCTTTTCAAGCAGTGGTATCGTCGTTGCCCGGGGACACGAGGTGCTCCGGTGAAGTGTCTGGTCGCCGGGAAGGTAGGACGGCGACGTGGAGGAGCATAGGTCGTCGGCGGCACGCAAGAAAATATAAGGGGGAAGGGTTTAAGCTCAGCCCTCTTTTCTGCTTGCAAAAAATGGAATCCGGGTGTAGGAGGAGGTCTAACTGGCATGGAACGCCGGCGAGGAAGAGGACAACAACAAGGAGCGCAATATCGGAGGTCATGTGGCTGAAGGAGGCGCAACATCCAAGGCTCTGCGTGAGAGAGAGAGTTGGAACAGGCGAGATCTGGACGCCGGAGATGGAGGAGGTCGGCGGGATGCCGCCGGCGAGAAGATATGGCCGCAGGTGTGGCTGGCCGAGAGAAAAGCAGAGAAGGTGGCAGCTCAGTCTTGGCCAGCAGCTGAAAGGACGCCGGAGGCGGCGGCACCGAGTTTCGCCGGCAAGGATGAGGACATGCGTCGGGGGATGCGTCGGCGAGGAGAGAGAGGGAGCTCTGGGCTAGGGTTCACGAACGGGTCCTGGCGGTTGTGAGGAGGTGCAGAGGATAGGGAGAGAGGCTGTAGTATAGGTTTTTAGATAGGATTTTATAATTTTATTATTATAATAATAATATTATTATTTATTATTCAAAATCTTTGATTTGCGCAGTTTTCGAACGTGCACGAAAACCTAGCAATATGAGTGTCCTTCCTGGGTAAAATTGACATTCTAGACGCGCTGACGCGGTCCGTTTCACCGTCCGGGGTCATCTGAGCAACTTCATCAATGATTGGGCTAATTCGAGCCAATTTCCCGGGCGACGCGACGAGTAATATTCGTTGATCCAATTGAAGTCATCCGACGAGCAAAAATGTCAACCGACCTTCGTTTGGGCGAAAGCTAAAGCCTAGCTGGATGAACTGGCTACGTGTCCCTCAACATGCACTGAAAGGTCCTGGATGAGTTTCTGAACTACCGAATGATACAGACGTGTCGTAGACGATCTTGAGTCATGCAGGTGGACACCGTACACTTCTGACATAAAAAATTGATGTCAACAATAGGTCATAAATAATAGTTATACACCCCTCGTAGAACTTGTCTTTGTTGGGGCTAAAATTTAGAATAGAGCTAAAGACGACTGTTTGCACATCTATTGCGGAGCTTGTCGTTGTCGAGGCCTATAAGACACGATATCCATTAAACTTGGCCAAAGGACGATCGTCTGCAAACCCCTCGCAGAACTTGTCGTTGTTAGGTGTTGATATATCCCATAGGACACATGTAGTAGTTAAGCAACTCTTGCGGAGCTTATCGCTGTCTGATGCTAACATTTAAAATAGAAAAAAATATTACATCAGTACTATGCACGTAGAGTAACGTACGTAGCCAATGAAATCACGCCATGACACCCCCGCGCGACAGAGAAAAGAAATGGCGCAGTAACACGGGGAATATTCCCCCCTCCCTCGTGTTATTAATGTGTTATTGTCCTGAGAATATTTCTGGTATTATAATAATGCAATAACACATCAATAACACATAAATAACACATCAATAACACATGAATAACACGGGGGAGAATATTCTCCTGTGTCACTGCACCACATTTTTCTCTGTCAGGAATATTCCCCGTGTTATTTAGGTGTTATTGTGTGTTATTCATGTGTTATTGTGTCCTGAGAATATTCTTGGTGTTATAATAACACAATAACACATCAATGACACATGAATAACACGCTATAACACATGAATAACACGCAATAATACATGAATTACACGGGGGAATATTCTCCGTGTTACTGTGTCGTTTTTTTTCCTTGTCACACGGGATATCGTGGCTTGATTTCATTGACTACGCACGTTACATCTACGTGCGTGGTACTGACGTAATATTTTTTTCTTAGAATAGGGTGCAACGACCGTTCGCACACTTCTTGCTGTGTTTGTCGTTGTTGGGTATCAGTACGTTCCATAGGACACATGATGATCTTCGTTAAAGTTGGACTTAGGACGATCGTTAGCACTCCCCTCATGGTGTTTTTTGCCGCGTGCCGATACGTCCCATAGGTCATATGTTGTAGTTAGACATCCCTCACGGAGCTTGTTGCTGTTGAGTGCTAAAATTCAGAATAGGGCGTAGGATGACCGTTCATACACCTCTTGTGGAGCTTTTCGTTGCCTGGTGTAGATACGTCTCACAAGCCACGTGTAGATGTTGGATTGGTACGTCTCTTAGCCATTCATGAAGCCTGCTTCTCGAACGCGACCGAGTCAGTTCGTCCTAGCATAATTGCGTTAATTCTCCGAGTGTACTCACTCAAGTTCCACGAGCGTAAAAACAATAGTAGAAAGCTTTGTTAGTGATATCAGATATGTGTAATCTTGATAAAAAAAGTAACTTTGTTGCATTGAGCTTTTGAAAGATAAAAAATGTTATACAGAAAATTGTGATATCTCTAGGGGAAGAATCATTTTAGTTCATCGCCACTCCAGGTTCGAGGGATGTCGTTCCCTTCTTGTCTTTTGTTTGTAGGCTTCGGGTCCCACTCTCTGATGGATAATGTAGGAACCGTTCTAGGTTTGCTTCAACTTCCTGATAGCTCGTCCTTTGGTGGCGGGGTCGGCTTTTTTCAGCACAAGGTCCCCTGGAGCAAACTTTCTTGCGCGCAGTGCTTGTTGAAGTACCCGGCGGTCTTTCGCTTAACCTCTTCTTGCCCGAGGGTTACGTTTGCTTTGTTCTCCTCGGCCAGATATAAAGCCAGTTTGACTCCCTCACCGTTTGCCTCAAGCCACTCTCCTAGATCTTCCTCGTCGAAGGCTGAGGCGGAGTGCACCCTCTGGCTATTTGATTAACGTATGATTGTTTTTAAAACACTAAAAGTTGTTTTGAGTATTTTCAAAATTTTATTAATTTATTTTTAGAAACAAAAAATATAAAAATATATAAAAATATACTAAACAAATGTGTTTTTAAAAATAAAAGAAAAAAACATAATTGATCGCAAACAATATACCTTTTCAACTTCTAAAACCGGCAAGCATTAGATTAATCAATGGCGTAGTTCTTCATTTAAACCTAGAAAATGTCAATAATACTACTAGTAAAATTAAGCTTGTTTCTCTTGTATTGATACATTTTGTTGATGCTTTTCACTAACAGGAAGCCATGATGAAAGATACCTTGGAACGTGCCAAGGAACCAAACCTGGACTTAAAAAGTTATCTTCTAAGCGCATACATCCACCCAGTATTCAAGGAAGTGGAGGAAGATGACAGCTTTTCTTGTGTTGATAAGGATGGAGAGTTTGAGAATGTGCTGGTGCCTACCAAGAGGTCGTCTCGCAGGAACACACCAGCTCCCAGCAAACACAATGGGTCAGCATCGCCTTCTCTTTCAGAAATTGGTCGAGAGCAGCAGTTGTGAATTGGCTAATCTCTGTATAGTTGTGTTCGCATGTACATTAGTCCTACTTACAACATTGCTTCATTTGAGAGGCCTAGTAAGTTTTTTATCTTGTCCCCATTTTACATTTTTATGTCATCTGCTGATATTTCAGTTTGGAAGAATCATGAGCTTTTTACTTTTGGGAAATTTACATGCGTAATGCACAATTCTTATCTATTTACATATCTCACACCTAAACTTTTATATTTACATACATAACAATCAAATCTTTAATATCACATAAAAAATAAAACCGTTGTCAATTTTTAAAAGTGAAATACACCCTTTCATCCATAGGCTTAAAACACCAAAATAAATATAGAAGTTTAGGTGTGAGATATGTAAATACATAAGAATTCTGTGTTGTTTATGTAAATGTCCCTTGCTTTTAGGATTGTGTATGGAAAAATTGTTTGGAAGCTTTTTGGAAGCTTTTGCGCTACTGTACTTAACCCAAATCACATTAGGAAAAGTAAATATTATTTCCAGAAGCAAATAGACGGTTAGAATCAACACACTTGAAAGGGATAATATAACACACACGACACACAACTCGCGTGAGGTCTGATCCTGTGTGATGGTGGTGAGGGTTAGGGGGCTCAGAGAGGTGGCAACAAGGTAGAGAAGGAGCTTTTGGACTGTGAATGAGGGGTGGTGATGGTTATGGGCAGCTAGAACAGCATGACTGCACTGAGCGGCAGTCCAAACAGCAGTAGGTTGTTGTTTGGGGTTTCTGGATAGCAGGAAAACAACAAAGGGAAGATGTTGCGTGCTGCGACAGTGAAGGTGGAGGGCTGGGATAGTGACGGCAGCAAGGAGAAGGTAGGAGAAGTTGATGGTGGTGATTGGAACTGCAGAAAACAACAATTGGTTGTTGTTGCGGGTGGTTGTAGCGAGGTACGACGGTGGAGAGCGATGTGAGAATGCAATCACCAAACAAAAATCTAAAATAAAACTTACCAAAAACTACTAATCCAAACCATAATACACAGACATATAGGGAAGAACTAAAAAGGAACGAAGGATAATAGGAAAGAAATAATGAGAAAAGAAAACAGACTGTTTTGGGGGCCCAACTCCCTTCTCTTGTCTCCCATCTCCCGCCATTTGTTTTCCCGCTGTACTATAGCAGCTACAGTGTCACGAGAAAACTATGCAAGAATAAACTCTCGCGTCATTTTGTGGACAGAAATTGGAGTAATACCTCATAGAATTTTTTGAGAAACTCATTATTATACAATAACACAACAATAACGAAGCCTTTTTCCCACAAAGTGTGGTCGGTTACATGACTCTTTTTTTCTTCATTGTGTCCTATTGAGTGTCATATTTTCATTTATTTCTAATAGATTAAGATCATTTTTTATATTTGTCCAAGTTTTTTTGGGTATATCTTTACCTTTCTTACCAAAAGTCAAGTCTAAAACATCTACTCTCCTAACAAGATCATCAGATGGTCAACGTTTAATGTGACCAAACCATTTAAGGTGACTATCTCTGATATTATTTGCCACTAGAGCAACACCAATCCTTTCACGAATATATTCATTTCACATTTGGTCTCTAAGTGTAAAGCCACATCAATCTAAGCATTCTCATCAAAACCTAACTTAATTTTATGCTTCTCTTTTATAAGCCAACATTCTACACCATATAGCATTGCAGTCCTAACCACCATCTTATAAAATTTTCCTTTTAGTACTTTTCTATCACACCATAGGCCCTATACATTTATCCATTTCAACCATCCAACTTGAATTCTACTAATAAAATCTCCATCTATATCACCATCACTTTAAACCATAGGCCCGATATATCTAAAATATTCATTCCTTTTAATGACTTGATCTCTCATTATTTCAATCATCACACTAGATCTATTACTACTAAAATTACATTCCATGTATTCGGTTTTAGATCTACTCAAACAAAAGCCTTTTAATTCATATTTTTGTAGAACTTTTTCTCAAGGGTTGTTCACTAGAAAGATATCATTAGCAAAAAGCATAAACCAAAGTAGGTCATCCTGTAAATGTCTAGTACGAACATTCATAACTAAAGCAAAAAGATGTGGACTTAAAGTTGGTCCCTGATGTGATCCAACTTAAATAGAAAAATAAGATCAGTCCTCCTGTTCGTACACAAGCTTTTAGTATACATATCTTTAGTGACTTGAATATAAGTCATAGCAACACTTTCTTTTCTAGAACTCTTCAAAAATTTTCTCTTGGTACTTTATCATAAGCATTTTCTAAATCAACAAAAATCATATGTAGATTGTTCTAACTCTCTTTATACTTCTATATCAAACCTCTCCATAAATGTCTAACTTTCATTGTATATTTGACTGACATGAATCCAAACTGATTTTGAGAAACTTTTGCTCTATCACATATTACATTTTGTTCAATTACTTTTATAAATTTAATGTATGACATTAATTTAATTCCTCTATAATTTGTAAACTCTTGTGTATCCCTTTTTTTTTTTTTAAATATGGATCAAAATGATCTACCTCCACTCCTTAGACATCTTTTTAGTTTTTAAAATAATATTAAAAAGTTTGGTAAGCCAAACAATTCTTAAATTGACTAAACATTTTCACACTCTATTATATCGGGTCTTATTGATTTTCCACCATTCATTTCCTTTGAAGTTTTCTCAACTTATGTTTTACTAATGTTATAGTAAAAATAAAGAAGTTTTATTTTTATTAATTAGATTAAGATAACAAAAATTTACCATATTTTTAAAATCTTCATTAAAAAGGTTATCAAAATATCTCACCTATATATATATTGAATTACATCATATAAGCAAAGTACTTTTTTTATTTTTATTTACACTTGAACTAAATTTTATTTTTCTTATCTCTTTGTTTGGTTAGTTTATACATATATCTTTCATCATTTTTTATATTTAATCTTTTGTAAAGATCATTAAAAATAGATTTTTAGGATCACAAAATTTTCTCTTAAACTCCCTACAGGTCACCTTATATATTTCTCAATTTTCTAACTTTTACATTTGAACCAATTTTACAATAATTTTTTTTATATTTTATATTTGTTTTGTAAATTATTATTCCACTACCAACTATTTTGACTTGTAATTTTTTTTTTTCTTTTAATACTCCTAATACATCTTTTACAACTTGCTTAATAGTGCTCATTACTCTATCACACATTGCATTAGCTTCTTCATGAACATATGATATATTAAGATCTTAAAGTTTAATTATAAAAAAAAATTATGTGTTTTTTTAAATGTCTCAATCTAATTTTATGAAAATATTTAAATGTATTTTTTATGTTCCAACCTTGATCTTAAAATTTAAAACTAATAATCGATCTTGAATACTTAAATTTTCACTTGGAATGACCTTAAAATCTTTATAATTTCAACAATTCTTTTTCCTCATGAGAAAATAATCAATTTTAATTTTATAAAATCCATTCCTATAAACCATAATATTTTCATATCGTCTCTTAAATAAAATATTAACGAAACAAAATCATAAGCTATATTAACGAAACAAAATCATAAGCTAAAATAAAATCCAGTATGACCCTATCTTATTTATGAATCACTCAAAAAACATAGCCACTATGAATATTTTTAAAATCGTCTACCACTCTAACAATATGTCCATTTAAATCTTCTTCAATAAAATATTTTTATTCAAGAGAGATCCTTAGTATTAATTCTTCCTGGTCATTCCATAATATTTTTTAAATAAAGTTTTAGCAATAACAAAATAATAAGCTAAAGCTCATTATTATAATTGATGTGAAAATGTGTTTTTTTTTTTTCCCTTTTATTATTATTGTTGAGATTTTTGCATTGTTAATAAAGAGCCTTTATCACGGATTGTGATTTGTTGTTGGGTACAAGAAAAAATGATCCAGCGACAAATCTCAGTTATGGATAAATATAGTTATAAACCTTGATAAGAAATAATCCACATTATACTATTTTTTTTAATAGTCAGGTATAGCTTTTAGGGGCGGTTTTGCTTGTTGTTGAAAATTAGGTGCATAAGTTCTACACTCTCTTTAATGGGCCCCACTTTTAATTTGTTCTTTGCAAAACTTTTGTAAAATAAATGTAATTAAGTTAATGCATTTATTTTACAGGAGCTTTTATTACATACTTTATAAGCTAAACAAATTGGTATAAAATTGGTTGTGATGAATGATTCATTTTATTTTGTATGTTATCATATTCCTCTTAAGCTGCAAGTTCTTTTATTTATTTATTTTTTTTTGTGATATATTGTGTAAAAGATTGTGATATATAAAATATCATTAAAAATCATTATTCATTCTTATAATAATCTGATATGGAATGATTTCTTTATGATTATATTTTGTTTATTTCATCTTATGAAAGCTTGTTGTAGTATCTGTCTCATATGAGATGCATCTATTTTATGGAAGTCCTCTGATATTTACATTCATACTTTGCTGCTCAAACATGTGCATGAAAATGTGTGTTTGGCTTTTAAAAGTTAGTAAGAGTGGTACTTTTTATGTATTGTTAAAGATTTGAGTGTTGAGCATATAAATATGAAAGTTTACGTGTTGTATTATATAAATATGTAAGACTTGTGTTGTATGTAAATTCCCCTAAATAAAATGAATCATAAATATGATGAAATTGTGTGGTAATTTATATGCTAACATTATTGAGATTTACATTTACATAAATTGCTATACTCGCACAATTATGGTTCCTCCATATCATGACTTTATATGCAAGTTATTATGCTTTATGGTTTGACAAACACCACATGATATGACATTCATAATTTTATTAACATAGCTTCGATTGATTGTTAGGTTTATATAATCAATTCATTATCATAAATATATTATTTTATGAAGTTGGTTTTGGGCATCTGCTTGTCAGTAGTAAGTCCCCTCTAGTCTGGTGTTTGATTCCCCCTGAGTGTAGAGTGTGGTACTTGAATTATAGGCGCACGAGGGATGGTCGGGGCTCGTATCATAGCCTCCGGCCATTCCTATAAAAATAAATTATTATTTTATGAAGAAGTTACATAAATTTGGTGCATGAGCATCCATTTTGTTTATTTTTACACATACCATCAATTTTTTTCTTTACACATCTCGCTAATCTATGTATTCACATGTGTTGTTTTTCAGGCAAGCGTAAATCTACTGCTGGAGGGATAGTTGTAGATTTCTATGATTTTATCTAGATGTACTATTAAATGTCTTAGTTTGCTTATTGTGCACATTGATGTATGATAGGAGATATGACCATGAAATGCTGCTGGACATTTTTGTTTTGATGAGTTTTTAGTTCCTGTCAATGTGTTAGATGATGTAATATCAACTATCATAATGAATATGTTTAGTGAGTTTTTATGAGTTCTGCTATTGAATTTTCATAATATTATTCTTGTGAAGATTAGTTTTGCTCGATTCATAATTTCATTGGAAGGAAAATTCTCAACTTTTTTAGCTGAATGATTTAATTTATATGAATTTATATATAAATATATGTATACTAATTTATAATTTTTTTGCTTGTTTTTTACTAGAAACTTATTGAATATATTTTAGAAGTCATGAACAACCCGTATTTCTATATTGTATAAGTTTAAAATGAAATATATATATTCTTATTTCATTTGGTGTATTTGATGTTGGCATGGATCTGATTTATTTTTGTTTTCACTTTGGGTAATAGGATATTGGAAAGTGTTGGTACGAGAGAAAATTATTGCATCAAGATGCATCAGGTGTTCAATTAAAATTGGTCACATCAAAATGTGGACCCCATTGAAATACACAGATTATTTGGTTTTTAAAAGTGTGGAATCTATCCTAATACGTGATTAATTTTAATTGGACACCTGACGTAAAAATTATTTTATTACATAAGAATTATGTAATACGTATGTAAATTTCCCAATTAGAATTGTACGGACTATTTGCTTCAGACAAAAAGTGGGTGGAATGAAGCTGGTGATGATTCCAATGGGTCAACCAAAAATTAAGTCAAAATCATGGTTATTTTAAGACATACGACACAGCTAACTAACACATATATATAGATCAATTTGACAAGACAAATTGTTAATGGTGTTGAACGAAGATTCATTTGACCCAATTCAACAGAACCTAGAATTTGGCCTCTGATCTTAGCTGGCCATTGACTAATTACAGGGCCGTGGACTCGAGGAGTGAAAAGCTCAACGATTCCAACGGATTTGATATTCATATAAAATTAGCTAAATCTATAAATTGTTGTAATATGTTAGGACTACATGAAGTTATATATTATCTGGTAAGAATCATTCAATTAATATCATGTATATATGTATTGTTGAATCCAAATTTGTCTGATAGATCGTGTCAAAGGGATTGAGTGTTGGGCCGAAGGAATGTGGTTGATAGAGGAAGAGAAATACTTTTTTGATGGGGGAAAATGGGGTGTTACAGAGTTGGTGGATCCATAATTAGTTTTATAGAATAAAATGAGTTCACGAGTCCGTAAAACCCCATTTTCCTCCGTTGGGGAAAATTTTTTTTTCCTTCTCAGTTTCTCTTCCTCTCCCAACCTTATTTCTTCGGTCTAATTTTTTATCCCTTTGGCACAGCTGACAAGACATTTGGATTTAACACACACACACAAATATATATATATATATATTGAAATGATTGGCCAGAGTGATGAACCCCCAACCAAGTCCAATGCGACTAATTCGATGCAAGGCTCGAATTCGTGACCCTCGAGGTTTTACAAACGCTGCAAAAGGATGGGTCGTGAGGATAACTAGGAAACTCAACAATGTGCTCACCACACAAAAAGCTCGCTAAGGAAGTGTTGAAGCTCGCTTCATAATCACTCTTCCTTCTCATATGTTGTTCTAAGTGGTTCAAACGATCTTCATTATCCTAAAGCTGACATTGCATTAAAAATATATCATATATTTTTTATTTAGGGTTTAGGGTTCAAATTGAAATTTCAGCGTTCTATCTCAAAGTTCTTCACAAATACCAGGAGGTGGAGCAGTTGCATTGGAGGTAGAAGGCATAGAGGTAGAAGTAGATGGAACATCAGAAGCCTTACCTCGAGGTCTTCCATATATGTCCACATTAGCCTTTCCAATAGGCTTTAGTGGCTTAAGTTGCTCCTCCCAAGTCTTGTATTTAACTCTAGATCCATTGCAGATAGTAAAGATAAGGGAAGGGAAGCCCAAACCTACAAAAGGGCTAGCTCTAGCGGATGTGTAAATAACTTTGAAGATGAGAGAGCCAACATCAATGAGTTTCATCTTTTGAATGCAATAACTCAAAATAGCTCTCTCGAGTCACCTCCCTCAAATGATTCAAAGGAAGTAATTGAGCAGAAATAAAGTAATGCCATGCCTTTGATGTGGTATTAAGAGTATAAGAGGAAAATTTTACCTTATGCTCGTTCTTGATCTTCCAAACTCCACTCCCATCAGTAAGGTAACTCAAGGTGCCTCTACCCAATCTTATTTGGGCAGACATTCTTGACTTATCCTTGGAAGGTTTATCACACGTAGACTCTTCATGTTTTTTTTTCTCGTGCTTGCCACTTTGTCATATGTGTTTTCTTATTTTATTCATCTCCTTTTCAAANCCAACCAAGTCCAATGCGACTAATTCGATGCAAGGCTCGAATTCGTGACCCTCGAGGTTTTACAAACGCTGCAAAAGGATGGGTCGTGAGGATAATTAGGAAACTCAACAATGTGTTCACCACACAAAAAGCTCGCTAAGGAAGTGTTGGAGCTAGCTTCATAATCACTCTTCCTTCTCATATGTTGTTCTAAGTGGTTCAAACGATCTTCATTATCCTAAAGCTGGCATTGCATTAAAAATATATCAGATTGAAATTTCAGTGTTCTATCTCAAAGTTCTTCACAAATACCAGGAGGTGGAGCAGTTGCATTGGAGGTAGAAGGCATAGAGGTAGAAGTAGATGGAATATCAGAAGCCTTACCTCGAGGTCTTCCATATATGTCCACATTAGCCTTTCCAATTGGCTTTAGTGGCTTAAGTTGCTCCTCCCAAGTCTCGTATTTAACTCTAGATCCTTTGCAAATAGTAAAGATAAGGGAAGGGAAGCCCAAACCTACAAAAGGGCTAGCTCTAGCGTATGTGTAAATAACTCTGAAGATGAAAGAGCCAACATCAATGAGTTTCATCTTTTGAACGCAATAATTCAAAATGGCTCTCTCGAGTCACCTCGCTCAAATGATTCAAAGGAAGTAATTGAGCAGAAATAAAGTAATGTCATGCCTTTGATGGGGTATTAAGAGTATAAGAGGAAAAGTTTACCTTATGCTCGTTCTTGATCTTCCAAACTCCACTCCCATCTGTAAGGTAACCAACAATCTCATCTAGCTTTGACTCAGAAGGCTCAAACTCTGAATAGAAGCAATCCAAAGCTGGAGGTAAACCATATAAAACATTAATCCTCTTGGGATTGAACTCAACTCCCCTCCCTCGAAGAAATATTTCCTTCTCCAGTGCTTCAAGAAGATTTACATAAAACTCTCACACTATAGAAACAACTACTACAACAGTAAAGTAGCAGAAACCATCTCAATGTCGACCAGCAATCAAATATTCCACCGCACCATCAGGACTAAAAAAACTTTGCTCCAGAATAAATTATCTTGTGCTTTAAGAGTCACAAATTTCGTATTGTCAAAAATCTCTTTCCCCTTTCCTCTCTTTTTCTTAGGAGCCATCACGAAAATATAGAGAAATTCAAAATAAATTTCATATATAAGTTCTAAAGGCTCTTACAAGTAATTTACATGCAAATGAAGCTTTCAACCATGGATTTCTCACTAATATATCAAAAAAATTTATTTTTTTGGTAATTTTTAAATGTAGAAAAACTCCATGGTGAAACAACAAAATTTCTATGCCAAAATGTATAATTACCAAGAGAAGAAAAAATCTGGTGATTTTAAGCTCTAAAACAAGAAACAAAAGCTAGAGGATGCCCTAAGAAGTGTGAAGCGCGGATGGGAGGAAGAAGAAGAAGCTTCGGGCATAAAAATGGCTCCAAACCGGCCTATTTTGTGAAATAGGATGTTATTCGGTTAGTTCAGGGGGGCCGACGCTTAGGCGCCAATTCTAGCGCTTAGGCGCCTACTCAATTTTCGCAAAATTGTTTCGTTAAAGTGCAGAACAACAAACCTAAGGTCCCCGAACCATAATTAAATTGATTTAACATCATTCCACTAATTAATTATTTTCCCAAAATCTCCTAACTTCCATTTGCTCAATTTCAACTTCCAAAATTCAAATCATCCAAACATACTAACAACATAGAATTTCTCACAAACTTAACACAATTTCATTCACACCAACAAAGTTTCATACAGAGGACACAACAATATAACGTTCATTCATGATACGTCAATTTGTCATCTGCCCTCATAGACATGCTTTGACGTGTTGGGATATCCCCATCAAGATGATTTTGATTATTTCATGGGCTTTCTATGTTGATGAGCCACTACTCATTCGAGATGCGAGAGACTCATTCTCTGTCTGATGACTTAGCATGTGCTTTGAAGTATCAGGATTTTTTCACATGAAATAACATTCCTTTGATGACCTATTGCCCCAGATCCATGATAATATAAGTGAAACTCTTTTTACTGAGATTATTCTTGGGTATCCCCCAATATGTAATTAACCAGCAGAAACGTTTTCCTTTGGAAGTGCTTTTGACTCCATAACAGGTACACAAACTTGAATCTCTGGTTATGGGTAGCCTATGTAGGTATTATTTCATTAATATTAGTCTAAGGTGTCTCTACCCAATCTTATTTGGGCTGACATTCTTGACTTATCCTTAGAAGGTTTATCACACGTAGACTCTTCATGTTTTTTTTTCTCGTGCTTGCCACTTTGTCATATGTGTTTTCTTATTTTATTCATCTCCTTTTCAAATCACTTATCTGATTTGGGAGAGAGATTTATTTGAATAAGAAAATTATACGGTGATCGACAAACTCGAAACTCTTTTTAAAATAAAAAAGAGAAAAAGGAAGTGAAAACACACTTACACATGATTTTTCATTCCAATATATTGGTACACCCTTTCTTATGGGTGGTGGTTCAGATTTGTCAATGGATCGACAGGGCCTATGATGTTCATGCCTTCTTTTGTTATGACCCAATGTAAGCTTGTTTTCTTTCATTCTCACATTTTGTACTTCACCTTTATGAGGGGTATAGTTAATGTTTGTGCCCCACAATTAGCTAGGTTTAGGTTTCATTAGGTTTATAGGCTATCATCATAACCAACCTCCTATCTAGGAGATAAAAGAGTTTGGTGCCTAAGCATTGTCTGTCAGTACCACGGAGCCCCTTCCTTTTATTCTCAGATATTAGATATCATCCTTTGTCATCATCTCCATGATGTTATAATACCCTCCTTATGATGATATAAGGAGAGTTTCTATATTCATGCATATTTATGCATGTTGTATGCATGGTCCGCCCATTTATCTCATATACTTTATTTACATTTTGGTGCATTTGTTGTATTTCAATATTTCTATGACAATTTACTTTGAGTTTGAGCTCTTAAGGTTTAGTTTCCAAAGCTCATAAGTGTGCATTTTGCATGCATTCTTGATTTATTTATCTTTTAGAGAATTTTGAACTAGTGTTAGTGCTTTTGAAGTTTAATCCTCGAGAACACATCCTTTTCTAGCATGTTTATGCAACTATTGTGTGTGTGTTCATACATGCGGGCTATTGCTTCTTCAAGTTGGACCTTATTTGCTATTACACCATGTAGTTCTAGGTCTCATGAGTTAGCATGTTGGTGGAAATACTTAATTAAACCTTACTTTGACCTGTGGTGATTATAGGGAAATAAGCATTAATAGTTGTCTTCCCTGTACGAGTAATGTGAGTTATCCCATTTTTATCATATCTTGTAGAATCATTTCAAGCATAGGTTTGGGTTAACATTCATCACTTATTGTGATAGGTGTTAGCTCATTCTGATGCTTGGGGTGTGGACAGCTCGGTGAATTCGTCAAGATCATATAGGAAATTTTTTAGCCTCTGCATAGCAAGCCTTGCACTTAGATATTTGTATAGGTGACAACTTTTAATTCATATTTAAAATTGGGGTTGGATTTTATTAGGGATTTTTGTACACAGCTATTTCTCTTTTGGTTTGTGCTAGCTTTTTAACAATTACTATGCCTTTTTGCATGTTTTATTGGGTGTGAGACTTTCACACAATTATATTAGGGTGGTCTTCCTTACAATGTGTCACATCCAATAGGAAGGATCTCAATAATATGTTGTATGATATAGCTTGTACTGACATTTTTCTGTTCTCCTCTTTGATATGTTGTATGATATAGCTTGTACTGACATTTTTCTGTACATTGAGTATTTATTTTTAACATTTTCTAAATATTTTAATATTCTAGAAGAGTATGTATTAGAAATATGGTACAGGTATGAGTTTTTGAGGTGTTTTCCATGCAAAACCATGTGGAGAGGATCATGAGCTATCTCGTGCCTCGTACCTTTATGCTCTGACAGTTCAAGATAAATGGCCAGAGACTAATTAAAGTTCCATTAAGATACTGAAGTTGCTTAGTAGACATAAGGAGTTGATGTGGTGTTTTGGCAGATGACCTCCTTCTACCCACATTAGGGGAATAGATCCAAACTTTTGGTCCTGGTTAACTAGGTTTGGGTAGAACCTAAGCCGTTAGGAAAACTTAGTGGAGTGGTTCATTTGAGTATGGGCTAGTAAATTTGCAATTAATTGATTGCCAAATAAGTATATGTAAGTCTATATATTGCTTTTGGTAATATTGAATATGATAAGTATTATTCTCACGAGGATATTGACAAACTTGATAAATGAGATATCCAAGTATCACTTTTGGTTTCCTATTTTTATCTGACACATCAATATTCTTTATGTACTATTACAAAAAGAGTGAAGCAATGATAAAGTTTTTATTGATTTGCTAAAACTTACTATATGTATGCCTAATAGAATTTCAAATACACTTCTTTCCGTATTAATTTTGGATATATGTATGACCACTATACATACTTAATGAAGTTGGACATAAAGTAAATAAAGTTTAAAATTTTATTATTTAAAACTTATTTATTAAGAATTTTAGTACAAAAAATACTACAAACCCAAAAAAATATAATCATCCTCTAAACATTTTTGATACCAAAACACAATGATGCTTCATTATAACTATGAAAGAGTTTTCATAAAATTATTTGGAATGAGTGCACCTGAAACTTTTCTTGGTTATTGTGAGTAACTCATTGCTTGCAAAATGTTGCTCTAACCTTTGGTGTTCAACACTCACACAAAGATAAAACACTCTCTACATACTTAACTTAAACTATAAAAAGGAAACTCTTGAAGTCACTATAATGTTCTCCCCCTCACTACTCACTATATGACAATCAAAATTGCATATATTCCCCTTCTACCTTATCAACCTATGGTCCACTCAATTAACTCAAATCCTTATCTTGTAACTTTGAAATTATTATAAATAACTACTCAATTGGGTCTTCACACCATGGTACTAAGGATGTAGTGTTGCAACGTTAGTGCAACACTACGATGCTCTTGTGGCAGTGTTATGACCCTAAGATCTCTATCTTTTCCTTCATGGATGATATGGATGACACTATGAGGTTTGGGCGCTATAGTGCTATGGAGCTAGAGGTTGTTGTCCCTATTGCTCTCTTACTGATGTCGTCTAAGTGAATCTCGTTCAACATTGTGGTTCTCTGGAGGATGACATTTTTATTATTTTAATTAGCATTATGGTGCTTTGATCTCGAGATACTGGTTGAGAAAATCCCTAACATAGCATTGTAGTGCCATATAGTAGCATTGCGTAACTAGATGGTCACATTTTAGTGTTGGATGGTGGAGTTATATCACTGGATGGTAGTTCTGCAGCTTTGACACTTCAAGTCTAAAGATATTTAATCTTTTTCTTCTAAGAATTTGCATAAATATATTAATTAGTAAAATATTTGAAAAATATATACAATTTCACTTCTTATTCAACATTTTATAATTTTTCTCACTCAACAACTAGCTAGTGTCCAAGTCCAACTAGGTATATTTGGGCCAGAGCTAGACAAAATTGGTAAAATGTGCACATCAAGGTATTTCCACTGGCTAGGTTTGGTTAGATTAAGTGTTTATGATCAGGACATAGCCGTTGATTTTTGTGTTAAGCTTAAATTAGATTTAGTGTCATATGGCTCATGGGAGTCTAATTGGGTTCAAGCCCAATTATGCCCAATTGTAGCTCAATTTGGGAGGTTCTATTTTAATTAAATTATGTTTAATTTTAATTTACTTTAATTGGGCTTAATTGGATCAAATTAGATTGACTTAGCTGGCTCAATCAGTGGTCCGATATTGGTAATTTTGGTTAGAATAACTATAGGTGGACCTCAAGAGATGCTTAGTTAATTTAAATTAAATTTGGAGTGTGTTTTGGTTCAATTTGGTTCACCTTAACCCAAATGGACTCATAATGGGGTTATGGGTCCATTTGTTCAAATTAAGTACAATTGGGGGTGAATTTGCTACTTTGGAGGATATTTGAGCAAATTTAATCACAAATATACACAAACTACATGCGCAAGGCTTCGAACCTATGACCTTTCAGCTGATAGCCAAGAGGTCTTATGATCTCTTTTATATGTTTTGATGATGATTCTTTTGTCAGTTTAACTTGTCTGATTTTTTTCAATGTCTTAATGAGGGTTTTTTTATGAGTTGGGCCTCATTAAACTAATTAATTTTTACAGTATTCAGGAGATGGGGATGCATGATCAACCCAAGAATAGGATATCAATCATCAACGTTAAGCTATTTTACCTTTAAAAAAATACTTATTATCCAACTTCATGTTCTCATAAATTTTAACTTTGGGTCTATACAATTATTTTTTTCTCTCCATTCTCCAACTTCTCTTATCCATAAATTATTATTAGGTTCATAAGTCACTCTATAGCATGACACCATTATTTTGATTCATTTATCAATTTTATTACTCATACAAATAATCATTTTTTTTAATTTAATAAAATTAAGATGTAATCTCACTTTTCATATTAAAAAATATTAGTACGAACAGTAATTTATTTTTAAAAAAATTAATGATTTTAATTTATTTTTTTAGAATCACACTCACTAAGTATAAGAGCATTCTATATTAAACATCACATATAGAAAGAGAATTGTAAAGAGAAAAACAAAAAAAAAAAAAAAAAAAAGGAAAGCCTGCATAGATCCAGGCTTAAAACTTGCGGACTGCCCCAACAGGCAACGGCCCATAACAGCCCATAACAGCCCGTAATCTTTCCTAAACTTTCCGCTTAGTCCAAAACTGCTCCCCCAATAAACCTCGCCTTAAATATTTGCAGAATTAATGGACACACCCGTTTATTTCTCCATCAGCGGCACGTGTCCGAAATCCCTAAAACTAATTTCACCCATTCTTTCTCTCTCCCTCCCCCCGAAACACTTGTCTATACTCTTTACCATAATACTTCGCTTTTTCCTCCATCTTCTCTGTGACCTTTTTCCCATGTCGAATGAACCTCTGCTTCCAACCTCCTCCCTCGCCGACGGCGGAGCAGCCGCCGCACCACAGCCCCGGTGGCGAGCTCTCTCATCCTCCAACCCCTGCTCGACTCTCTGCCCTCTCCCTGAGGACGACGAGGTCACCGTCCCGATGTCCCCTTCTTCCCTCAAAGACCGCATCATCTTCGGCCCATCCCCTGCTCCCACCGATTCACTCTACGGATCCCTAACACTAATCACCTCAGCTTCCCCTCCCTCTTCCCCTTCCCCCACGCCGCCTTCCCTTGCCATATCTGACGCCGCCGTTGTCAACGGCGATGCTGATGGCACCTCCGATTGGCAGTGGCCCGGCGATCCCCTCTTCTGCAAAACGGCTCGCAACTACTTCCACCGTTCTCGCACTGCGCCTGCCATGTCCAACATCAACAACCTCACGAAAGAACACGGCAACCGCCACCAATCTTCGGCCGACGGCCGCGAATCGCCAATCGTCCGAAATGCGTTCATCCTCCTCACAGTATACCTAGTTTTTGGCGTACTCATGTACTCCCTTAATAGGTCCGATTTCGTGGCATCGGAGACCCATCCTGTCGTTGACGCCCTTTACTTCTGCATCGTGACCATGTGCACAATCGGCTACGGCGACATCACACCGTCCTCAACAACCTCCAAAATCTTCTCCATCGCATTCGTCCTTATTGGTTTCGGTTTCATTGACATCCTCCTCTCCGCGATGGTTTCGTACGTTCTCGACGTGCAGGAGCACCATCTTCTTGACGCAGCGAAGCATCGTGCTCAGGGGAGTAAGTTAGATGCACCTTCCTACGTCATCGATTTGAAGAAGGGGAGGATGAGAATCCGGCTTAAAGTTGGATTGGCGCTTGGCGTCGTCGTGCTCTGCATCTGCGTCGGAGGGGCGTTCCTGCGATTCGTTGAGAAATTGAGCTGGCTTGATGCGTTTTACCTTTCGGTGATGTCGGTGACCACCGTGGGGTATGGAGATAGGGCTTTCAAGACCATGGAAGGACGGATTTTTGCCTCCATATGGCTGCTGGTATCTACGCTCGCGGTGGCGCGGGCGTTTCTGTATCTGGTTGAGGCGAGGATGGATAAGCGGCACAGGAAGATGGCTAAGTGGGTACTTGCGAGGAACTTGACTGTTTCAGAGTTTCTTGAGGCTGATATTGATAACAATGGCTTTGTGAGGTGTGATCTTCTCTTCCACTTCATTTTTATTTTCAGATATATTCTAATGTTCCTTGTTTGATTCTGTTTATTTATTTATTTCCATGTGGTAATTTGGTACTGCCTTTAGGGTAGTGGTGTGATTCTGATATGAATGTTTTGCATGTGGAAAACGCGTGTTTCATCAATAAATGGCTGTGTCGGGTTGATTGATTGAGTGTTAATCTTTTTCATAACAAATAGGGTTTTGTAAGGTTGTCTTGCTTGTAGAAGGGCCAAAAAGAGTGTTCTATTCGGGTAATGAATCCTATGTGATTTGTCAAAATCTTCTATTTCTAGATCGATTAGTTATATGAATTTGTGATGCAACTTGATGTGCTCTTATTAATTTTATGGAGCATAGCCGTCATGTACCTGGCTAAATTTGACTTTTGTATTGGGGCTCATTTGGTTGCTTGATGGTACAAAACATTTTTTACAATTCTATTTTTTTGTTTACTCATTTTGCATGTGAAAATGACATGACAATTGAGTGATTTTAGAGGTGATTTAAAATAAAAAATTATTTTGAGCTGCACCCTACCAAATCATTGAATCTAATTAATCTTTCTTCCAAACATTTTTTCTAACTTCCATGGACCAAATAGGCCTTTATCAGGTTTAATTGGCCTTCACTTTGTTGCCAAGGCAATTTTATGCTGTGAATAAAGAAAATGTGAATTTAACTGGCGTGCCAAGGCATTGTTGTTTTGTAGTGATTTTTTCGTATGAACAGGCTTTACCTATTGGGAGAGATTAAGGGAAAATTGTGAAAACAAATTTAAAAGTTCCTAATCAAAATTTAGAACAGAAGCACACAAAATAAAAAAAAACCTTAGAGAACACAATATTTAACATGAAAAACCTTGCGAATAGGGAAAAATCACAGTCACCACATCAACAAATTTACTATGAAGAAAATGAAGACTATTGTACAAATTATAGACACTCAAGCCTCTCCAAACTTAGAAACAATTCATGAATTCTCTTCTCTATGATTCGTAAGAGAAAATTCAAAATCCAACCTAAAATGTGCACAAAATCCATCAGTGAAGCTAAAACTTTAAGTGAAAAATGTCTGAATTCAGTTACCGGCATCGGAGTGTTGCGATAATGATGTTGCAGTGCTCCAACGGGGGTTGTAGTATCGAGCTCTCGGGTTCTGAAAGCCGAATCGGACACTGCTGTGTTGTTGGTATTGGTTTTGGGGTGCTATGTCTAAATGTTGTGGCACTTCCTTTCGGGCGTTGGAATGTCGTGTTTTTTGATCCTGAAACTTGTATTAGGTGCGGCGACAATATATATAATAAAAAAAAAATTGGGGCATTGCCCCTGAACCAATATAGAGGAGACACCCCAACAACTCACCTTCAAGCTTGATCAACGAACTGGGGGGTTTTGAGTGTGCAATTGATTGACACAATCAAGCTCCACATAATAACAATTATCCACTTTGAAATTGATTGCAATCAATTATGCTCCTCCAAATATACAACATCATCATAGTTATGAACTGTAGTGTCGCTCTTTTTTGTCTGTACCTTCCTGAACTTCAACTAAAGCTAAACATAGCTTCAGTTTTCTTAGATTTCACAATCTTAGTTAACATATATGTAGGATTCTAAGCTGTATGTATTTTCTTCAAAGATAATTGACCATCTTCTAGGAGTGAACAAATAAAATTATATCTTAGCTTAGTGTGCTTTGTCTGGGCATGAAATGTGATGTTCTTCGCTAGATGCAGGACAGTCACTCTGTTAATGTGAAGCTTCCATTCCCTTGCTCCTTGCCAAGTTATGCCATTAGGCTTGATAGCCAATTCATTTTCTTGGTAATGTCAATATCAGTAATATGTTTACCTTCTGTAGTTAATAGAGCAATAATTTTTTTGTAATATGTAACTGTTGTGTTTCCCAAAGTAAAGTTATAAGTTGTTGTACTTATTTTACCATTAATATTTTTTGTAAGATAAATATATATATTTCTATAGATTACTCCCTGCAATTCAAAAGTAAACTGTTTTGTTAACTATTCCTCTAAATTATCTGAGAATCCACTTCACCGCCCCAATGGTGTTTCACTGGATTACACATGTACTTGTTATTTAGTTCACTGCATGTGCAATATCTGCTCTTATGCATATTATCACATACATCAAACTTCCAACAACTTTCATCAGCATCTGCACATTTACAGAATTAGATATTGTTTTTTAGATAGTTTTAAGTGACAGCCTAAGGGGTTACAAATTGATTTTACCTCACTTCTGTGAAATCTGTGTAGGACATTATTAACATATTCTGCATGAGACAACTTCAATGTACCTGCATTCTTGTCCTTACTGATTCTCATATTGAAGATTTTGTGGTTGAACTTAAATCTTTTATTTTAAGCTCAATTGATTAATTGCTCTTTCAAATCTCCAATCCTCTTTATATCCGCTCCTGCAATCAGCATGTCATTCTCATATAAAAGAAACATATTATCATAATTATCAAATAATCTGATTTACACTTCATGTATCTACTGTTTGACATTGACCTGTCAAATCTTCTGTAACACTATTTTGGTGTCTGCTTCAAACCCTAAAGATTCTTATTCAATTTACGGACCATATCTTCATTTTCTGAAAGTTCATATCCATGTGGTTGCATCATATACAATTATTTTTCTAAGTCACCATGTAAGAAGGTTTTCTTCACATGCATCTGCGTCACATGTAGATCTTCCACTGCTACTAAGCTCAACATAATTTTGATAGTTGTCATCTTCACTATATGAGAAAATGTTCCACTGCAACTTCTTTCTTTTGTTGAAATCCCTTCACAACAAGCATCACCTTGCAGCATTTGTTACCATTTGATTTTTTTTCAGTCTGTAAACCCATTTGTTGCATAGATCTTTTTATCATCTAGTAATTAAGTCGGTTCCAATATATGATTTGACATTAGAGATTGCATCTCATCATCTGTGATCAACTCCCATATCTTTTAGTCATGTACTTGAATAACCTCATCATAGGACTCCGGTTCACCACGATTAGTCAACAATAGATTGTATAATGAATGAGAATATCTCTGTGTCGGTAGTGAGATTTTGCTAGACTTTCTGACTTTAGTAGTAGATATTTGAGAAACTTTTTGTGCTACATGAGATTGAACATATTTTTTTTCTCAAACTTCTTGATCACTAGTGTCTTCTATCTCAATATATTTGGACTGGTCTTCAGAAGTAACTAGTGGACAATCCTAAGTTTTGTTTTTGTCCTTATACATCTTCATTTCATTGAAAATTATATTCCTACTCCTAATGAAATTTTTTATTATGGTTGTCTAAGAATTTATAACCAAATTCATTTGTTCTATCTCAATGTATTTGGACTGGTCTTCAGAAGTAACTAGTGGGCAATCCTAAGTTTTGTTTCTGTCCTTATACATCTCCATTTCTTTGAAAGTTATATTCCTACTCCTAATGAATTTTTTTATTCTGGTTGTCTCAGAATTTATAACCAAATTCATTTGTCTCAGAATTTATAACCAAATTCATTTGTCTTAGAATTTATATCCAAATTTATCTGAGCTATGTCCATTGAAAGTGCACTTAATATATTTTGAATTTGACTTATTTCTGAATTATGCATCAACATGAACATATGATGAACAACTAAATACTTTAAAGTGAGATAGATTTACCATTTGTCACTCTAAACTTCCTCAGATAAGCCTTCATTCAAAAATACTAATTGCCACGATTTATCATATAAACTTTAGTGTTCACTACTGCTCACTATTTTGGTAAGCTTGCTTGCAACCTCGTACTCTTTGGTGCATGATGACAACTCTATTCATGTGGTCAACAATATAATTTTGATGTGTTGTCTTTAAAATAGCGAACTCATACCTGATTATTTTTTAAGTATAATAAGTGATGAACCTCTAATCATGATATCACCGTTATCTGATCTAAGACACTTCAATTTTAAACTTATCTCATTATCAACCATGGTTTTCCACTACTTAAAACACATCAAATATATCAGATTTATGTTTAAAAAAGTACAATCATACATTTCTAGTATGATCATCAATGAAGGTAACAAAATATTGAGAATCTCTAATAAACTAAATTAGAATATGACTCATACATTAGTATGCACTAACTCATCTCTGACCCACTTTTAGAAAAAAGGACATTCGTTTGTTTTTTATAAATACAATCTTCATAAAAATCTATGTCTACAAATTTTAAACCAAGAAGTTTGTTTTTAGAAAGTAAAGATTTCATATCTTTCCTACTCATATGGCCAAACCTGTGGTGCTAAAAACCTGCATCAACCTTTGTTCTAGCTATTCCAATGGATTTAGACATCCACTAATTTGATAAAGGGTGCTTTCATTGTTGTCTTGAGCTTCACCATTGCACCTTTAGGGTCTGTTTGGGGCAGTTGCAACCTATTGAATAATCTGTTGATAAGCTGATTAAAAATAATATGTTGATAAGCTAGGAGCGGTGTCTATTACGAATTTTTATTTTTTTGAAAAGGTCATACCGCTGCCAAAAAGCTGGCGCCGCACCTAGATAGGTGCGGTGTGAAAACACTATTTTCAGCGTTTTGAAAATGCATAAACTGCCAAAACGCAGTTTACCCAAACAGGCCAGGTGTGTTTCCTCACCAAATAAGTTTCCCCAAACGGGCTCTTACTCACATTCCATTAATCTCTTTCGAAAGCAGTCACATGCCCTTACCATGCGAGCTTACTCATAGAAATTAGATTTCACTTCAAACATTTAATATGTCTAATTTCATTGAGTTTTCATACGCATCCATTTGACAACCTGATAATAACATTATCCTTTTCAGTAGTGGATTTTTTTTTGGAGTTTTTGTTCGAATGTTGAGTTTTTTTTTCTTTTTGTCTTTTCTGGCAGATTCAAAATTCTTCTGCTAATGCCACTTTCTAGGACAGTATTATACATGAAGTTGCATTTGGCAAAGTATTGGACGGTCATCGAATTTGCATAATATTTTGATGTGCAGTGTGCTCGAATAAAGCCAAGAATAAGCCGTCAAAATTATGAGTTATTTTTTACTGTTGATGTCAATC